>JAODXP020000016.1:1770735-1940735 GCA_027497455.2 Sardinella longiceps | reverse complement strand
AGAGAGAGAGAGAGAGAGAGAGAGAGAGATTGAAATAAAGAGATGGAATGAGAAAAAGAAAGGGATAGAGAGAAAGAGATGGAGAGAGTGTGAGAGGTAAGAAAAGAGATTGAAAACAAGATAAAGGAAAAAGACAGTTGAGAAAGAATTCATGTTCTGTTCTGACATGTTCAACAAAAAGCAGGGAAAAAATGCAAAACTGAAGACAGACTGCCAAAAGGAGAGGAAGGTGAAGAAAGAGAGAGAGAAGAGACAGAAAGAAAATGAGAATATAACAGAAGAAAGAACATTCCAGACTGTGTGCTGATAAGACTGACTGTGAGTCTGTGAGTGTGTGTGTGACACTAAATGACCCTATGCAAAAGAGAAGCTTAAAGACTGTGCAGTGATAATGGCTCAACTCATCTCAGGCCTAATAATACCAAATATTCATCCTCGCCCGCCCGCTTGAAAACTGCTAAAATTATCCCTGTGCAAATGACCTTATCCGCTAAGTGTGCCATTTATCCTTTCCAAGAGGCGCCTATTCGTCACGGCAATGCAAGTGATGAATGGGTCACCGTGACGATGTGAGCTGATTTAATCAATCAGCCTGGTCCTAGCAACAAGCAGCGAAGACCCCAGTTTTTATTTTATACACAAATTCATGCACCAGCACTTTCCCCAATAGGCATTTTATCAAATATGCAGACGACACAGCCCTAGTGAACCTCCTAGAGGATGGAGAAAGTGATCACGGCCCAATTTTAGATTTCTTTTTAGACTGGTGTAAGGGGTCAAACCTAATTTTAAACACAAAAAAGACGAAAGAAATGTGTATTGATTGTAGAAAATCACAATCACCCACGGCCACAGTTGTCATGGGAGATACCATTCAAGGTGTCCCTACCTATAAATATCTTGGTGTTGTGCTTGACAGTAAGTTGAAATGGGACTCATGGACTGATGTATTACATACTAAGACACAACAAAGAATGTACTTTTTAAAGAAGATGCTTGCTTTTAATGTTGACAACCAGATGCTCCACATGTTGTATACTGCTTTTATTGAAAGTGTTTTAACCTTTTGTATTATTTGTTGGTTTGGAAATGCCACTGAGGCACAAAAAAAGGTGGTCAGGAAGACAGTGTCTATGGCTAGCAAACTACTTGGTATCACTCTGCCAAGTATGGAAAGCATTTACAGGGAGAGGCTTGTAAGAAAGCTGGCAACATCATCGCTCAATATACTCATCCACTGTCCTCCTCCTTTCAACTCCTGCCCTCTGGACGTCGTTTTCGCCCCCCCCCCACCCCCCCACCCCTCCTGTCCAAAAATAGGTCAAAGTTCTCCTTTATTCCCCAAGCGATAAAAGCACTAAATAGTCTATTGGCTTAGTGAAATTACCGTTACCGAGCGGACAAAAGCGTCAAATTTTACATGAAGCTTCCTTAGGGTCTCCTGAGTGATTTTAGCCTAGGAGCCCACCTGAAATGTTAAAAATTCCTGTGCAGGGCTCAAAAAACAAAATCCATGAAAAACGTATATATATTTTTTTAATATGAAGAGGAACCCTAATGGTAATGTTCTTTTAAGGCCACTGGATAAGTTTAAATTGGTTCAATATATGCTCAGGGTAGTATACTTTGAGATGATAAGTTTGAAATAGAGTGCAAAGACACCTGGTACCTGAAATAACTTTAAGAAGTCTAGCATAACATAGGCGGAATTGAAAAAAAGAAAGGAAATGAGCAAACTACCTCTAGGCCTAGTACTGTTAGATCATAAGCCAACCTTTGATGCATGATGAAGTTCTCCTACAATCATCAATCTAATATTGTATTTATAATTACCTCCAAAGTTGACTATATATGGATACAATTACTATTGACTCAATACAACAACATATTAGCAGTATCTTGTTATATTGAAAAGATAAACATGTAGGCCTATCAAACATGCTGGCTAGGTTTGAAACCAGTACCCAAAGTCAACAAATTCAGTTTTCAGATATTTCTAGTTTCTGACTCAAATTTATGAGTGGTTACAAATGCAATAATTCAATGTGGGTGACTCTGATCTATACATGGAAAACATGGAAAAACAATAGAATGTACAAACACTATTGATATTGGGGAGAAAAAGATTATCTACACTGTAAACTGCTCTGTGAACTCAAAATATGAATGAAACTGATATACTAGTTTTAAAAAACATATTATTTTAATATGTATTATATTTAATATGTGCTGCTATAGATTTGAGTAAAAAATTCTAAAGTTAATCAAAACAAAATTGTGTTCATGATACTCAGGACCAAAACTGTAACATAATGCATAGCCATAGTCTGGAGGTTCAATCCTAATTGTAATTTTAGTGCCACTCAAATTGCAAGAATAGCACTAACTATAAATGTTACAATAGCCTACGCTCATCCTTAAAATGCATTTAACTTTCCCTAACTAACCCAAGAGGTTTGTATATTTAGCTGTACTGTATACACTGTTAAATAAACTTAAAGGAACATCTTGAAAACAGCAGCTATGTGAAAAAAATGGATGTCTACAAACAGATGTAGATATAGCAATGCCTTTTGGAATGAAAGGATGCCACTAAGTTTCATCAAAATGAAAAAAATTCAGCCTACAGACGTTCAGTGTGAAATAATGATGCAGCAGGCTCTCTATTTTGCCAGATTTAACTCAAAATGCTTCTCAATATCTTGTCTGGAGTCTAATTCCTTGTAAGCATGCTAGACAACATCACAGCATGAGACATTGATGTCTTGGGGAATGTCCTCCTAGATCTGTGTAAGGGCATCCCTATACTCCTGTAAAGTCTGAGGAGGTCTCTAAGTTGTTCCATCAGGTTTAAGTCATGTGATTGTGCATACTCTTGCCACATGAGGCTGCATCGTCGCATTGTCATGCATCATGAGGAACCTAAGACCTACTGCACCATATGATTTGACAGTGGGTTCAGACTGCCATTGTCTAGCCAAATGGAAATCTGTGTGTAACCTTTGAGGTGTTCTCTAGCATTCTAGCATTCTTGTTTGGGCAGAGACATTCACATCAATGCTCAAGGTCGAAGTCATTCTGTAGGGCATGGGCAGTGATTATTCTGTTCCTCCTCGCACAAAGGAGCAGATATTGGTCCCACTGGGTTGAGGACCTTTTATGGTACTCTTCAGCTCTCCCATAGGGAGAGCTAGGGAGCCTGTCTTCTGAAATCGCCTCCATCACATTTACATTTCTGCATTTAGCAGACGCTTTTATCCAAAGCAACTTACATTGTCACCTATCTATCACTTCAGGGCAAGTCTCCCCTGGAGCAACGTAGGGTTAAGGGCACAACAGTGGCAGCCGGGATTTGAACCCACAGCTTGCAGATTATTAGCCCACTAGAGTCGGGGTCGTTAACCACTATGCTACCACCGCTTGGAGACACTTGTTACGGCATATGAGGATGTGTGCCATCCTGGAAGAGTTGAGTAAATTGTGCATCTTCTGTAGGGTTAAGGAATGACCTCATGCAGTAATGATAATGACTCTAGCCAAAAGCAGCACTAGTGGAACACCAGCCAAAAAGATCAAGAGGTAGAAACTTGAAATGACTTGCATACTGTATGCAAAACAAGTCCTGTTTTGGGGGTTTTCTTATTGTTGCCACTCTACTACAGCTGTTGTTGTTTCCATCAACATCAATACAGTTGACACTGATTAACAACGCTGTCTGCTACTTTACTTATCAGAGAGGTTCAATTGACTTCATGGCATACCTAATATACAATTGTTCCTTAATTTTTTGCAGACAACAAAGGCTATGGGATTCTATTTCAGCTCCTTATCATAATGTATGAACTTGTTGTTTGAACTTAATGCATCATCATTATCTATAGATATAGATATACAGTAGATAATGATGGTAGCTGGTGGCAGTAGGTGTAAATCCACACAACTCAATTCCTTTGGTGCTTCTAACTGCTGAGTTGGAGGCCTAGGCTTTTAGCTCAGTGCGTCTGATTAGAGCAGTTAGAGCGTCCGACTCCCATGCCTGGGGATTTGTAGCTGGCTGGGGGGTGGGTTCGAGACCCGTGTGTGGCGCGGACCGCCACCGGCTACATTGGTGCCGCGACCCGGATGGGAGTGAGAATTTGGGGAGTGAGTGTAATGGATGCCAACTAGCTCGGCTAGCTGGCGGCAGTACGTGTAAATCCTCACTACTCAATTCTTTGGGCGCTTTCAACTGCTGAGTTGGAAGGCTGGGCTTTTAGCTCAGTGGTTAACGTGTCCGACTCCCACACGGGGGTTTGTTGTAGCTGGCAGCGTGGTGGGTTCGAGCTCTCGGCAGGCTCTGGGAACCTCTGGGAGCATCAACCAAGCTCGCACCCAAGGGCCTGATTCATTTGTCCATGCATATTCCTATGTGTGCTGGTCACCCCGATTATGGTTTGTGATGCTCAGCACTTATAATAGGCTTTATGTCAAGATGATGGGCATGCGAGGACACACAATTTAAGAGAGCAGATCAGATTTTTTATAAATCAAGTTACTGTAAATAAGAGGAAAAACTGCCTAACAAATTATTTTCCTGTTTTTAAATTTATATAAGATAGATTATGATTTAGAAGTGTGTCATATATGTAAGATAGATAGTTGACTGATGACTCTTACACTACAGTAAGTTTTAATTCACTAAAAGTTGGCTAAATGATTATCAAATTTTTATCTATATATTTATTTTGACATTTAAGTTCCGCCTATTATTGTTCTGCACTTAATGAGGTTTTACAGGTACAACTGGTCTTGGTATCCTAGTTTACATCCATC
This sequence comes from Sardinella longiceps, assembly GCA_027497455.2. Classification (NCBI taxonomy): domain Eukaryota; kingdom Metazoa; phylum Chordata; class Actinopteri; order Clupeiformes; family Clupeidae; genus Sardinella; species Sardinella longiceps. The sequence continues at coordinate 1,935,923 of JAODXP020000016.1, read as the reverse complement.
AATTAAAAGATACTTGCCTATGCACAAATTTAAACTGATTTAAGATCATTCAGAGGCCTTAAAAAGAACATATTCATCACCATTCCTCTTATAGACGGAAAAAATATATACTTTTTTCATGGATTTTGTTTTTTGAGCTCTGCACAGGAATTTTTAACATTTCAGGTGGGCTCCTAGGCTAAAATCACTCAGGAGACCCTAAGGAAGCTTCATGTAAAATTTGACGCTTTTGTCCGCTCGGTAACGGTAACTCATTATTTGTGCGTTAAGCCACTAGACTAAAATGAGCTCAAGTAGTTATGCAGCCACCCAATGAGTGCTGGTGTGAATGCCAATTTCTGTGTTTTATGTTTTATGTTTATGTGCTTGTTTACCTACATGTCTCACTGTGTCATATGTGCTTATGTGTTGTGCCAGCGAGTGTAATGCAAGTACAATTGCCCCACGGGGACAAATAAAGCTCTAACTAACTACTCATCACTATGAACATCACCACCTACCTACTCCCCTGCATTACACACACATCCCTCTACTGCACTCATCCCGCACTTGACTTCACTTCTGTACTCTCTGCTGAAAAGCTGTAGACAAAGTCTGAAAATAAACCATATAAGGGGTAATTTTTGCTGTTCCCGTGTATGTGGGTGATGCTTGTTTTTTAAATCTTGGAGTCACATGAATTTCACTTCTCCTGATTAACCAGAAACCACATAGGGGAACACATTTTCATGTGCTAACGCAAGTTGTATATGATTTGTCCAAGTTGTTATTGTGATTGATGGTTTTGTTAACATTGACAAAATTTGCATAACTACAAATCTAACAAATTAAAATTATCTTACACATTATCTTACACATTATCTACATTATCTTACACATTATCTAGATCTAGATTAATCTAATTCCAGATTTCCAGTGAGATCAAATCATCTATGCCCACCACTAGCTTAAACATTGTATGCCAAAAATGGAAATCTAATGTCCACAACCTTAAATACAGTACAAAACCTTTAATTTGGCTGTAGAACAATAGTTCCACATGATAATTCTTGAATGAATATGCCTACTGACAAGATAACTGAAAAAAACTAAGCAAAGGGATAACAGGGAGAAAAGGAAAAAGAAAGTCAAACCATTTTCAATTTTAACTTACTGGCTATTAGCCAATTGTCCAGACCTACCCCAAACCGTCGCCGACCTTTTGTTGTTGTTGTTTTTTTGTTTTTTTACATCTAAACTTATCTTCCACTACATTCTACCTAGATACCAAACAACTTACTGAACTACCCTAAATGCAATTTGAAAAAAGTGTTGACAACTGACTGTTAATACGACATCATGTATTTATGTATACATACAGCTTTGTTACAATGTGATATGAAGTACTTTTCATAATATTTGCTGAAGTGCATGTTGGACTGAACTGAAGTCCAAGGCAACCTAATGCTGTACAGACGGATCCTTCTTTACAAGTAGGCTACATGACAAAATACTGTAGTCTATTAAAGGCCCAAGGCTTGACATTTTAAAAAAATACACTATAAGGGTGTCACCCGCTCTAGCATTAGGTTGACTTCAGCCCATTTCTCACTACATTCCATTTTGTACTTATTATGAAATGTACTTCATATGGAACACTTTAAAATAAGCATTACCACAGCATACCATAGCACACACTGTAGTAAGAGGAAGAGTACTTTTATTTTGTCCTTTGGGAAGGAAATTCATTCTCCGCATTTGACTCATCCGGGGGTATACACACACATGCATACAGACACACACAGTTGTTGGGAAGTGTGAGTGCAGAGCTTCACACTTCTTAGGTGCACACACCCACACACGGTGTAGTACAGCTTGCTCAAGGGCACCGCATCCATGGTAATCGGACATGGGGAGGGGCTGCTCATTCACTCTCCCACCCTCCTCTTCGCACCGGCCAGGAGTAGAACCAGCCACCCTTCGGTCCCCAGTTCAACTCCCTGACCGGTACACCACAGATGCACCACGGGTGCTCTACGTTTGTTGGATCCACACAACTCACATTGTATGTGGGTGCTTAGAAGGGACCATTCTCTGGCTTTCCCCAACCCGTTCAATTCACATAAATATTAAAGCGTTTTTAAATCAAACTCATGTTTGAAGCATCAGGATTTCACATATGTGACACATATATGGCAAACTTTTTATAGTTTATAGACACAGTTTAGTACCTGCACTGTTTAAAAACAAAAGCCTGTGCTTGAGTCTCTAACACTTTTGTTGGTATCATAGAAGTTGCCAAAAATGGTCTCAGGCACTTGTTTGGAATAGGGGTGGGTGCATTTGAAGGCATTGTTTTCATTGAAATATTTTTTTCAATGGTGTCCTTCTGCTAAATAGGAGAAAGGGCTAGGAATAAACTATATTTGGGAAACTTGCACAATTTTCTGTTTGTGTTGTTTGCCCTTTATTCCCTTTGTGGTCTTTTTTTTTATAACAAACAAGGAAATAAAAGGTTCTCTGTCAGTTTAATTCACTCTTAACCTTTCTGAACATGTGATTATCACACTCATAGTCCAGCCACAAAAAGCAGAAGTATAGACTGGAGAGCAGGTGTACCAATGTGCGTTCCTCTTTCAAGTTGGTATGTCAGCTCATCCACATAATGTCACATGCCACGTGAAATGAACAGAACAGAACAGAAACAATGCAGGAATGCCCTGGCGACACCATGTTACATCTTGGCCACAAATTTGATTTAGGTCTCGTACATAGTCTGGCCCAACCCACATTAAGTGGTTCGGATAGGACAGCGAGTCAGGCTAGGCCCAAGTTAGGCTAAGGTAGAGAAATAATGAATAATAGGCTAATGAAAAGTGATCATTGGCCTCTGTACAGCTATCTTAATTTATCAGCATTATTAGCATTTATCAAGGTCTATTTATCAGACTAATTTTCTCTACAAGCCTTGACATTATCAAGAGCATCATGTCAAAGTGTGTCAAAATAGTCAAATTGGATAACTGTATAGTTTTGCTAAAAGTGTGCAATTAAATTAACTACAAACTCAGTATAAAACTGTGCAGATTTCATGGGATCATGCCTTGTGGATTTGTAGTCAAAAACACCATAAAAGGAACAAAATCAATCTAACTCCTTAGAAAGGGCTGTTCTATGAAATCACATGACACTTCATGGATTGGCCAAGGTCTGAATCATCCCCTGCTTTTGCCATTCTGATATTACACTAGCAGCAGGTAAGTGAATTGAACTAACACTGCACAGGTTCATGTTGTAGGTCAAATATAAAAGTAAAGTCAAAAAGTTCTTAATTGAGCTCTTAACTGATCTAGGTATTCAACAAAAGCAAACACTATGATGAACAGTGACATTTATATATTATCTGTTTGAATTTGAATTTGTGCTTCCTCAAGTTTGTTATGATTTGTTGGGTTTGTAAAAATAACTACAACTAAAACGAGTGGCCATATTACAATTACAATTACAATTTCCTGAATAAAAAAATGATAGAGAATAGAGCAAAGACTCAATGTCAATGTTCTAAACAATCAAAACACTTAAATGCTACTTACCTCACACAGGTGTCATCGTTCTTAAAAATATATATTAGAAAAATAACTATTTGTAGGGAAAAAAAATAGATTTATAAAGATACCTATGCATCAACAGGTTGCCTATTTCATCTACATAGCACTACTCTGCATGAAGAGCACACAAATGAGGACTGATGACTGAACTTGTGTAGGCTACTGCAAGGTGAGGAGTACAAACTTTAAGACCTTAAAATCAACAGTGTTTTATTTTTAAAGTATTTTAGTATTTTATTTTTATTTAAAGTGTTTTCTTTAAATTAAAATCACGTTTTGGATATCCAGTGAATTTTCCCTTTGTGGCCATCTGAATAAACGGCTTATAGATGTTAAAAGTAAAGACAGCATAGCCCGGGCAAAGACAGCATAGCCCCGGAATTCCTTAATCTTAAGGTCTATGAAATGCTATCAAACTTCTATCAATGTTATGGGACACAGCTGGACAGAGTCATCGTAAGCTCGCCTCCTTCAGCCTGCTCGTTTCTCATTGGGTCCAGATTTTTCTAGGGCTTGAGAGTTTAGGAAATTGCTTCCTTGGTCATACTGACCTGATCGCGAAATTTCATGCAGCGACAGAAAATATGGGCAGACCCAGGCAAGTGGTAAGGGTAACTCCACTCATAGGATAGGTAAATGCATGAAATGAAACTAGATAAGCAAGTGTATCCATTGATACCACTCACGAGTAAATGTGAGTCAATTCTGCTCAAAAATTTGACTATATTCGGCAAGTAAAGTCTCTATTTGGTAAGTTAACTTAAGTATTTATGGGCAATTCCAGCGTTATGGACGTGACATTTTCATGCATTATTGATGAACAAAATGCCACAACTTAGCAGTATTTCACAATTTTGTTCCTATTCTTATGCAAACTCCATGGCTGAATATAGGAAAACGCAAAAAAAAATCATATCATGACTTACATCATACAATTATAAGCCTTTCAATTTGTGTTATGGTCGTGATGAATGGACAAGCTTTTATGGGAGAGTAGTTTTAGCTGAAGTCTGTGAAATTTCTAGAGAAACATACCTCAGTAAACAAAGAGAAAGACTAAATTTAAAAGTAAATGTAAAAAAAGTTGGTTTTCATTGGGAGAAATGGCGTTATGGATGTGATGTTATGGACGTGACGTCTGGAAAAACCTTCCAAAACTATATAAAACAATTGTGAATGGTGAATTTTAACCTGTAACGACAAAAATAGTAATATAAAAATAGAAAATAACTGATAGCATTGCAGCTTTGTTTGTGTTATCACCCACTTATGCCCTTTATAAGCCCTTACATTATGGCTGAATAGGATAAAAATGTTAACAAACATATATCCTTTTGAAACTTGTTCAGTTGAATATTTACATTGAGACAATACTTTTTTGTGCTGGAAGTTTTCTGAAATAATTTGTATGTCCATTTAGATGAGACTTCTTTGTGGAATTGCCCTTATATAGAACATTTTAATAATACACAGTTGACACAAAGTACTTTCCAGCTTTACCTCACTAACCACCACCAAAGGTAGCACCCACCTGGGTGATTCATGGCAGCCATTACAGTCAGCGCTCCGAATACTCACCACACATTAATTTGAGGTGGAGAGTGAAGGAATGGAAGAATTAGGTGGCCAGATTGAATAAGTCAAGTATCGCAAAGATCTATCTTTTGGAGAAAAGTTCTCTGATCATAGGACACAAAAGAGCTTGGCCATAGTGATCAACATTATCTGGTTTGTAAATGTTGATCATTATTATGCATGGTCTGGTCTCTGTGTTTGACAGTATTTGTTCAGTAAGTTGTTAAATCTGTTACAGTTCACTGATGGTTGACACGGGGTATTAGGACACAGCATTGGCTCTATTATTTGTTTGGTGGTACTTTAAGAGTCTTTTACAGAAGTGAAATATTTTCAACACACACACACACACACACACACACACACACACACACACACCAGAATATTTAAAGGGACAGCTTTTGGGGAAACTCTTTTCCCAATTCATTTTCCCTCGACTTAAACAACTGAGTTTTATCTTTCTTCAGTACATGCAGTCGCTCTCTCACGGCCGATTCACACACAAACCTGTGCGGCCGCGGTTTTGGGGCGATTTCATTTAGAATACATGCTGACAGGTTAGGTCATTCAGATTGCACGCGTGTTCTGCGCGGCTCCTGTCCGTTTTCTGAGCGGTGAACCGCGCAGCTCCCGCGCTGCTTTTTTGAAATAGAAACAAGTTCTATTTTTCCAAGCGTTTTCAGCGCGGTAAGCGGGACTTGTGCGGTGTCCATAGATTTTGAATGCATAGCTCGGGCAGTCGCTTCGCGCACAACACAATTTCTTGTGTGAATGCCCAAGTCCACAGGCACCGCTCACGGACCGCCCCGCTCCCGCACCACGAACGCGCAGTTTGTGTGTGATTCGGGCCTCAGTCTGTAACACTTTTCGCTCAAGCCTGGTAAATATTTCCCCATAGTTTGGCATGCTCTTTTAAACTAAGGCTTAGTTCCTCATTTACAGATGAGGAAAATACAATGACAAAATATGTAAAATCATGACATTACAAACTGTAATGTATGTGCGTTGCACTAATTGATTAATAATGGGCACCCATAGTTTTGTACATTGACATTAGGTGGCGCTCGACCATGTTGTTATCATTCATATGTGTACTGGCAGTAAAGAAGTCTGGTTGATTAAAACGATTCCTGTGAATCATTCAAACTTAACACTAACTAAGAACTAAATGCCATCTTTAATAATCACTTACTGATGATAAACACTTCCCAAAATGAGTAACTTAACTAATGCTAAATAGGCCTAGCGTACCATTATGATAATGTGTTACCATTGCTGTCCAGTAACCTAAGACGTTATGAGTTGTCGCCATGCATTTTACCAAGTTATTACCACAAAACTGCACTCTCATTACTGATCGGTAATGTAAAGTGTTATAGTCAAGACTAGGAGATTTTATAGTAGTTGATATTGTCTTATAATGATAAAAGGGCAATTCATTATTGTAACCATTTGTATGTCCAAAATAACCACTAATTGGAGGTTGTGAAAATTTGTATGTGTACTGGACTTGATGGCTACTGTGTGATGTTTTTTTGAAGAATGATTGTATTAAAAAAAAAAATAATCTTTAAATACACCCTTTACTGTGTTTGAATATCATTCTGTTTTCTTGTTCCTTTGAAGAGAGAAGTTTTTCTATACCTCAATGCAGAATCTGAATATCAGAAAAGAAATTGGTATCGACATGGACTCAATGAGAGGTTGGTATTGTTGTCTAGAGGTCTATTATAAGTAGAACTGGCAAAGTGCATACATTCAAGTTTTCTACGTTGCAAATTTCTAAAAAAAAATTTTGTCCTGTCCTATAAACTTCAACTTTATTATATTCCTAAGGAGTACACTGTAAAAAGTAATTCAGCTGCTTATTAAATACCACACATTTTTTTCAACAGATGTACTTAGGTGATCCTTTTAAAATCCATTGGTTATATGTAAGATATTATTTATGCTGCCCTTAGTCACAAATCCAAGGGCAAGATTCTTTGTTAGTCTGTTTCTTTCATTTTCCATTTATACAGATATTCAACACCGTAGATCCAGACAAAAAGATACAACAATAAATTACACACAAACAAAATCTTAAATGCTATAAAAAATAATGCTAAAAACAAACATAGCATATCACTATGCATGCTTGTGCGCTAAGAGGGCTTATTGCTGATGTTAGTAGTGTCTTAACGTTGCTTAGATCACGCTACAAACTGAACGTCCATTCATTCATTGGCATGGAATGGAAAATCTGTTTATTTGAAAAAAGCAGGGACAGTGCACAATAAACATTTATCCTGATACACAGGAGAACATGCCATGGGCCAGGTTGTAGCATCAATGCTAATTTGCACCTGTGGTCCCTGGGCAAATAAAAAGGCATAAAATGAAACACAAAATAAAATAAACTAGAAAAGCGCTCAGTGAGCGCAAACTCCGCCAAGGCAATGTGGTCACAGACACAATATACATTCCAGATCATGTTCTGGATCACTGATCGCCATCAAAATCGAATCAGCTTTTGCTTGTCCCAATATACACATTGTCCGAAAATTTCATCCAAATCTGTGCAGTATTTGTTGAGTTATCCTGCTGACAAACAAACAGACAAACAGACAGACAAACCAACGCGACCGAAAACATAACCTCCTTGGCGGAGGTAATAATAAAACAGGACTACAGATGTTTAGATGACCACAGTATAACCAGCAGGCTAATAGAACTGGGGCGCCAGCAGCCCACCCACACTTTCCTCCCCTCCCCAGATACACACCCAACCAAAATAAGTTGAGCACAATCCAGCTCCACACACACAGACAAGCACACACCAAGCACAAACATGTGCGTACATAAACGCACGCACACACACACACACACACACAATGCACACCCACTCACTCACACATAATTTCAAAATGTGTGGGACTCTGATTACTCAACATCCACCTCTTAGTCGAGTAAGAAAAGGCAGCAACAGAAATTCTGAGGAAGCGACACATAAGAAAGACGAATTCCCAAATTGGGTTTTTTGACGAGGAATGCTACACTTCCCCCTTGTGACACGACGTGTAGTTCGCTCAGAATTTTCAGAGCAGAGTGTAACAAACTTTTTCAAAGGGGGAGCAGTAGCACTGCAAATGAGCTTGTGTAGCAAAAATATATTTGAATGTTTTATTAGATTGTCAAAACTCAGTAGACTATATCTGGCCAATATTTGACAATGATGATGATGGTGAGTCTTTTTTATCATGTGTTTTGAGACAGTTTTTGTATAGAGATTCTAAAGGTTTTATAACTGTTTCGCTTGCTTGAGACCAAGATGTGATGCAATATAGAAAGTGAGGGAGGATCATAGCATTTAAGTATGTGCTAGATGCCTCAGTTGTAAGGGAATTTCTTATAAACTGCTCTCAAAAAGAAAGGAAACTTGTCTTTGGCCCATTATATCTCCACTTTAATAATCCCAATCACTAAAGTGTTTTATATCATTTTCATCGTTTATTAGTCACCTTTACAATGAGGTACAGCTTGTAAGCATTGGGCTTCCACAGAATGAACAACACAAGCAAACGTGTAAGTAGTGCCAACAAAAAATGTGCCAAAATGTCTTGTTATGCTGTTAGAATTCACCTTTGTTACTTCAAGCATTGACGATTGCACTCTCCCACAGAAATGAGGAAAACAAAATATGTTAGGCATACATTCATTCATTTTATACTGAGTGTCAGGGTCCTCAGTAGCGTGTAGAGGATCCATATGCAGCCACAACAGCTTGGCACCTTCTTCTCATGCTGGTCACCAACCTGGCTACATTCTGCTGTGAGATGGCATTCCATTCCTCGATAAGGATCTGTTGCAAGTCAGCCAACCTGGTTCTGTTGGTGACTCTGGCACGTACAGCATGCCCAAGCTGGTCCCACAAGTGTTCAATTGGGTTGAGGTCTGGACTCACGGCAGGCCATTCCAGATATGGAATTGCCACTAGCCCCAGAATCTCATCCCGGTATCTTACTACATTAAGATTGCCTTCAAGTGACAGTAAGCCTGCGGTTCCTTAGTGCAGCACGAGTGAGGAACCGGTCTTCTTGGGGTGTTGTCTTCTTGAGACGGCCACTTCTTGGTCTGTCTTTGACTCCCGCAGTCTCATGAAACTTGGTCCTAAGTATGGAAATGGTACCAGGACTGACACCAAATGCTGCCACTCTATATGCTGGGACACCAGCCTCAAGTTGCCCTATTGCACAGGCCCTATCCTGAAAGGACAAACGTGGCAACTTTCCACCAGTGCTGCTGCTTGGAGAAATCACAAACCCAACAAGTTGCAGAACCCATGCTTAGGTACCAATTTAGGCACACCTGTGACAGGCACTTACCTGGTAGCACTTGAAGCCCAAAACGAGATGTCTGGCAGCAGAACCCCATTACTGGCCATTTTGGCAAATTTTTGGTTGGCACTACTCAGACATTTGGCTGGGTTGCTCATACCATGACTGCCCGATGCTTACAAGCTATACCTCATTGAAAAGGTGACAAATCAACGATAAAAATTATATGAAACACTTTACTGGTTGGTATTACGAAAGGGGAGATATAATGGGCCAAAGTCAAGTTTCCTTACTTTTTGTGAGCGGTTTATATCTAAAGTTAGCTAAATTTCAGAGTATTGCACAACTTCTTAATGATTTGAGTCAATAGTTACACCCAAGTATTTAAATTTGTCAACCTGTTTGATAATTTGTTGATTTACTACAATTTTAGGATACGTTTTAAGTTTAGACCCAATAGAAAAGAACATAGATACTGTCTTATCCACATTCAATGTAAGACATGAATCCTGTGGCCAGTCACTAACCCTACACATTACACTTGTTAGCTTATTTGCCACATCTGTATCACTTCTTCCATGGACATACAAAACAGTGTCATCGGCATACATAATAATATTCATTCCCTTGCATACAGACGGTAGATCATTAATATATAAACAAAAGAGCAGGGGCCCAAGAATTGACCCCTGTGGGACATCCATGTTGGTGGCAAGTGATGAAGATAATGTGCCATTTACTTGCACACATTGTGTTCGGCTACTTAGATAGGACTTAATCCAAGTTTGGACATTTATGGATATATCATACTTGACAAGTTTATGAATCAGTACTTCATGACTTACTGTGTCACAGGCTTTGCGTAGATCAAGGAAGACTGCTCCCACCACTCCTCCTTGATCTAAGCTAGATTTAATTTCCTCTAAGAAGTAGCAGCAAGCTGTTTCAGTGGAGTGTTTTTTCCTGAATCCAAATTGCATAGGATGTAACAGAGTCTAGATGGGCAATTAGTTGTTCTGCTACTACCTTTTCAATGAAATTAGACACAGCTAGTACAGTCTACTTAAGACAACTTGCAGGGTTTTTGCACCATCTCACTGGCTGCGTTATGCAGAAAGCAGATTTGGATAGCGTGAATGATATTGGACAGTTGAATGAATCCTATTTACTTTCTGCAAAACCATGTGACAATTCAAGGCAACTAGATTACAGAGCTAATACCAGCAAACGTTTCGTTCCGTAGGCTACAAAGCACTGCAATAACCTATTATTGTATATTTCCCAAAGAAAGAAAAATGAATGATGGTCTGGCCCTGTGCATAGCATGTTAGGGCCTATAGTGCAACCGATCCGTTACTATGTTAATCTTGTAGCCCATCCCATAATCAATGGGATTTCCATGATTTTTCTAAATAAATAGGCCCTAACATGCTCATAATATGTACAGGGCCAGACCTTCATTCATTTTTTTTCTTTGAGCAGTATACAAATGAGAACCATTCGTGGTGCTCTCTGTTCCAATTTTATTTTAGCGTAAATCGGTTTCATATGCCTAACGTCAAACTAATTGACTGGTCATAATAGCAAAATGTTACATTTGGATGTATTTGCTGACCTATTTCTTCTGTAATCTGTTATAAAATCACCATACTGTAGTGGTCCGCAAGTAAGCTAGAGGTAAAGTTTATGTCCAATGACGCGCAACTCCAAGGCAAAAGCTGGAGACATCTTTTGCGCAAAACCTCTCAGGTAGGCCTACTTGACTTTTCCCTTTCTTTTGGTAGCCAATCTATAGCCAAGGCTACTGCGATTTTTGGGATAATAGTGCATTAAACATATGGGGCTTGGTTGTTTGTTTTTGTGTTGAACTCTGTTAAAAAGCTGCTTTCTCCAGCATGGCGGCCATCCGACATTTGCTTATCCCTACAACTTCTCCAAGTTTAGGCTACATGTTGTTACCTCCGCCAAAGAGGTTATGTTTTCTGTCTCGTTGGTTTGTCTGTCTGTTTGTTTGTTTGTCTGTCTGGTCAGCAGGATAACTCGAAAAGCACTGCACGGATTTGGATGAAATTACAATGTGTATATTGGGACAAGCAAGAGCTGATTAAATTTTGGTGGCGATCGGTGATCCAGAACATGATCTGGAATGTATATTGTGTTTGTGACCATATTGCCTTGCCAGAGGTCTGTGCTCTCTGAGCGCTTTTCTAGTTTGTAGTTTTTTTTTGTTAAGATATTATTATTTGTTACACTGCAGTAGCTTTTTATAGCAAGATGCCCGTGATTTGCATGGGGCCTATTTTTTTAGCTCCCTGAAATTAAGGGTCATTTTTTTTTTTTTTTTCATTTCAAAGTAGCCTACGTCAAAGGTCACAGAGAGAGAAAAAAAAACACTTGTCCATTTCACTGCTTTATGAGTTAAGTTAGGCACTCACTCCTTGTGTTGCTCTCAGACACGCACAAAACCAGCAGTGAAGACAATTAAGGACTATCAACGCTTAAGATAACTAACAATGCACTTTACTACAATGAGACGTTTTAATCTTTATTTCTTATCCATTTGAATTGGCCCTATGCTACTTTTTTTTTAGAGTTTTTTGGCTTTCAATAATGACAGAGGCCCGGACCTTCTTTGGCCTCCTCATCATGATTCAGCCATAAGGCAAGGCTGCCTCATGTCGGAATGGTGGTATGTTGAAAAGTAGCAAACATGCCGCCACTCCGACTAAGAAAAAAAATGTTGGAGTAGAGTAGAACATTTGCTATAATTAAGAAATACCGCCACTCCGACATTGACGTCTAATTGTCGGAGTGGCAGTATGTCAGAATGGCGGCATGTAACCCCGGGCAAGGCAACTTCCAGCTGAGCATTCTATAGTAGTAAACGCTAATGGCACTGTCAAAAAAAACTCCAAAGTTTGTGTTGCGTACGGTACCTCATATGTAAAGCACAAATATCTTGTCAGTCCTCACCTGTTTGCACAGATTTCTCCACATTTGTGCTGTCGTGTCCATCTTCATCAAGTGTGACCACACTAAAGTGGTATTTCTCTCCTGGAAGAAGCCCTACCACATTCACCACAGACCCAACTCCCTCAATACTGCGGAACTCTTGTCCTCGTCTCCATGTAACTTTGTATGTGTAGTCACCATCAGCGCCCTCTGGTGGTGACCATCTCAAAGTCACAGAATCTGACTGTACTGAGGGGAACTGGATTGGCCCAGGGGAAGGCACACCTACAGTAGCAATGATAAATTATATTACAGAAAAATTGAGTAAGAAACAAAAAGGCTATTAGCCTGGCGAATGCCAAACTAAAATCACAAGTGATATTTAGTCTGGGGACCTACCTATTGCATTTCTCGTAGCGGAAGCATCGTTTACAATTGTCCACGAATGTCTTATCATAGCGTCTGTACATACCTCGGAGCCAATACCAGAGCCACCATATGACGTAATATGCAATTGAGGGCCGTACAAATCCCTTTTGTTCTGCGATTGGATACCGAAAGCAGGCGAGAAAACGGCCATGGTCACCATGCTCCTCTGCAGAGTGAAATTAAATAAGCGCGCAAAGGAGCATGGGAATTCCCAGGCTAAAAGGCTATGTAAAATTACATTTTTGCATCATTTAACATTCTACACACAAAAATAAAAAAAATTGAGATGTGTTCCATATTTTATTAAACCAGCAGTAGGCCTGATAGGTGTGTGCTTCACCTCACTGTGTTCACTATGAATGGTGTCTCACTAATTCACAATTTTGATAAATCCAGATATTTCATTTCCACTGGGCATCAAATGAGTATAACAGTAAGATAAAAGCAGCAACAACACCATATACTGTAGGTCTCACCTGTTTTCATCTGAATTGAAGCAGGCGGGCTCCTTAATCCATGATGGAGTTCAGTGCAGACTGTAACACTGTATTCAGTTCCTGGTTTGAGTCCTGTGATGTCTGTACTGCATGACTGAGTAGGGATGGACTGCTCAGTCCCTTCCTTCCAGTAAGAGACCAGGAATCTGTGTGGAGTCTGATCCATCTCAGGAGACACCTGCCAGCTCAGGTGAGCAGATGATGCTGTGATGGAGCTCACAGTCAGATGCTCTGGAGCTGGAACCTCTGAAAGAGAAGAAATACTGTATGTTAATGTGTAATTAACATATTCAATATTAACATTCATAAATTATTCTCTGTTTCTTTACCTGTCCTGAATTGTTTGGATGTTGGTTTGCTTTGACAGTTATTTGGCAATATTGTGGATATTTGGACAGTATATTCAATTCCATGTTGTAAGTCAGAGGTGTTAAAATCCAGATCTTCTGTTAGTTTGTTCCTCACCAGATCCACAGCTCTGCTCCTCACTTGTTCCTCCATCTTGAAAAGTTGAAGCAGGTAAGACACTTTAACTCCACTCTCAAGTCCATCTGGTTTGGCCCAGGTGACAGAGACTGATGTTGGGCCTGGTGTTACAATTACATCCTTTGGAACTGGAACCTCTGTAGATTATACAAATACATCCACATTTTTTCAAGGCATGAGCGTAATGGCATAAGGGTTTCAATCAACCATCATGAGATTAAAGAAGAGTGTGATTGAAATACTGACTTGACTAATAACAACCTGTAAAGTCATTATGTATGCAACAATACACAGATTAAATTTTGTTCAAGATGATTCTGTTTTGGTCTTTACAAGCATGGGCTCGCCCATACTGCCTGTTGCTGCGTGAAATTTCTTAACAGAATGTCCACCAGGGATGGAAATTTGCCTTTGGCTCACCAAAAACTTGAAAGACATATACACACAGTAGTCATCACACCTCTCATTACACATAGTCATACAGTCATCACACTTCAGTCAAGAAAAAGATAAATATGCTTAAATACATTAAAAATAAGTGTAGAAATAGTATCTCAGTTTGGTATCGTCACCTGGTTTGTGATGGCATTTGGAATAAAGGATTTCTTAAATAGACCTTTTGCCAAGGGCACTCTATAGTGCCTCCCAGACTTCAAGAGATCAAACGGTCTGTATTCTTTCATTGTATATTTGAGTCAGGTGTTCTTGTGGTTTCACCACTATTTTACTAGCCATTGACACTATCCTATTGAGCTTGTTCCTAGATGTATATTTCTTAAATATTAATATTAGCACATTAATTTTACAATAAAAAAAAAAAAATGTGTGTCTGAGTCCGACTAAGGTCATTATCATTGGCGTCATGTTTTTCATAATGCAATAAAAACTAGTTGGAATTTTGAAATTAATGTCAAATCTCCTGTCATGCATCACCAGGTTGTATTTTTTTAGCATGCCTGCAGGCTAAATTTAAGGCTTACAAGAATCTGGCGATCTTCTTTTGCTAGCTAATGATTCATATTAGAAATTATGGTGCTGTTTTGTCTTATAGTGGCATCTGTTCATCTTCATAGTCCGGTTGAGTCTTCCTGACTAACTGCATCAAGCGAGACTACAGTTGTGCGTCTTTTGTGTCAATTGCTGTACTATTCATTTAGCCGTAATTTAATTACTTCATTTCATTGCAACGTCAGCTTGGTGGGCTTGGGAACAGCATCGGTGTTGATTGTGCAGCTGACCTCTGGTTTGGGTTGGGAGCTGCAAGAGTGCTATTGGTTAGTTAAGTATGCACGCCATCTTTATTACTCTACCATTCACTTATTAGTTACCTTCTAATGGTAGCTTTTGCCTATTTCTAAATTCAAGTCCCTTGGTCTTCAGGATGTTTGACTATCAACAAGCGCAGTGCATGCATGCCTCTGTCCGGCTGCTGTTTTGCCTTCTTATGACTTTGGTACCTCATCTTCTTGATTGACTTGTTGTTTCCATAATTGTGTGTTGATTTCATTGAGTGCTCTTGCTCTGCTTTTGCCTGGCTTGGTGCATGCTCACTAAGGCTGGTTGCTACGCATGTTTCATCCTGCCTGCTACATAAGTGTTTGTCTGTCTAATGGTTTTCTTTTCATGGATTTGTTGTGGTGGAAGGTTTCGGTGGCTAGGTCCTATGCATGTACCTTGTGTTTGTGTGTTCTCTCCTTTTTGTTTTTCTTGTTTTACTGTTTGTTAGTATAACACAAACAACTGTTTGTGTGTTTGCAGTACTTCTTTTCTTTTCTTTATTGTTTGTTCTGTGTTTGGGGCTATTAGTGTGGGGTTCCCTGTGTTTCTCACGACTTGCACTTGGGGTGCCGTCTGGATTCTCTTGGACCAGATACATGTCAGTCCTCACCTGTTTGTACAGATCTCTCCACACAAGTGCTCCTGTGGCCATCTTCACCAAGTGTGACCACACTGAAGTGGTACTTTTCTCCTGGAAGAAGCCCCCGTGCCTCCATTAAAGGTCCTGCTACATCTATACTGCGGGGGTCTTGTCCTCGTCTCCATGTAACTCTGTACCTGTAGTCACCAGGAGCGCCCTCTGGTGGTGACCATCTCAAAGTCACAGAATTTGACTGCACTGAGGGGAACTGGATTGGCCCAGGGGAAGGCACATCTAGGAATGATGAATAAATGAAACACTTACTGTAAACAGACATACCGATACATTTCATAATTTCAAATTTAACAAGAAGACATTGGTCCTACCTTCTTTTTTAGTCAGTGTCTGGAGTGCACTCTGTTCAAATACAATTTATGAAAACAGTAAATAAGCTATTGCTAAAACAGCTAAATGAATACCTCCACAATTTAGGAAATTCTATCAAGTCATTTTACCACAATAAATCATACCTCATCTTTGACCGAGTCCCACTCAGTGACATCATGTCCTTTGTGACTGGTAAGAAAGCAGCGTGAGCAGATTGCTGATTGGTCGGTCTTGCAGTAGAACTTTGTTTTTTTGTTGTGCAGCTCACAGCGGCCCTGATGAGGAAGATCCTGCAGCTGGTGTCTCTCCAGATCTGGATCACAGTAGTGAGGTCTGATGCAGGACATGCAGTAGGAATCTCTACAGGTCAGACAGGCCTTCACTGCTGGATTAAGGCAGACATCACACTGCATTCCTCCAGCTGATGCACTACAAGGGAAGACATAAAAGAAGATATGCAGCCAGAAACCAAAGATCACAACTAGTTTATTATAAAGTCAGTGGCCATGCATGAATTGTTGTATGATTTTCCCCAGGGTGATATACCCACTTTTTGGATTACAGGAAAGAAGGTTTTAAAGAACATGTTCATCATTTCTCATCACAAATTCTCCCTTTAAAAAACACTGCATGTTTTGTACATTTGCTACCTTTCCTATCCAAATTAATTTCATGACAGTGATGACAACAATCCAAAAGTTTTGAACAGTGGAATATTGTTTTGTCAGAATCACTCAGAGACAGGGTGGACATGGGTGAAACTGGTCTGTCAGTGGGATTCCTGTGACAATTAGAACATTAAGACTTTTTAAAGATTTCTGTTAAGATAAAAGAATATGAAAATGAAAATAAAAAAATAGAGAATGTAGTGATCCAAAATGCAATATTTAGATGATTTCTGTGGATTTTGTGGTTGCATTGCCAGTTAAAGGGAAGTTCACTTTTTAGCTTGTTTAGCCCCTTTTCTAACCTCAATCACGTCAGATGCAGCGCCCCCTCAGGCGCATCCATCTGATGTCGAGTCCATTAAAATATATTTCATGTCCGATATTAACCAACCGGACCAACCAGGAGACGCGTACAAAGCACAGGGCATAACATTGACATAAGTTATCTCTAGCAAACTTACAAAACACATCTAACAGTTACACTTGAAAGAGACATCTATATTATGCAAGTTGAATTGAGTATTGTAGCAATTATGCCACAGATTCTAGCGTTTATGTTTGTTTGGAACATGTGAAAAACTAGAAATTGCGTGGGCTCATGGGATGCAACTGGTAGGTTTCAATTTAAGTGGTTGAAGTAGGATGACGGACAAGTGGTTTATCCAAGTACATGTAAGGATTTTTGAGGATGTCCGGTCTTCTGAAACAATTGTCTTATCACGCGACATCAGATTGTAGCCCAGGCATACAAAGGATGAAGCCATGCCCCTCCCTTTTACCCAATCAGTTTGCATCTAGGTAGCCTTGACAACTGTAACGGCAAACTTTAGAAAAGATAAGACAAACAAATTTAATGAACACCCCGTAACTAATTTAATCCCAGAAAACTAATCAAAAAGAAGATACACTCTAAGAAATTTCTGTTATATTACAGTGAAATTTCAACAGTAGTTTACTATTACTAACAAGAATTTCAAAATGCTGTTATAATGCATCCTTTCACATGACATTTAACAGTTATACTATTATCCAATCAACACCTCCACCGTTTAACTTCAAAAAATAGAAAATACTGTTTATCTATCAGTCTGTGCAGCAATAAAACAGTGCAACAGTGTATAAGAACAGTGCAGCTGTTTCAGAATAATTTCAACCGTTGGTGCATGTCAACTAGTCCTACCAACACATTTACCAGAGAGGGAGATCTTTCTTTTTACCGATGGACACGACAACCAAGAGGACGAGACCTAGCATTGATTTTTTTCAATGGATTTATCAAAGAGAAGTACGAGGATGGAATACCAACCAAGTGCAACAAGGTAATGCAGGCTAAGCTATTGTCAGCTAGTTTGTTAGCTCGTTGCTAACGTCTGAAATCGTTAATGTAAATATGTGCCCCAAGATAAAACTTCTGTAATGTTAATCGCCAATTACAACTCCAAACAATTTATTTTAAATTGGTTAGCCTATAACTTAGAGTTACTGTACCTTGTAACAATGCCTGATGGTAACATTAGCGATTTTGTTCTATGCTAGCTGTGCAGATGAAGCCTCCTCCATGACCGGCCAGGACTAGGAGTTTTTCTATGAAGAAGACGCCACACTAAAGACAGTTAAAGTATTTTTGGGCACACTCAAGCAGCACATGATCTTTTTTTCTCGATAACCGAAGTGAATGGAATTTATTTTTCAATTCTGAGGACTTTATTTCAGCCAACAGAAGCATGGAGTTGCAGGGCTCTCAAGTCTCACGCATTGAGCGTGTGACACACTCTTCAGAGTGTTTTCACACTCTCACACGCCACACATGCGTTTTCACACGCCCGTCTGCATATTTTTAATATTTTTTCGGCTGCGACGGTATTTGAATCACAAAATGCGGCCATTGGTAGAAATTCCTGAAGGACATCGGGCTAATCCAATGAAATCTCTCAGCCCTCCTCCGCCGGCCCGGCCCGCCCCTCCCCTCACGTTGACCCAAGTAGCCTAGTTCTTCTGCTACTTGAGCTGAACTGAGTTGGAGAGAAGTGAAAGTTTGTCTGGCGAAATGGACAGAGCCAGAGAAACGTAATGGGGGGCAACAAAGTCTAAAAGTTGAAGCAACAATATGCAAGAATAGTAATAATGCAGTTAGCCTATGTTTCTGTGATGTGCAACAATGACTGCATATCAGTGGGTGCAGGTCTGTTAACATCAGAAGCAGCCTCGGAGTGAGTGCACAGACTGCCGGGGAGGCACAGTCTCTATCTAACATGGCAGTTCAACAATGTAATGTTATACGGCCCAATACAGAAGAAGGAGAACCAATCCATGTAGATATATGAAGGTGGAGGAGAGAGACGTGAGCCAGGGGATTGAGGAGGTCAGAATAGCTACTGTCAGCTGAGCCTGGTAAGAGAAGTAGTAGCCGAAATTTAAGCAGAATGAATACAAATGTTTCATGGGCCAGGGGGGCTTGTGTGTGTGTGTGTGTGTGCTAGTGAGACGAGCTAATGACAGTTTCCTCGAGCTGACACACCAAAATATGCCTTCGTTTATACAATTATGAAAAATTCCTTTTCACATGTTGTAGGTTACACACACAAACGTTTCATAGTGTCACCTCTCCAATACACGTGTGAGAGATGCACAAGACATTAATGTATAAAAAAGCGCAAACCCACAAGCTCATCATAACCGCGTTGAACTTCTTGCAGTTTAAAATAATGTAAGAAACAGCCCTCCCCTCTACTTTATTGCCCAGTTTTAATTCACCCCAAATTGAGGAGTGCGCCCATGTAGCCTGTTTGGAGCAAGATTGAGAGGGCAAAAAAGTACCTGTCCGAGGTAGAAAGAGCTAAAGACAAAGATGAAAGCACGTGAGATCATATGCCAAAGATTATTGTGCATGAATGACAGCAGGTAACCTTAAAATTGCCCTTACCACTATCCACCACCCGACCCTTCGCGATATAAAAATAGCTAACGCATTTAATATTGCGATGCGGTCGCGTGCACTTATGAGTTCAAAATTTATCATTTTTTTTCTATTTCATAACTCGGAGATTTTTTCTCTCCCAAATGCCATACATATATCATTTGAAAGAATGCCACAAGTGCAACCCATCTATAGTGGTCACTAGTTGCTATGATAATGCATTATCCTTTAAATTAATTAATTATTTCAAAGTCCTGTAGTTCCGTATGCATTCCAAAAACAGTGGAAGTCAAAGGCATACCAATGTATAGATCTACAATGAGGTAGCAATAACACCAGTTGTTTTTGTATAGTCTCCAATATTAGGCTGAAATGGTCATTTCAGACAGGCATCCCATGACTGATATGTTGGTCAAAAAATACCCTGTGCTAATTAGGCTACTGATTCAGAAACACAAGGTAGGCTACTGTAGCCCATTTCCTCCAAGGGTTTAGACACATTTCAATTAAACTATTTAGAATGAATATAGGGGAATTTAGCAAATTGCAAAGACAGACTGTCCCCAGCATGTTCCTCATTATTATCCAAAAAGGGTCCAAAAGAATAAAAGACTATGTGCATCACATCAAACTGAGAATTCAGCAGTAAATGCCATTAAAGTCTGAAATTAAATACATTTGGTTCAATTGTAAGAAATATACAACCTACTGCCCAATACAACTCAGCCAGGCTGCTATATGACCTCATGGAGCATTCAAATAATGTGCAATGCATTAGATAAACCATTTAATTAATTGCTATGAGAAGCTATCTAGCAACTTGTTAAAATGCACCAGATTGCAGAAAATGGAAACAAATTTTTCAAAAATTTCTTGTCTACTTCTGTACACAAATGCATCCCATATTCGTCATTAGTTGACAATTGCTGCCTTCATTGTTGTTGTGTTAAATGTGTTGTTCACAATATACCAACTTTGAAGGTCATCTTATGGTTCAGAATTTTATTTTATGTTATTTCAGCGCAAAAAATGTTATCGCATACCCAAAAGTGATTAGTTGCGCCCCTGACTACAGCTGGTGACGCCATTGTCTTAAATTTGGTCTGGTACAATAGGCCTATTAGACCCCAAATTAAAGCATTTGCCTTACATAGCAATACTTTTAAAGTTTGTCATATGCACAGAATGTGTAACCTACTGTAAAAGCACTAGGCCAAGATAAAAGAAGGGCACATACTGTACTTCTTCAAATGATTCAGTGATAAGATTTCAGTTAAAGCTATAATGAACAATATTTAAAGATTATAGGCTACAACTAGGCCTGTTTTTTTACAGTGACATATTGAAATAGGTCTAATTAAATAAAAACATAAAATAGCCTAGTCTAAAAAATATTTAGGCTATATGAATGTTTATTGATACATAGTAAATAATGATGCATCATCACTACTTAATCATTAGTGGCCTAATTAAAAAAAAAATAGAACAGAACCACAGGGTGGACCTGATTCAATACTTCTGAAATGCAGAATTCTTATATTTTCCAGTGCTGTCTTTAAGCCCTTGCAAAACAGCCTCCTGATGCCAGTGCATTTGTCCATTTCTTTTCACAGAATTCATTGGAGGTCATTATTTCGGGGTGACAGTACCTTGTCTGTCTCTAAATCACCTAAAATACATGCATTTACATAGACTACTGTCTCTTATACACGTACATACATGTACACTGTACTGTAGATCTACGCCAGGCCAAAAAAGAGAAATCTCACTCCGAGCGGAGTTCAAAACTTGAGAGGCCTGAGTTGTTGTAATAACCGGCCGATGGGCCGTTGGGCCGAAGGTTCGGTGCCCCCCCCCCCCCACTCCCCCACCCAATCTCACTCCCAACAAACTTCAAAACTTGAGAGCCCTGGAGTTGTATGCAGCTATCTAACACCACTGTTTCACACTGTACTCCCAGCACTAGCATGCTAATGAAGGTTGGTCCGAGCCTCATACTCAGTGATTAATGATTGTAACAGCTGTTTCTAAATAAATATCAACAATATATTAGATGTGCGTTGTCTTTGCTGTTATTTCTGATATGTATTTTGCTGTTCTCAACGTTTGAAATTGTTAAACACTCTTGGTAAAAACTGTTGGTCACGTTGCTAGTGGATGGATGCTAAATGGAACGAAAAGGTAGGCTAACGGAGACGTTGGAACTTTTAAAGGAACTTTTAGTTCTTTCATAATACAGATAAAATGATATTATACCGTAAAACAACAGTATATAAGCAGTATAAAAGCAGTAAGAGAGAGGTATACTACTGCAAAACAACAGTAAACAAACAGTAAAACTATGATTATCTACAGCAGTACTGTGTTAATGTAGGACAGCATTCTACTGTTGAAATACTAACGGTACAGAGGACGGTAAAGTGACGGCATTCACCTGGCGTCTCAGCTGCCAGCATTTAGCTGTATTTTAACACGATAATTTCTTAGAGTGTAGATACAAAGAGAAGCAAGAAGAACACCCACCGCTAGTTAGATCTGAAGCTAGCGTACCTACCAAGACACTAGACAACGAGGCAAAGAGAGGAAGAAAAGACCGTTAACTCGAAGACCCGCACGCCTGAAAGTTTGAATTGGTCAGGTTTTTAAGAAAGGATTGAAGTTGATGCGAGCCTCCCAAGAGTCCCTTGATTTCCCTGTTCCCTGCCTCCTTCCCTGAATCATTGGAATCTGCATAAACTGACCTTTCCAACAGTGCTAGTAGTTCGTTTCTGTGATGAACGCATCACGGGATAATTAGCGTTGAATTTGTATCAAAATTATGATCACCAATACAGCTGCGTCCATGTCATATATTGTTTTCTGTGTAATATCTCACAAATTCTTAACTTAACTATGACAAGCCACATATCAAAATAAACAGGAGATACTGATTACAATGGTGCATAGCAGTCGTCTTTGTAATTAGCGGTTCCCGAGTAATCCGAAATTTCTGCATTGTCTTCAACAGTGTCATCCCAAAATAGTTGAATTCTTTTCCATTGTGAAAGTTGATTTTAGCTCTTTTTACTAGGCCTAACTGTTTGTCAGGGCAGATGCTAGAAATGTTTTATCAAGATCCGACATAACAATATACTATATTTAATATTCATAACATATAATAATTAATAAAATATTGTCTGCACATGTATTGTTGCAAAGTCATACAGAATACCATGACTCTTATATTACCAGATTCCAGACAATCCTATTTATGTGGTTGCTATGGTGATGGCGCTGCGAGTCGGCTGCCGCATTTAATAGCTCCCACTCTTTTTCACTCTTTTTTGCTTTTTCTCCCGTTTTTCTTTCAGTTTTATTAGTCTAAATGTGGTGCTTATACTTCTCTTTATATTGTTACTTTTCGTCAGTTTTTTTTTATTTGAGGTCTTTTGTTTCGTTCGCTTTTAATTTGTGGTTTGGATTTTGTTTTTCTACGAGGATCGCTGCTAATTTCAAATAATGCAGCACTCCAGCAGAGACGGATTCAATATCTCCATACCAGGCGTGCGTGTGAGGGAGAGAGAGCCTATGAGGAAGAGAGCAGCTGGTAAGCTATGCCATCCGTGGTGCTGTTCGATAGCCAGCGGAGAACACCAGGGACGAGATGTTGCAAGGCAGTGGCAGAAACACCGGGCTATCGATCCACAGCCATGACAAGGCATGCTACGCAGAGATGCTACATCTGACTTCGGAAACGCTGTCACCTGCTTTGGTCCGATGTAGCCAAGGCCTAGCCTACTCCACCGTTCCTGAAGCACCGTGAATGATCAGCACAGCTGCCTTGAACAACACCGAAAGGCGCTGGTAGATCAAGAATAGGCCTATCATCTGTGGGCTATGGCTGCCTTTATCTACCGGCAGGCAGTGGTGTCGCCTCCACGGCTATTGCTTTCACCCTTTCCACCCTCTCCTACTCCCTCCTGCTGGCCACGTCTGGGGACACATTGGATTCATTTCCTGATGAAGATGGACTAATCAAATGGACTATCTTTTTTATTTTTATGCTTTATTATTATTATTATTATTATTATTATTATTATTATTATTTTATTTTAAATAGACCCTAGATTTTCTTTGTTTATCTTACTACTTCTATTCTCTCTCTCTCTCTTTCTCTCTCTCTCTCTCTCTCTCTCTCTCTCTTTGAAAACACATTTCACTACATGTTTTACGAAAGTATTTCATTGTATGTGACAAATAAACCCTTGAACCTTTTAAAAGTGAAAGGATATTTGTTCTCCTAGGCTATGCATTCAGAGATATAGGCCTAGATTGAATATCACATCTTCAGATTAAAAAAAAAAAAAAACATGCTAAATAATTGCAAATGAAATGTGCAGGTTCCTGTTAAATAAATGTAGAAATAAAAAAAATAAAAAATAGAAAAAAGTGTTGTACCGTAATTACAATTGACCCCTGAGGTGGCCCTCCAGTCAGACAATGTTGACCGTAGTGGCCCCCTGCTCATTTGAATTTGAGACCCCTGGTTTAGTTAGATAGGGTGCACCCAAAGAGAATCAGAAAAGAATATTGATAATTGTGTTGAATCCATTACATTTTGTTATTTATTTATTTATTTATTTATTTATTCTTTTATTTGATTATTTATTGATTTATTTGATATTTTATTTAATCCATCTTCATGGATACGGATGAACATTTCGGTTAAATCATGGATTTATACAAATAAAGGCCCATCCCATTTATAAGCCTGGTCTAATTTTTTCCATTTGGAATATTCATTCACTCTGTGAGATCAACCATTTTAGTAGCCTGACATAGCCCGGCCATATACAAATTTAAGGCCTGTAAACTGGACTGGCTTTTATGGGGTTAAAAATGTCTCAAAAGTATTTCTAAATGCACAGAGGGTTATCTCCTAATGGGTAATGGTTTGCAAATGTGTTCAGATATCCACAAATGCAAATTTCATATTTGTAACTTGTAAATTTCTATAGGCTAATCATCACTTGTAGGACATGTTTGTGGAGTAATAGTGGCATTTATGCTTTTCCCAGCTAGGACCTCCCATGCTCGCCAAACATGAACAAACTTTTTCCCTTTTGATATACTTTGTCACTACACTCACGTATGATAGGCACATACCACAATCATTCCATAACAATGGCATTTTCCCCAATCTACAGTTAAAATCATTTAATTCCCTATCTTAGGCAAAATTAATCAGACAGCTTTGCCTAATGAATCAGAGCCGTAATGAATGGAACAACACTGCCAAGAGGATGGCTAGCGTGCATATGTCTCTGTATTTGCAAACCATTACCTATTTGTAGATAACCCTCTGAGCATTTAGAAATATTTTTGAGACAATTTTAACCCGATAGGCGTCTGTATGGGACTTGACTATAATTTGAAGTTTTACTGTATTTCTAAGTATTAAATCCTTATTAAGGTTATAAGAATAAAGGCCTATTTCATCATGAATAAGAAATTTGTGATTACATGATTAAGAGATGACTGATGTTGCTTAACACAATGCCTTACACGTCACTAATACAGCTATAATAGGTATGTGGATAACATGTGATCCAAAGATGAAAGTTACAAGGTGCACCACACAAATGAGACGTATGCATGAAGTTTGTATGAAGTTTGTATGAAGTTTCTACGGTAAGCAATAACAACTCATACAATCTTCTAATCTGCTGTGTGGGGAGACTTACTCAATCCCCACATCTTCTTGCCCAAAATACGGTGGTTGGTCTCTTGACCCATCGCTCCTCATAGATATCACACTGGTGACTGGAGAGGATGGCCTTTCTGCACAGACCCTCCAAACACTAAAAACAGGAGAGAAGTTTGAGTTGAAGATACTCGGATACTTGGATGACTGTTTTTGTTGGAGAGCTAGGTGCTCCTAAGGTACAGTTAACACCTTCTGAAAAGCCATAAGTTGGCTCCCTTTAATTTACCTTTAACCAAACTCACAGTATGTCTCATATGGGGAACCATGTATCACTGAACAGTGTCATCACTTGTCTATATTCCCAAAAATGCAGTCACTAATATATCAGCTGGGATCCTATACTGTACCTCTCTGGTATCTCTGGTTCAGCTGCTTGTGCTTCACTCAGATGGGAAGTAGCAGCAGACTGCTGGACTCCTGCCCCACTAGATAAACACATTTTCTCTGGATCATTCCGCTCCTGTGAGTCAGGTGCTCCTTTCCTCCAGGTCTGTTCACTAGCACCCTCTAGTTGTCCCTTAAGGAAATGCTTTTTCATTGCGCCCCCTCTTGTTCGGTCTTCTCCACAGATGGGCTCATTAGTGCCCCCTGGCTGCTCCTGAGGGGAACTCATCATCAAGATGCCTTTACTGTCACTAAAAGCTGTTCAGCTTCCAGACATCTTAAAATGGAGTGACCTTAGAATAAAAAAAGAGAAAAAAACAACAACAATTTAGCACCACCTAATTATTTGGAATCTATCCCATGGGCGGAGTCCTATGTCAAAGTCAAAGCGAACTTTATTGTCAATCAAAGCACTGCAACAGTACATTGCACGCAGACTGAAATTGCATTTCTCAAGGCTCCAATGTGCAGTTAAAAATTAAGACATACAACTGAGATGTATAAAGGACATCACAACCTATGTTCCCCAGGTCCACTTCATCGACCACAACACACCCACAGAATGGAAGATGAATACGTTAACCACTTAGCTAAGAGCCCCACGGTTAGAAGTACTCTGAAGGCTAGGGGTGTGAGGCTTCACCAAAACCCTTTTTTAAAAAAAGGGTCTTTGTTCCCTGCATGGTTCCCATAGATACAGACGGCAAGTCTGACCACGCCCACATATATAGCTCCACTGTGGGGGAATTAGAGAAAAATAGTTCCATCTGGGGGAAAGAGCAGGCTCACACAGTGGGGAAGTCAATGAGATGCTAAGCTAGAAGTTACACTGAGCACCATCTACAAGGACTTTGGCACATTTTTGAGGGCAATGCCTTAAGGTAGTAATGATGTTTAGATTGTCCGATGTGAAATCTGAACTTGACACCCCTCCAAACGTGATACTGAGGACAATTTATTGATGCTTCTTATAGCTTCATTAGCTTGCTAACTAGCCAACTTCATTCATCACCACAGTAAATGTAGCTAAATTTAGCTTGCTAAACTGACAGCTTGCTAATCAGACTTGTGATTGAAAGTTGCTTCACTTTTGACAGGAGCAGAGACAGCTCGTGGCATTTCTGTCAGTATTACTGGAATAATCAAATCATGGAAAATTTATTTTAGTCTAAACCCAAGCAGGCAAACAGGTCATAATGAGACAAACTTTCTAATGTGGACTTTGTTCAATTTTACCAAGCAATCTATTATTATTAAGCAACTTTCTCTACCTTGTCCATTCACCATAATGTTAAATTGGCCTCTGTTATCCCCCACGCTGTCTCCACCCTTGCATTTTGGGGGCGTTAACCGTACTTGCCATCTGTATCTGTGCAAAGTGGGGAACAGACACACTCCCCCATGGGCTATGCTTAGTTTTGTGATGCATTTCAATGGAATTAGTGCACTATGGCCTGATCATGGCCTAGGCCTATGCACCCCCACCTCCTCGCAAAAGTATAAACTTTTCAGAGAAAATTTTCTGTCTGGCTATACTGAATATACATTTGATTCTTTTAGCTAAAATACACCATTCAATGTTCTTTTGTAAAAGAAGAAAAATACTAGCCTGGACCTGCCCATACTTCCTGTCGCTGCATGAAATTTCACAATCAAGTCAGTAAGGAGGAATTTCGTCAACTCTCAAGCCCAGAAAAATCAGGACCCAATGAGAAACACGCAGGCTGAAGAAGCTGAGCTTACGATGACCCTGTCCAGCTCTGTCCCATAACATTGATAGAAGTTTGATAGCATTTGATAGATGCTTAGATTAATCCCTTCCAGAATTCCTGGGCAATGCTAGCTTTACCATACCACAGTTCATTCCTGAACGTGGTCGCGCAAGCCAGGCTAGAAAAATACAGCAATCCTACATGGATAATCGAAACAGTTTATTAGGGGGAATTTATCTCATGAATGATGATAGCCTAGTAAACCAACGCCACCCGTTGGACGGCAAAATGTTTTTTCTGTGAGTGGGTCTAGCCTCGCATCATTCTCCAATTCTGCCAGAATGCCAGGAATCTGGCAAAACCAATCATAACTCAGAAATGTGTTTTGAATCAAAGCGGGCGGGGTTTAAAACCAATCATAACGCAGAGATGTGTTTTGAATCAAAGCGGGCGGGGTTTTGATAGAGCGGCGACAGATCGTTGGCTTATAGCAGGAGTGGGCAATTATTTTGGCCGAAGGGCCACATTAGCTTTTAGATTTTGACTAAGGGGCCAAGTGTTAAAGGAGAAAGCCGGCGTGAATCAACACGTAGTCCTAAGCGCTATTGTTAGCCACCTCAATCACTGGGTTTCATGCAAGGCAGTCTAAGATAGTGAAACGGCAGCTAACGTTAACAGAATGGGGCATTTCAAAACGAAAGCAAATCGATTAGGTTTCAATTTTGACATGCCTCATTCAGTTAGTGTTAGCTGCCGTTTCGCAAACTCGGTCTACGATGCACAAAATGTTATCATTGAGGTAGCTTTCAGTAGCGCTTAGCAGTATAAAACAGCAGGGCTAGGTGTTGATTCACGCCGGATTATACCTTTAACCGTCAACCGCTAGAAACCTCAAACCAGTGCTCAATGGGTTTTTTTGCCCCCAACGGCACCTTCCAGGCAGCACAGCCTCAAAAGGCACTACCCTTACCCTATTCCTAACCCTAACCCCCTCAACCCTCATCCTAACCCCAAACTGTGTGGAGTAGTGCCTTGAAGGCAGCGCTGCCTGGAAGGCACCGTTGAGGGCAAAAATACCAAAGACCCAAACCAGTAGCCCCACTTTCTTCAGAGAAGAAAGAAGGGGGATTTGTAATTCATGAATACAACAAATTTGATAATTTAGGCCTATAATTTAAGTCTCCTTGGCTAAAAGATAAATTATTCTACTTTGGGAAGGCTCCACGGGCCGGATTAAATAGCTCAGGGGGCCGCATGTGGCCCCGGGCCTAAGTTTGCCCAGGCCTGGCTTATAGGCACAGACATGGTTTGAAAGACAACGGGTTGTGCTCATCAACAATCTCCCGTTGTATCCATTCATCGGGGCCAGACTAAATTACATCCAATCTCACATTTAGGCTGGTTTATCAGGCTAGAATGATGAAGTGTTATCCTGAATTTAAAGGAAAATACCGGAGTGAATTCAAGCATAGCCCTGTTGAAAGAGCTTGCTAAATGCACTAGTTAGCGAGTGGAACAAAATAATTTGGTACAGCACAGACCGAACGTGAACACAGAAGCGAACAGGCACTTTATACTGAATCAATGGGACCTGACTGTTGGAAACCGAAAGTCTTGTAAACCTATTTTTTATATCTTCCAATAGTATGACACTCAGTTTTCTATCATTTTGGAACATGTCTAAACCTGGAAATAAATGACAGTAGAGCCAAAATGGTCATTTTGGTTTCAATGACATGACACTTCTGGAAGGTTCAAACATAATCTTTGTATTTATGGTCATTATATGCTACCTTGAAGACAGATTAAAAGTGGTATATTTAACTTTTATGTTTTGTGGTCCCTGTAGGACAGAACAGAATATCACAAAAATACAAACGATTAGCTTTCTGATTGGAAAAATGGCCAAGTTTGGTGTCAAGTGATTTTGATTACCTAGTGCCTACAAATTCAAAACTTCACAGACCTATAGATCATGGAAAAAAAGTAAATGAAGAGTTCAGATGCAAAACCCCCTAACTCCACTTGACCACTTTTTGAGAAAAAGGCCATTTTTTATCAGGGGTTTACAGTGTTTTGAATGTAAATAGATATTTTAGACACGGCGGGGAGCAGGTTTTATTTTATTTTTTTTCACAAAAACATTTCATTTACATATTCTAGATTTATACAGGATTCACACAATATCATTAACTCAGATTTCACAAAAATGGTGTTTAGGGGGTTTTGCATCTGAACTCTTCATATACTGAAGAATGTGTGAGACTGCACTTTCTGTTATTCAAAAGCTTTAAGCCCTTAAATTTGGCCTAAATAGTAATTTTTACATAAATATCCAAACAGCATTAATTGCAATCCTATTTATTTCTTCGTCTTCCAATAGTATGAGACACTGTTGACAACTTGAAAGTGTTTATGGCCATTGTATACCACCGTCATGACACATTAAATGTGGTAGATTTTACTTTTATGTTTTCCGGTCCCTGTAGGACAGAACAGAATGTCTGTATACAAATATTACTACCGGTAATTTAAAGATGAAATTGTAGGTAGTTTCAGGGATATGAAACTGATAAAAACATTATGAGACAATGAAAGAGAAAATATGATTTCTGATGTCCCATGACCATGAGCTTTGACCCAGCGTCTGGTTAAGACCTAATGTTCATTTTCACACAACCCACTTATTAACTTACAGGATGTATGGATGCAGAGCACTTACAATT
Organism: Sardinella longiceps; assembly: GCA_027497455.2. NCBI lineage: Eukaryota > Metazoa > Chordata > Actinopteri > Clupeiformes > Clupeidae > Sardinella > Sardinella longiceps. The sequence continues at coordinate 1,905,683 of JAODXP020000016.1, read as the reverse complement.
TTAAGACTTTTGAGATGTGTATTCCTTGAAGGCACGTACAAGTCAGCGCCAGCGAGGCAGCAAGTGATTACCTTCACGTTTTGGACACAGCTTATGTTTGCACCCTTCAAGAAGTGCTACAGTAACTGAAACCACAATCACCATCTTGGCTCAAGTTGATATTTACTTTCAGATTTAGACATGTCCCGAAATTATATTAAACTGTATCAAACACTTTCAAGTTGTCAACAGTGGAAGAAACAGAAAAAGACACACAAAAATAGGCTTGCAATTAATGCTGTCTTTCCAAGAATATAATACATTTTGGATTTTACGTAAAAATCGCTATTTTGTCCAAATTTAAGGGCTCATAGCTATTGAATAATACAAAGTACAATCTCTAAATTGATTCACTATATACCTTCTCCCATGTCCCATAGGTCTGTGAAGTTTTGCAATTGTAGGTACTAGGCAATCAAAATTAATTTTTCCTATTGTTGTAAGTCAAGAGTCAAGAGAACATCACTGGTGGGTCAGATAGCAATTTAAAAGCCATTTCAGAAATTTTTATATGCTACTACTCTTGTGCAACAGAGCAAATTTTCAGCAACAACAACAACAAAAAAAATGTCTTTTTTTTGAGAGGAGAGGAATACTTTTACGTAAAGTGGTGGCCTAACATGCTAGCATTTAGCTATGGTTTTCAAACCTTAATTGAAATGGCATATCTCGGCAATGCAATATCAGGCTGAAAATTTTATATGATGGTCACAAAATTAGCTAAACATTTTAGACCCTGGTGACATTTAAAAAATGTTAATACCTTATGCCATTTCTGAAACTACATTCATTTTATTTGGCATCCATCATTTCATGGACTACACTGACCCATACTGTATATCCCTTACTCTACAGCATTTTTAACAAAAGTCATTAGTCTGTTGTCAACACTTTTCAATTTACCAAATTGCATTTAGGTAGGTCAGTAAGTTGTTTTGTGTGAAAGTAGTGACGAATGTCGTGGAGAATGAGTTTTGACTACCAAAAAAAAAAAAAAAGCGGGGATGGTTGTGGGCAGGTCTGGACAACAGGCTAATATGGCCAGTTTGTTGAAATTGCAAATGGTTTGTCTTTTTCCCTCCTTTTTTCAGTTATCTGTTCAGTTGGCCTATTTGTTCAATAATTATCATATGGAGCTACTGTTGTACTGTAAAACTAAGGGCTTTGTACTGTGTGAGAAAGTGGCTTGCCAGCCCCCGTCTCACTCAGGAAGAGGAGTAATACATACATACTATATTTAAGGTTTTGGTCATTAGATTTCCATTTTTGGCACAGTGTGATTAAGCAATAAGGCATAAAAGATACATAATTTTGGTGCAAGGGTCATCCTGTATGTAAAAATATATAAGCATTCTAGAAATGCATTCATTTACTGTAATATGTGTGAAAACAGCAAGAAATGTGTGAATTGTGTAGCTACAAAAGCACCGTGATGTGTTAACTGTACTTAGAGTTTCGAAAATGTGGTCAAGGATCGGGCAAACGCGTGTTGGCAATTGAAAAACAACAATGTCAAATTTTCTTTGCATTTTGATACTGTCTTGACTCATTAAAAATACATGTGCCTTGTTGATGTAAAAGTCAATGTCAAATGCTGCTAATGAATATTTATGTGATCTGGACAAGTTACGAAACCATTAGGTGCCCTTTTTCATAAAGTCAATGAGTGGGTGGAGAAACCAGGTTGCTTGTTAAACCAGTCAAACCAGCATGACAAGCTTTCTGTTTTTTTTCCATCCACTGGTTTCCTTGCCTGTGAATAACTATCAGCGGTATCAACAACAGCAAACACATGTATTATCTGAATGTATAAAGATAGTAGTAGGCATAATAAGTACATTGTGTAGCCTACTAAAATTATAATAGTGTGCATGAGTCTCAAAGAGCAATGAAAGCGTTTCAAGACTACGTCATAATTAATAAATTGTTCCAGATCACAGTTTATTAGGACTGATGTTTAACAATGTGAAATTTTCTTTATAGTTTGATACATTCCAGCTTTACTGGCATGATACATGAAACGTACAAGCACTTTGTTGAAATCTGTCAATGACAAGTGGGGAAATCAGACACCTTGGCAAGTCGGTTTACCCTAGGCAAAATGTCGCTGTCAGATATCAAAGTGTTCTGGAACAACCCTACTGAAAGGTTGTGGTTCTCATTCGGTAACCTAATCAGTCATAATTATTAACGTTATAAACGGAAGAGGACGGCAAATCTTTAAGGCAAAGAAGTGAAAGTGAAAGCAGCTTTCTTACAAACTTTATGGACTTTTTGACAGTGGCCTAGGCTACAATTTTATCAGTCAAGCACCATATTTCACTTCAGCTCAAACCCCTCACTCTATATTTAGTTAAATGTAATGTTAGTCTTTTCATGAATTTTTTCCTCTCTTGGGCCTTCAGTAGGACTACTTACCAGACTTGAATATTCTTCCTTAGTCAACGGGGAGGCCAAAGATCAAGATGGCCTAAAATCATGTCAGCCAAGCAAGAAATACCGAAGGTTTGGTTTGGTTCTTGTCAAATGCATAACCCAGTGTGTCAATGTCACAGGAGGCAAAGCAACAACCACAACTTAATCTGTGATGTGCAAAGAGATCCAAAGAGGTGTGTGAAGCCTAAGGGCGTGTCTTCAAGTAGTCTATTATCCCTAGGCTACTTTAAATTCAAGACATCAGAGGGCGTTAAAAGACTCATAAGCCAAAAAAAACAGAACCATGACAGCTATGTCAAGGCACAGTGTCGAATTTCAGTCAACACTCATGATTCAGAAATTTAAGGTCTCCCCTATAATAATTTTTTTTTCAAAAATGGCCACCTCTGGTCAGAATAGAATCATGAATGTTGATAATCACATAGACAGTTGAAAAATATAAAAGAATCAAGTTTGATTTATTACTACTCAGTTATTCATCTAAAAAAGGTCCTGTTAAAAAAAATGCTGTTAAGTTTCTATTATTCAATCTCAATCAATACTCTTTGCATCTTCCTTATGGTCTGTCTCAGCAGTCTCTGTTTGGTCTCTGAGGTGCAGGTCCACATACTGCAGGATGTGTTCGAGTGCTTTGAGCAGCAGTGTGTCTGTGTGTGTGTCCAGTTCCAGCTCCAGTCAACACTTTGTAAAAAAAAATACAAAAAATCAGTTCTTACTGCTTGCTTCAGAGGTGAACTCTTGTAAACCTGGGAGATGTCAGTGGCTGTTTTAGGACACCTCTGAAAAACGGTCTATTTTTCTAAGTCAGGACACCCCCACCACACCTTGTGACTTGAGATATCTCTTTATTTTCTTAGTCTAGACTGGCCCTATCCAGGATTGTTTCAGTCAGGGATCTCTCAATTACCTTTCTGCAGTTTTCCTCCAACATTTTTTTTTGCTGGGCAATCAGTGTACAGAGGGTTCTGGTATGCCCAATATTTTTAAAGTTCACAGTAAGAATCTGCCCTTGAGGAAGGAAATGTGCTACGCCCAGTGAGGTATTCCAAAATGAAATGAAACAATAGTGGTTGGTGCTCCAGACTACAGTAGCTTGCCCCACCCCTAAACATTTACTCACCCAGGGCACTGATGTGCTCTCTCAGCTGGTGGAAGGTGGATTTTATGTGTTCAGAGTAAGAGGAGATGTGAGAGGCACTGAGGACAAAGACCACACAATGGATCCTCTCTGCAAGGGAAGGCTTCTTCACATAGCCTGGGGTGTCCGGCACAACAGGACAGCAGGCATTGAACTAGGGAGAGAAAATAAGCTTGTTTGCTACATGGTTTAAATATTGTCTATAGCACAGACTTCTATGCAGGACCCAGAGTCTTCTGCTATAGCTAGTCTATAGACATAACCAACATTGACACTACACCTCATAGTATAAGCAAAAGAACAGCGTAGAAGAGTGTCCAGTACCTTGTGTCCCTCTGGAACGTGTCCCTTGATGATGGCCAGCGTGTCGTGAAGCGTGAGGCTGTTAGTCTCCCCCAGACCCACCATGTCAGACAGGATCACTGGCAGACTCTCACCATCTCTCTCTCTGCTGCTGTACAGCTTATATGACTGCAGCTAAGGAGGGAAAACAGCACTGTTGGCTACTTTAAAGGTACACTATAGTCTACTAGAAATTTACAGTAAGCCTTTTGTCTTTGCAATTCATAACAATTACAGTATATTATCATCTATCTGTGCATCACCGAAGAACAAAATTGATGGTTAACCACATGTATAGCGAGAATTCAAGGAGTCAGTTTAACTGCTGCAAAAGACAATGATGAATGATGGCTCCGTCAGACTTAACCCGTATTTCCATCATTGCACAAGCATATTAGCAGTTACTTGACTGACAACAGTCACTGATAAAGATGTCTGAGTTGTCTTAACAGAAAAAAGCCCTGATCCACCCAAGAGGAACTGCTGTTAGTTTATGCTGTATCATAAGATAACAAAACAAAATTATTCTCTTGTATTCTTATCCTTATTTTTCTTTCTCCTCATGAATAAGGTATTAATTCTAAGTCTTGTCCCCAAGTATGTTCAAGCAAGCAATCCAAAAGTATATATTTTTCTTGCATCTCTGTTGCCATGTTCACCTCCTCTACCTTCTTAGTGAAGCTGACAGATGAGCTGGATCCCACCATGACCCGGTTCACGACCCGTCCATAGAACACAGACTGGACTGAGCTGATGAAACTGGACTTGCCCGCTCCAACTGGGCCAATGAGCAGAACTCTGGCAGCAGGTACTGAGTCACAGGCCGGCTTATAGGAGCGGATGGACTCCATCAGAGCCTGTTTGGCCCTAATGGATTTTATACATAATTTTGTGCACTCTTTTTCAAAATTAGATATCCATGATTACATTTTCAATTATATATGCGCATGGCATATGATATCAATGAGTGTGCAAATGGGTTTTCACTTGATTTATTTTTAGTTAATTCCATCAGTCCAACTGCACTAATGACTGACTACCTTGAATAATATGTGATGATAATTAATATTTGTACAAATGGAGATCTCATGAAAATGTAAAAACATAAAACACACTATCATTATAACAGAGGACAAAGAGCTGCTATGACCATTAAAAAGCTCTTTTTCCTTGTTGTTTTCCAATGTTTTGTATTTGCCAAAGGCAGATGTGATGACTCAGGGTGTGTCCCATTATAAGGTTCCTCAAACAACTATTAGACAGAGTACCAGTCCTTCATTAAACATAAATCATCTGTATTGTGTGAACTTACTCCTCTGTCCAATCCACTCGTCTCCATGGAGAGTCCTGAAAACTGGGCCAAGTCATTATATGGAGGAGAGTAGGTAAATAGTTCAACACTGGCAAAGTTAAAGTTGGTTAAACACAGGCAAACAGATAAAACATCATTTAGTACACAAATATGTGCTACACTGAGCACACCTGTACCTCCAAAGATATTATATTGATCCTCCTTACCACTTTGGTTTGAATCACGACTTGCATCACTCTCAACAACTTCTGGCTCAGATGGGTCTGAAACAACAGGTCTAGGAGGGGAAGGTGAGGGAGAAGCGGCAGCTGATCCAAAAGCAAACCCACCTGTCTTTGACTTCTTCATTAGCTGTTATGAGAGCCCATAAAATATCTGATTAAACTTCCTCATTCAAATAGATCCATGAATAAGCTAAAAGGGGCAGCATTGGTTTGCAACATTTTTACCTTTTTCAAACAGTCAGCTCTCTGTGCTAAACTGGCACAGTGGCAGAATCAGAGTCCTATTTTTGGGCTTTTTGCCTTTAATCAGATAGGACAGTATTGAGATGGACAGGAAGCAAGTGGGAGAGAGAGATGGGGTGGGATCGGGAAATGACCTCGGGTCAGAATCGAACCCAGGTACCCGTAATGATGGTCTGGCGCTCTAGCCACGACGCCCCCAGAGTCCTAAGTTTAAAACATTTTTAAACATTATATCCTATGTGTTTTGCCTTGATTTGCTTATCTTTCTTCAGTGTCATGCCAAAAGAATCAGGGAATGGCAGCCCTAGGACAAATTCCTGCACTTCCAAAAAAGTTGCCACACTGTAACATTTACATAATCTTTTGCCACAAGCACTATAACATTAATATGAACAAAATAAAATCTCACCTTTACAGCCATTGTGTGTAATTCAAGAAATGTTCTTCTAATACAATGATCTGAAGGAAGGGGAAAGGACGAGTGGAGAAAACAAATCCTAAGCAGTGCATAAATGAACTAGAAAAGCGCTCAGAGAGCGTAGACCTCCGCCAAGGCAATGTGGCCACAGATGGTGTTCTGGATTACCGATTGCCATCAAAATCAAATCATTTCTTACTCATCCCAATACACACCTTGTCAGGAAATTTCATCCAAATCCATACAGTACTTTTCAAGTTATCTTGTACACAGACAGACACACAGGCACACACACGCCGGTGAAAACATAACCTCCTTGGCGGAGGTAATGAGTGTGTGGTTGCAGTTCCTATACCAGTTTGACCAGAAATATCTCCACCCAACAAAAGGATCTTTATTTACAAAAAAAAAAAAAAAAAAAAAATGTTGCATTGAAATAATTTAGAGATATGAGGAAACAAATGAACACAAGAAAACAAATGGTAAGTGCTTTACAATGCCTCACATTCACCCATTCACACACAGATAGCAGAAGCTGCCATGCAAGGCTCCAACCAGCACACCGGGAGCATTTTGGGGTTAGGTATCTTGCTCAAGGACACTTCAATGGGGTCAGATGAAGTGGGGCTCTCCGTTAACTGGATGTCACCTCTCCCACCTGCGCCACCACCGCCCCTGAAAAACTAAAAGATTGTCCTGAAGGAGCATGTGGTCACAGAAAATGCCTGTGTGTTCAAGCTTTCTTGTCAAGATATCTTTATTATATGTTTTAATCATAGTATAATAAACCTGATCCAGAGAAAATACAGAAATATAGTAAGATGCAGCAGGTGGATTTATTAAGATTGATATTTAACCTATTGATCAAGTTTGGATATATTTTGCAACATTTTAAGCAATACATTTTGCACTTGTGACAACTGTAAAGAGAGAAAAAAAAAAAACCAACAGTCCGTGTTCAGATGTTAGCCAAGTTCTACTAATGACTAATGACACAGTAAGCACTTTTTTTATAATGAAAACAGACAAAATAGACTATTAGAGCAAAGATTTTTTTAAAAATATATTCAGCTAAAATACTGTGTTTTGCTATGGGCGAAGATAGACAACTAGAAAAAAGCGCAGACCTCCACCAAGGCGATGTGGTCACAGAAACAATATAAATTCCAGATCATGTTCTGGGTCACAGTTCTTGCTTGTCCAAATAATATACACATTGTCCGAAAATGTCATCCAAATCCGTGCAGTACTTTTCGAGTTATCCTGCTGACAGACAGACAGACAGACAGACAAACCAACGTGACCGAAAACATAACCTCCTTGGCAAAGGTAATTAACAAAAATCTATGACAAAATGTTGTGGCTAAACAAAAATCCCTAAAGGACCCCTATAGAACCCTCCTACCACACACCTGATCCTAATTATTTACAGGAAAGATTATTCATGACAGTCTAAGAAGCTGCAAGAAGTTGATGCAGCAACAGACCCCTCATACGCTGACACTGTGGTCTTGAGACAAAGGGAGTCTATATTTAGTGTGTTTACCAAATCATAAATCATACTCTGGGTTTTACTATAGTCCCTGGCCACAGCTTACGCATAGGGCCCAGAATTTGGTGTTGCGCCTCTGAATGTGATTATTTTCCCTTATTTGTTAGGCTAGTTGCTTCGGAACTCATGAGAATTTACTTATCAATTTTGAAAGAATGTCTCAAGCTCTCCAGTGCTTGTTGTTGTGTAATCTGAGTCCAGCCCTGTGGAATGTCTGCAGGTTCTGCCTTATAATCTCTTGTAAATTCTTTGTTGAATTTCATCAGCACATATTTCCAGTAGTCTGTAGCCTCAACCTTGGCATCTCCTGTTATCTTCCAGTTTGGATAGAATTTTCTGTAGTCTTTGTAGGGCACCCACTTTCCCTTTGTTTCTTCACACTGGAATTTTGCATCACTGATCACCAGACTGGAGCAAATGTTTGTCACCAATTTTCCAGTTTTAAGCCATCTGTAACGACCAAGTCCTTCAGGTCGGTGCATACTGGAAATATGTTCTTTGTGCTCTTTGCCTAAGGCTTCACAGGGTGCGCCACAGAAGGGACACTGGTTACCACATACACAGAGTCTTTTCAAGAGCATGTCATGAGGCTTGAAGGGCAGGTGTTCAATGTTGATCATTTCACTATGGCTATCATAATCATGAGACACAGACTTCTCCATTTGTTTGACAAACTCTGTAAGACTGATGGAAAACTGTTTAACTGTTGCTGTGTTCAGAATGAGAAAACTGTCCACATATTCTTTTAAGAAGATAAGCTGATCCTTAAAGTGAGTGCAGATTTGTTGTATAAATGCCTTTATATCTGTGGTCTTATCAGCCTCATTAGAGAGGAGAGTCACTGTGCCACTTATTTTCTTGACTATATGGGCAAGATGTTTCTTTTGGATCACAGCAATTTTGCCATCTTTTGACAACATCTCCACTGTTTGCTTCAATATCCAGTTTTTCACAAAAGATTCATATGATACAGTATAAGCTTTGTAGTTCTCATATTTATCCTCCAGGAGCATCTGTTTCAAAAGGGAATACTGGAAGTGTTTTGTTGTGCTGTAGTCCACTCCAGTACTTCCTTTCATCATTTCTTCTGCAATATCTGGGCCAAGCTTTCTGCTCACATAGTCCTGAACAGCTGGCTTCAAAATTTCCTCTGTGAATTCCTTTGCCTTTTTTTGACACTGATCTCTTTTATGAAACAAGTCTTTGAACTCTTCCTTAAACTTACTCTTCGACTGTTCAAGCAATTTTTGTGGATTGTTGATTTCTATGAAGCGATTGTGCATTTTCTGAAACTCTCTGACAGCATTGGCACAGATATGCAACTTCAAAGCAACTTCACATTCTTCAGCCATTCCGACATTTTTGGTTTTATGGTCAACGCCCTCCAGTATCTCTCTGATATATGTGGAATGGTAATCTGCTTTATTGCACACTGTCTCACGCACAAAGCCCTCACATTCCATTATAATGTTGTTACAGATTTCCTGCATCTCTCTACTCTGCTTGTGAATGTGAAATTTCTGTTCAATTTTATGAAACCAGTTAACCTTCACAATGAATTCATCTGTGCCATACAGGCTGAAATCACATTCGTTTAGCTTTTTTTTTGAATTGCCAGTCTTTGACAGAAAATTTGACTGCAACACACATAAAGCTTCTTGATGAACATTTCTTGATTCCAGTCTGTGGGAGGAGAGTTTTGCCATAATTCCCTCCCACATTTTTTCAAATTCACAGTCAAGACAATCATCTGACAAGTCAACATTTTTCTTTTGACAGGATTGCAGTAGCCCCAGAACCTCTGTTTCAATTGTTTCTGTCAGATTATTCTTAATTTCATTCACTTTTTCCATTCCTTCTCTGATATCAACAGCCCTGTGCAGAGAATTTCGTATAAAATTTTCTGTCTCTCTCCTCACACATTTGGCATTGCTCTTGAAGTCTTCTTTGTACTTTTCAACTAATATGGCATGGCTGTCTCGTTTTGCGAAGTATACTTCAAGATCTCTGAACACCTTCTCTTCTCCTTTAGATAGTATGGCTTCTGCCTCAGATAAAATGGCCGGAAGTTGTACTTTTAAGACACCAATATGTTGCTTGCAATGAACAACACCAAAATTGGAAATATAAGTTTCTTTCTCTTGAAGCCAGGAAATTATCTCTTTTTGGAATGACCACTCCCATGTGTTGTATTCAGAACATAACTGGGCATATGCCTCAGCCACTAAACTGTTCCTAAAATTAAAGATAAAGTTCTCAAACTTAACAGCATCCCATAAATCCTGAGTCCATCCGAGAAATTGTATTGCATCTCCTCCCTTGTCTTCATCCAATATTACAGACTGGAACAAGCTCCTCTTAAGTTTATACACAGCTTCACTGTATCCAGTATTCACTGGGGCCATTGGGGGATTTCCATACCAAAGTCCAGGGATGTAATAACTGTCTTTATCAGGATCATATTCCATCACATCTGTAAACTCTGTGTTGGATTCTCTTCTCTCCATCTTAGCTGCTGCCCTCGTCATCTCATTCAGTTGCTCTACCAGCTTCTTCCGGTCTCTCATGTTGCTGATATAAGCAGACAAGTCTGTCACATTCTGATGCACAAACACACATCTGGGCTTCTTCCCAACCTCCTTCATCCTGAGGAAAGCATGGACCACAATCTGGAGGATATCCTTCATCTCTGTGCTGTTCTCCATGGCAATATTTACAATGGTAATGTCACTTAGCCCAATGACCAGGGTAGCTAATTCATTGTCATGTTCATGGCTTGTGTCCAATGCTGCAAGTTCAGGTGATTTTAAGCCCTCTGTGTCAATCACCATGACAAAGTCGAAATTCAGTGCATATTTGAATTCCTCAGATACTTTAATGAGCAGCATAAAGGCTCCTCTGGTGCATCTCCCACTGCTGACTGCAAACTGGACTCCAAACATGGTGTTGAGAAGGGTTGACTTGCCAGTACTCTGCACTCCTAACACCGTCAACACCCGGATCCTGCTCTTGGAGTCCACAAGCTCATGTAGCTGAGTCAGGACCTCAGATATCCACTTCATTGGGATGTTTGATGTGTCTCCATCTACCAACTCAACTGGAAACCCATTCAACAGCATCTGAGCACAGAGTGCTGGTAGATGCTGGACTTGTTGCCTTGTTGGGTAATTTTCTGGGAGAGTGCAAGCACACTCATACAGCTGACCTAGTTCTCGAAAGAAGTGCTCAGGACCTAAAGAGCTTCTTGAGATTTGTTTTTCTAATCTTGCAATCTCATCCTTTTCTATTGGCTTGTTTGAACAAAGTTTGTATTGCTCTCGCAGGGTGGAAAGGTTAAGCCTAGATAGGTTGTCCAGCTGAATCTTCAGCCACTTCAGAAAATAGAGACATTCTGTTAATGGTTGCGAGACACCTGCTATGAAGTTATGAATAGCTTCTGAAATCGGTTTCTCCTGTTGCTTCCCTCTCAGTTCTTTTTTTTTGTTCCTCAGCGAACTCCTGTAGTCCTCAATGTTTTTCTCAGCTCTTCTCATTCTGCATAACTCTTTCTCTAAATCACTGATTTCATTCCACATTTCTCCATGTAAGGGCAAATGTTCTATTTTGAAATTCTCAATGTCAGTAATTTTTTCAGTAATTACAATAGCATTTCTCTTGGCTCTTAAACACTCCTCACAGTTCTCATCAATAAGAATGCCAACTTTGTTCGCAACGGCAACCATGTCCACTACTTTAATAGTTGGATGTTTTGTTTTAAACACATCTCTCAAATAGGAGCATAATAATTCCATGAATTCTCCCATATGTTGCTTCTCCTTGATTATCACATTTTTCAGCTCAAGGTTTAGTTTCCTGTGTGCATCCACTTTAAAGGTCTTGTTTTGAGTACTGCTAACCACAAACAGCTCTGCTTTGCCATACCCACTGGTCAGCAGGCTAGGGTCATTTTTCTCTACGTCATCAGTAAAGATGAAAACTGCAGCTGAAGTCTGACACAAGAAGGACATCTGGGTCTTAAATATTCTCCCATCTCCTCTTAGATTGGCCAAAGCAATTGGCATTGTGAACTTGTCAATATTTGGGCTCCCACAGGGCAGATACCAGCTGACTTCCACCAGACCATCAGAGATTCTTCTTTGTACATTTCCACACTCCATGTCACGGTGGATAAATACATCATAATGCTGATGAGGATTACTAAGCAACTTATTCAGAATCTGAGATTTGGGCAAACTGCTCTTTCCTAGTCTAACAAAAGACACCATGGGGATGTCCATCTCCACAATTCTGCCCTCTACAAATGCTTTATCTTCTGCTAAAGAATGAGGTCTGAATATTTTAACTATGTCTCTCATGGCCCACAGCATCAGAGTGCTCTGCTGTGTGTCACAGTTTGGCAGCAGCAAAGGAACTGCAAACTGACACAAGGCCATTTTGGTGACCATTTCCTGCTGCAGGAAAGGATCTGAGCACAGGAATACAGCTGTGATCAGATCAAGAGGATTAATATTGCCAAGCTGATTGGTTTCATCCATAAAACGCAAAACAACGTGTGTGTCTGATTGGTTTACACTGCATTTGATATTTCTTCCATTTAAGTTGCACATCATGAGTTTTCTTAAGAAAGTCCATGGTAGTTCTTTAAGACTATGGGCTGGAGCATCAAACAGCATGTCTCCACTGATCTCCAGGACTGAGCTGAATGTGATCTTCTGGTCAACCTTCAGATTCAGTTCTTTGAGCAGATCAGAAAGGCAGAACACTAATGAGAAACAGACTTTTTGTTATTGATGGTAACTGCTAGCCGTACACAATATTTATAATCAGCAAAATTGTTCATAAAGCTGTTATAATATGTAAATATGTTGCTAAACCATACAGATATGTATAGCCTACTGTGAATGCAAATGAAAAAAACAACAAATGCTAAAACTAACCAAAACACGATCTCACCTGTCTTCATCTGAACAGATGTGGGCTGGCTTTTTCCTCTCAGCAGGAGATAAGTGTAGATTTTAAGAGTGTACTCAGTTCCTGGTCTCAGGCCTGTGATGACGACATTGTTTTCATAAGTAAATATGGACTTTAAGTCAGTCCCGTCACTCCAATAAGAAACCAGGAATCTGTGTGGAGTCTGATCCATCTCAGGAGACACCCGCCAGGTCAGGTGAGCAGATGATGCAGTGATGGAGCTCACAGTCAGATCCTCTGGGACTGGAATATCTGGAAAAAAAATGTATGAAATAATACAACAGTACTATGTAAAAAGTATGTAAAACTACTGTTATGAAACCGTCCCGCTGTAACGTAAACTCAACAAAGGAATTGAGTATTCAAACTAATTAAAAAGACTGTGTGCATTGTGAACTTGTGTATGCAAAATTGGTAACGCTTTAATTTACAACCCGTGAAGTACTGGGTAAGTAAAGGTAAGAATGGATTTATTTATTTATTTTTTATCTGTCATTTGGCAAGAAGAATGTGTCTAGGACAAACGGAGATACTTTTTTTCTCACATTCGCAAATTTCGCATAGGAGAGTTTGTTTGGGTTTGGGTTTGAAGGTAGACGAAATCATAAGTGCATTAATTACTTCTACGCGCTCGCTGCACTCTACATTTGCATTACCATTTGATGCTGTTGCTTTGAAACGTAAGCTAGCTAAGATTTCCCACAACCCAGGAAAAAATTATTGTGATATTGTAGGCTTGGATTCACAATATTATGAAAGCAGCACTTATTTCGAAGGAATTACTGGCCTGGTTTAGACTTCACCAACTTATCAGTTGCACTAGGCCTACAGCTGCCCGCTGTAGCAAGGGAGAGGGCAATTTCCCCTCCCCTTTCCCCTTCCACTGGCTGTGAGACCAAAAAGCGCACCTGCACGAAACGAAGGGCGCTCACTACTTGCAAATGGCCCATTATCAGAAAAATGTAATAATAGTGCACGTGATATAAGCTAAAAAAAAGAAATATGCATAGCCTAGTATGATGTCGACAAATTACTTTATAATTATGGCAATATTACACATTTGTTACACCATTATTACCTAATACTTACCTAAAGCGTTACCAGTTATTATTTAAGCAATTAGTCCCAAGAGGGAAAACTGATTTCACTATACTTTTCATATATTTTCTGAACTTTACAGATTGTACTTAAGTCATTTTTACAGTCTTAAGGACAGTGGATTTAAGGGATAATGTAAGGAATGAGGTATTTTAGTTTTCATACTATTTCATCATGTCTGTAACTGTAAGGTTCATTTGCTCATTTGTAGGCAACTGACTACAATTTATGGAGCACATTCTATATGATATAATATGAGATTAGACCAAGCAACAACCATTCCTACCCCAGCAACAAGCTAGCAACCACTTCCACCGTTGCAACCTAGGGACTGTACGATATTTAGAGGGCGGGGAGGGCCGGTCGTCAGACGATAGGGTTAAAAATGTTTTGCCTGGCCCTCCCCCCTGGTCAATTTTTTTTTTCCAGGGGCCTCCCCCCGGCTCAAAAAAATTCTCCTAGGCCCTCCCCCCTACATGAATCAAATAAATCTGGTCGAAAAATGACGTTTAAGGTGAAAATGGCCAGCAAATGTCATAGCACACATACACAGGTAGCCTACACACGCAGCGCTGATTTCTACAATAGCCTACTACGACTTGTAGGTAGATGCTTCAGAAAAGGGGAAAACATGTCGTTTTATGTGTGGTTAAGAATAATATCAGAGTGGGCCTGTTCTACCTAAAAATAATAAAGATTGCTTGAACACACATTGGTAGGCTATGCCTGGTGAGTTGTGTGATCATCTTGCAAAAGTTCTGCCTATAGGCACATGCAACCATTCCGACATTGACGTCTAATTGTCTGAGTGTTGGTATTTCCAGTTATAGCATAAGCCTACGTCCTTGCACTCCAACATTTTTTTTCTTAGTCGGAGTGGCAGCATGTTTTTTGCTTTTTCATGCTTTTTCAACATCCTATCGCCATTCCGACATGAGGCAGTCTTGCCATGAGAAAGCCAAAGAAGGTCCGCCTGTCATTATTGAAAGCCAAAAAACTGTGAATTTGTAGCATAGGGCCTATTCAAATGGATAAAAAAAATAAGATTAAAACTAAACTTAACTTTATTTACATTGTAGTAAAGTGCATTGTTAGTTATCTTAACAGTCGTTAAGCGTTAACAGTCCCAATTGTCTTCACTGCTGTTTCATGCAGCAACACAGGCTGTGTCTGAATTTATAAAGCAGTTAGGCCTAAATGGACTTTTTTTATTTTTTTCGGTGGCCTTTGCGTAGGCTATGCTATGCCTATTTCCATAATGAAAAAAATATCACCCTTAATTTCAGGGAGCTAAAAAAAAATAGGCTGCACGCAAATCACAGGTGTCTTGCTATAAAAGTGCGCTGGTTTAAACACAAACCCGCGGTCTGTTCGGCACTAATGCCCACGTTTCACCACATTATAAATCAAACAAGGTTAATATATTAACGAAAAAATATCTACTGGCAACAACAAGTAGCCTAAACTTGGAGAAATTGTAGGGATAAGCAAACGTCGGGTGCATGGCCGCGGACACTTTTAAACAGAGTGGCCTAAATCAACACAAAAACAAACAACCAAGTTCGAAAAGTTCAATGCACTATTATCCCCAAAATCAAATTTTACGGATATCCTGTTTGATCGCGGTATACATTGGTTATTAAAGGAAAAAGTTTAATAACCAAAAAAGTCAAGCCTACATGAGAGATTTTGAGCAAAAGACGTCCCTATCTTTGCCTTGAGCGTTATTGGAGATTCTAAACTTTACTACTTGCAGACCACTACAATAACCTATGGTGGTTTGTTAACAAAGGATTACAAATAAATAGGATATAGCCTAATATTCATTCAACTGTCCAATCTCATATAGGCTATCCAATTCTGCTCTCTGCATAACGCAGCCAGAGAGGTGGTGCGAAACTCCGCAGGTTGTCTTAAGTAGCATGTAGGCTACAGTCCTCAACACATAGAAAATATATACAAAGACGACAAAAGTCCTAAACTATGTGAGTGACAGGCTTTCCCACGACTTTCATTCTCCACCCGTAGACTCAGCATATAGCCTATGTGGCTTGGATAGCCCCGGTCCAAAATCTCTGGATGTAGCCTAACCTTAGACTATTATAAAGGGACGATGGGCTAACTTTTTAAAATATCGAAAATGGATTATTGAGCAGGGGAAAAAAATATCATGGATCAGGAAAAATATATTTTCCTCGGCCCTCCCCCCAGGCCAAAAGATTTCTCCTGGGCCTTCCCCATAGGCTTAAAAAAAATCTCCTAGGCCCTCCCCCCCTGACGACCGGCCCTCCCCCCCCGGTAAATATCGTACAGTCCCCTACCAACTAACATATCAACCGACATGACCTACCTATCAACCACCCTAGCAACCATTAGACCTACCCTAGCAAAACCTAGCAACCACTTCAAGTATCCAAGCAACAGTCTGGCAACCATTTCTATTCATGATTTCAACTTCACGTAACAATCATTGGCAACCAGTAGCAACAGCCGGACACGCCCACTTACAGGGGTAAACCTGCAGAGTCATGGCTTCAGCAGAGTCGTGGCTTTATAAGTTTGAATGTGTCAGTTTACAAGAATAAAACCCATAAGATCGTTTAATGTAAGTGTTTGCTTTCTGTTAGAGGATGACAAACTACACATTATTGTTTAAATTTCACATATTTAGCACAGAACTTCTTCACAGCTTAGAGCTGTTGTCTATGAACGTTAGCTGCTATATAGCAAGCTAACCGTCAAAGCGGCACTTCTGTATGCTTCTGAACACATCTTGATTTATTAACATGGCAACATTCACACTCTAGCATGTTCATACGATCTTGCTGTCAACAAATAAGACTAGCCAGTAAGCTGTGTTACTCTAATATAATCAATTTGCCTATTAGCAAGCTAACCAGAGTCAACACTAACGTTAGCATATACATGAGTTAGCCAGCAACATCAGGACACTGCAGACGAATTTGGCAAATATATTCTGACCACAAATCATTTGGGTGAAAGTAAGTCTTAAAAACTGCTATGTTCATCATATTGTTTGATGGCTTAGGAAATTCTAAGAAGGAGTTAAGTGTACTTGCTACTCCTCACCTCCATTCATTTGAATGGTCTTCCAATCTTTCTTTTGCCTTGCAAACGGGACGTCACACATGTCATAATTGCAAAATTCCCGGATGTTTGAAATGATTCATAGTTACAACCTAGCAACCAACATAGCAGCCAACATGTTTATGTAACACCTACCACCATACTTACCCTACCAACAACCTAGCAACCACCTCAAATACCCCAGCAACAGCCTACTAACCATTGCTACAGCTACACTGTCGCAAACACTATACCTACCCTAGCACACAACAGCCTAGCAAGTAGCAACCACAACCACAGCCTAGCAACCACAGCTGCGATCTAGCGACCAAAATAACAATCAACATGAATAACCTAGCAAACACCCCAGCAATCATCATACCCCCCCTAACAACTGCCAGGCAACCACCTCAGGTACCCTAGCAACAGCCTACCAAACACTTCAACAGTTGCAATGTATCAACCAAGATGGCAAACACCTTGCATTTTCATGCACTCATAATTTCCCTGAAATTGTATTCTCTAGTTACTTTATGATTTTATTCATTTTAGTCTTGGTATGTTTTTGTTTCATTACCTCCGGAGGTTATGTTTTCTCCAGTGTGTGTGTGTCTGTATGTGTGTCTGTCTGTGTACAACATAACCCGAAAAGTACTGCACGGATTTGGAAGAAATTTTCGGACATGTGTCTTGGGACAAGTCTGTCTTTGTACAACATGACCCGAAAAGTACTGCACAGATTTGGAGGAAATTTTCGGACAACATGTGTCTTGGGACAAGTAAGTACAAGATGGTTGATGAAAGCGAGACGGTTCATAAGGAGTTTCTTCCTGTTTCCATACAACATTGGGTTCAAAGCTGACGCGCCTCTTTAGGAGGTAGTAAATAGACCCAATGTGGAGTTTGTGGGATTTTGCTAGATCTCCCCAATAAACTCAATTCCCTTATTTGAGGAGGGGGTTTGGACATTGTTATACCCCTAGTCACAATGAGCAGGTAATTGTTATCAGAACTAGCCTGATAAGAAATGTAAGTTAACTGAATGGAGGAAAACTAACCTTATTTCAGCATATGCAGCTAGAAAAGTGCCCTGCTGTCTGACTGCAAGTTAGCCAAAAAGCTAGTGATAGCCACAATAAAGTTGATAAATTTATAAATCACACTCTCAATAAAACATCACCTTCCCAGACAACATTACTGGTGTCAGGTAAATGAAAATGTCCATGTCATGTTTGTTTGCAGCAATATACAAATTAACCAAGGTTTTCAGGTGCTAGCGAGCTAGCAAACATTACTAGCCATATTCTCATAGTAACTCAAGCAAAAACGGTTGTCATGCTAACGTTAGCTAGCTATCTAGTTCGGTTAATAGATAAAATGAATTATTTACCCCGTGTCTGAAAACGAACCTCTTAGGTATCACACACAAGCAATGACAAAAAAATAAACGGAAATTATATTTTAATTATTTAACTGCTTATTAAGAGAAAAAGTTAATGTTATGATGATGCACCTATTTAGGAGACCAGAACTGTATACCAATTTTTAATGTTGGGGAAGCCTACAACGCTTCATCTCCTCATCTCTGTAAGAACTGATTCAATTTTGGTGGCAATCAGTGATCCAGAACACCATCTGGAATTTATATTGCGTTTGTTACCACATTGATTTGGCGGAGGTCTGCACTCTCTGAGTGCTTTTCTAGTTCATCTGTATTTCTACATTCTGTTTACTCAAACTTTTAAAGATTTTATACCTTAACTGATGTTTTTTCCTGACATGTTTCATCTTGTTTGAGCCTCTACTTTCTACGATCTGCTGCATTATATAAATAAAATTGCCTTGCCTTGTCTCTTGTGGTCAAAGTCAAAGCTAACTTTACTGTCAATCAAACTCTGCAACAGTACATTGCAAGTAGACTGAAATTGTGTTCATCCAAACTCCAAACTCCAACTCCAAACATCCAATCCAAATGTGCAACAAGTTAAAAATTTGACATACAACTAAGATATATAACTGTATTAAGACTCACAACTCACTAGAACATAAAGTGCAATTGATATCAAGATATCAAGCATGATAAGATATATCACTAAAAGTAGACAGTAACATAGTAACAAGCAACAAACATAGACACTGTGAGTATACATTCTAGACGGTCTAGTTATGGTACAAGTAGCATCATGGAGATAAAAGTTGTAAACTTTCATGCAGGGGACTGTGCATAGAGTGGCTGTTCTTTGGTTATGTGGTTATGTCTTTGTGGTGGTTATGGATTGTCAATAAATTCTAGGTCCTCTTTTATTGAACCTGTATATGCTTCCCCTTAGTAAAATATTTGTTGAGTACAAGGTCCTATATCACAGCTATGCTGACGACACTCAGATCTACATTGCTATCTCACCTAGTGACATAAGCCCAATTGAGACATTGTGTCTCTGCCTTGAAAAAGTGAATAGCTGGATGCAACAGAATTTCTGACAACTGAATAATGATAAGACTGAAATTATTATTTTTGGGAACAAAGAGGGGAGACTGAAGCTTAGTGGCTATTTAGAATCCAGAGCACTTCACACCAAATCCAAAGTCAAAAACCTGGGAGTGATACTGGATAGTGATCTCAGCTTCAGTGATCACATTAAAATCATCACTAAGTCAGCTTTCTGGCACCTTAGGAATATAGCAAAGATGAGAGATTTTGTATGTAAAAAAGATCTAGAGAAGTTCATCCATGCATTCATATCCTGCAGAGTTGACTACTGCAATGCTCTTTTCACTGGCCTTCCCCAAAAGTCACTTAGGCAGATACAACTAATTCAAAATGCTGCAGCTAGAATATTAACTAAGACTAAGAAAAGAGACCACATCACTCCAGTCCTTAAGTCTTTACACTGGCTCCCAGTTAAGTTTAGAATTGAGTTTAAAGTCCTACTCATAGTCTACAAATCACTAAATGGCTTGGGCCCAAAATACATTGCAGACTTGCTGGAGGAATACAAACCTACAAGGTCTTTAAGATCTACAGAGGCTGCCCTGTTGGTAGTGCCTAGAGTAAAATCTAGGCAGGGTGAAATGGCATTTACTCATTATGCTGCTAAATGCTGGAACCAGCTTTCATTAGAAACCAGAACTGCACCTACAGTAGCTTGTTTTAAAAAGAAATTAAAAACTGTGTTATTCTCAGCTGCTTTTGGGGTAATGTGATAATGTTAAGTTGTCTTAGTGATATAAGTTTTATTTATATCTTATTTACATCATACATCATCACTTATCTTCACCAATATCTTTTTTGTTTTAAATATATATGTACTTTTATCTTCATTTATTTATCATAAGTATCATTCTTTTATCATAAGCATAATTTTTTTTATCATAAGTATATATATAATTTTTTTTCTCTTTAATATTTTTTTTGTTTGTTTTATTTTGTTTTTAAGCACATTGAATGACTATTGAGTATGATAATGTGCTATATAAATAAACTTGAACTTGAACTTGAATAAATGGCCTATAGCCATGCTTCACTGTTGTCCGACTGGGGTTTGATACATGTTTTCTTAATTGTCTGTTAGTGCCGCCTAGCACTTCTTCCTCAGTTACTCAAGTAATTTGACTAATTTATAGTCGCAATTTACTCTTACTTGAGTAAGTTTCTGAAAAGGGAATTATTGGTTTCTGAGTTGTTTCTGAAAGAAGTACTTGTATTTGTACGCGAGTACAGATTTACAGTAATTTATACTGCAATTGACAGAGCCGTGGCGTAATGCAAATGCTCAGGGTCATGACGCTGGAAACCAAATGACCGTACTAAATACCGGAATATACCTTTAAGCAAATGGGATACATTGGACTGCATCCAAAAAGATTTTGAATACCTGTTTTGAGCTCAAGAGAAGCAGGCTGGCTCCTTCCTCCATGTTGGAGTTCAGTGCACACTGTAACACTGTACTTAGCTCCTGGTTTGAGTCCTGTGATATCTGTGCTACATGACTTGGTAGATGTGGTCTTTGGCTCAGCCCCCTCCTTCGTGTAGGACACCAGGAAACTGTGTGGAGTCTGGTCCACCTCAGGAGACACCTGCCAGCTCAGGCGAGCAGATGATGCAGTGATGGAGATCACAGTCAGATGCTCTGGGACTGGAATCACTGTACAGGGAAAACAGGTTGAATTTAAGTGTTTTGGGATTTTTGCTGCACAGTAGCCGAAGATATGATACTAGTAAATCATCAAACATTCCTCCCAACTCTAAAAAAGTTAGCCAACTCTGTAGGATGTTGTCACCTTTTGTTTTCTTTAATTTGAAAGCTCACAAAATACTGTAGCATGAAACTTGTCATTTTTCTCCCAGACACATAAACATATGAACATGCAGCCCATAAACGATTCCCACTTTTCTCTCATAGACATTTTGGCAACAACAACAACAGTACCACTGAAATAACAAAACCAAAAAAAAATTCTGAATCATAAGATGACCTTCAAAGTTGGTATATTGTGAACAACACATTCAACACAACAACAATGAAGGCAGCACTTGTCAACTACTGAGGAATATGGGTTGCATTTGTGTAGAGAAGTAGCAGGGGGGTTTGGGAATTTTTTGAAAAATTAGTTTCCATTTCCTGCAATCTGGTGCATTTTAACAAGTTGCTAGATAGATTCTCATAGCAATTAATTAAATGGATTATCTAATGCATTGCACATTATTTGAATGCTCCATGAGGTCATATAGCAGCCTGGCTGAGTTGTATTCGGCAGTCGGTTGTAATATTTCTTACAATTGAACCAAAATGTATTTCATTTCAGACTTTAATGGCATTTACTGTTGAATTCTCAGTTTGATGTGATGCAGTCTTTTATTCTTTTGGGCCCTTTTTGGATAATAACGAGGAACATGCCGGGGACAGTCTTTCTTTGCAATTTGCTAAATTCCTGATATTCATTCTAAAAAGTTTAATTGAAAATGTGTCTAAACCCTTGGAGGAAATGGGCTAGCCACCTTGTGTTTCTGAATAGCTTAATTAGCACAGGGTATGTTTTGACCAACATATCAGTCATGGGATGCCTGTCTGAAATGACCACTTCAGCCTAATATTGGAGACTAAAAACAGCTGTTATTGGTATGTATAGTGGTGTTATCGTTACCTCATTGTAGATCTATACATAGGTATGCCTTTGACTTCCACTGTTTTTGGAATGCAGCCTATTTGATATGGCTCATCATGCATACAGAACTGTTTCCACTATAGCCTACAGTACTTCGAAATCATTAATTAATCTGTAGGGTAAACCGTTTATCACAGCAACTAGTGACCACCATAGATGAGTTGTTCTTGTGGCGTTCTTTCAAATTATATATGTATGGCATTTGGGAGAGAAAAACTCTCCGAGTTATTAAATAGAAAAAAAATGATAGATTTGGAACTCATAAGCGCACGCGACCGCATCGGAATATTAAATGCGTTCGCTGTTTTTATATCGCAAGGGGTCGGGTGGTGGGTAGTGGTAGGGACAATTTTAAGGTTACATGCTGTCATTCATGCACAACAATCTTTGATATATGATCTCATGTGCTTTCATCTTTGTCTTTAGCTCTTTCTAACTCGAACAGGTAAAACTTTTTTGCCCTCTCAATCTTGCTTCAAACAGGCGCACCTCCATAGGCGACAGGCTACATGGGCGCACTCCTCAACTTGGGGTGAATTAAAACTGTGGACAATAAAGTAGAGGGCAGGGGTCTTTCTTACATTATTTTAAACTGCATATTTAGAGGATAGTGAGTTAAAAGCAGCAGCAACCCCCCTGGGCGAGCGCCCATAAGCACCGCATATAGTGCATACCCCCTTTTTGCGCCACTGGCTACAGGCAGGCTACTCCATCTGAATTTGCTCCGCAAGATATTTGTTTCGGAAAACTGGACGTCATCAAAAAATCTTACATATAATTGGACAAACCACTTGTCCGTCATCTTGCTTCAACCACCTACATCGAAACCTACCCATTGCATCCCGTGATGCCATGCGATATCTAGTTTCTTTCTGTTCCAAACAGACATAAACGCCAGTATCTGCAGCATAATTGCAACAAGAATCAATTTACAGATTATAATATAGATGTATCTTTCATGGGAGCGTGTCTATGTTCCCACAGCTCTATGTTCCCACAGCTCTATGTTCCCACAGCACTATATTCTCACATTTCAAAGAGTTTTTTTTTCTTTCTTTCTTCAAAGTCAGGTACTATAGTCCCACATTTCTACCCCTGCCTGATAGACCCCCTATGTAAATTCAAGCAAGATTCGATCTTTGGTATTATTTGCCCACAATGGTGCCTTCCAGGTAGTGGGGTTTAGTTTTGCATCCACATTCCACAACGATTTTATATTCATCCACCTCAGCAATAATTTTTTAAATCGACCTCAGTAATCATTTTTGGAATCAGTTTCAGAATACTCCATTCTAATGTGAATAGAAGGGCTAACTGGATAAATATTACCTGTGTCGGTGTAAGCATGCCCTTATCGGAACATATTGCTGTGGGAAAATCTTTGTAATGTGAGAGCATGCAGGGCTGTGGGAACATAGGGCCCAATTTCCAAAAAAATTGTCAAAAATAAAAATTCCTAACAAATGTGGGAACAAAGAGCTGTGGGAACATTGGGCTGACCCCTCCATATACTGCTAGCTGTGATTTCAAAGTTTGCAAGAGATGAGCTACGGTCTCCTGTTTGGTCTGTCCATTCAATTTCAGTGAATTTCTGAAATCCCTTTCTATGGACGCAACATCAGATGCTTGCGCCCAAGGGGGCACTGCATCTGGCATGAGTGAGGTTAGGACTATGTACCAGTTAGTTTAAGAAATTCATACTTTGAACTTTACAATTGTCCTGTCTGTAATTAATACGGAATGATGAATATCTACATCAGTAATGTATACTCTGCATGAAGCACACTTCAGAAGATTTGCTAATGCTTTATTTTATGGCCCGTGAAGTAGTAAGTAAGGAGTAGGTAAGAACAATGTAACATAAAGTATTAAGGGATAGATTATTAAGTACTGAGGTTCCCTTGCTGTCTTATGATAGCCGCCTCTGAGCTCATGAGGTATTGTGTAAGGAGTAGGTAAGAATGTAAGAGACAAGTAATTTAAGTGTAACATAATGACAAAATAATTACAGATGAGATCTTGCAAGCAACAATTTAGATATTATCTTTCTGATTGATTTAACAGTAGTGTAAAAGTTGTGTAATGTCTATGTATCTGTGCTTTGCTGTGGTGCATTTCTATGTGCACAAGGATTATTGTCTTAAAGGAATTATACGGAGGGAATCAACCAGCAGCGTTGTTTTTTCACATTGCCAAGTACTGTTGAAATGAGAATGACCACATTTCATAAACGCAGACCGAACTGTTGAAATGGCAGCCAATGCAACAGATGCAGGCATATCAAATCAATTGGGTTTCATAATATATGCCCACTTGTCGTTTAGCCTGTTTTTGGTTTGCTTAGATATTCTACCAAATAATATTCCGTCCATGTTTTTATCATTATCATTTCATGTGACACAATCATGGACCGCTGATTACTATTTAATTTCCCATGTTGTAAATATGGAACCTCTGTCAACTTGTTGGCTCTGCCAAGTATGCTACACCACTCAGATAGGCTGTCCCATCACACTTACATTAAGTTAAAGCCCAAGGACGGTGGAATTATCCAAATACCTCACAACTACTTGTAACTACACACTAACATTGATGGGCAGCCATAAAATGGAGTTGCATTCAATCGTACCTTTTCAAAAAAATACACCTAGCCCATACTTATTTTGTAATTATGACACTATTACACATAAAGTTTACCCAGAGCTGAAGTCCTTACATTGGTTACCTGTGTGCTATAGGATTGACTTTAAAGTGTTACTGCTTGTTTTTAAATCCCATATTGGAATAGCTCCAGAATACATTTCAGACATGCTTCAACAAAACATCCCATCAAGACTCCTTAGATCACAAACAAAATTTCAACTCTAAAAACCCACTCTTAAAAGCAGCCTTTAGTCATTATGCAGCTCAATTGTGGAATTCACTACCCTTAGACATAAAAAAAAACAGTTAGTGTTTTTATGTCAAAACTTAAAGGTATAATCCGGAGAGAATCAGCACGTTGCCCTGCAGTTTTATACTGCTAAGCGCTACTGAAAGCCACCTCAATGATCGAATTTTGTGCATCGTTGACCGAGTTTGTGAAACGGCAGCTAACATTAACTGAATGAGGCATGTCAAAAACAAAACCTAATTGATTTACTTTCATATTGAAATGCCACATTCTGTTACCGCTAGCTGCCGTTTCGCTATCTCAGTCTGCCTTGCATGAAATCCCGTGATTGAGGTGGCTATCAATAGCGCTTGCCGCAACCTTTATTCTCCCACTCATCAACCCACACAAAAAGAAATAGACACCTTCTTAGATAATGTTACATTACCAAAATTAACTACAGAACAAAATAACAGTCTGGATGCACCTCTTACCCTCAATGAACTTACTGAAGCCCTCAATAAAATCCCCAGCAACAAATCTCCCGGACCAGATGGTTTTCCAGCAGAATTTTATAGGCAATTTTGGGACATATTATCTCCACTATTTAACAGAGTAACTACAGAGATAAAAAACACCTCCACCATACCAAAACACATGAACACAGCAGCCATGACATTACTGTTAAAACCTAACAAAGACCCATCAAATCCCTCTAGCTACCGACCTCTGTCACTTTTAAACACCGATTTGAAAATTATCACCAAAGCACTAGCCACCAGAATTGAAACAGTCACCTCCACACTCATTCACCCAAATCAAACAGGCTTCATAAAAAACACGCCACAGACAATGTCCGCAGATTATTCAATCTAGTCAATATATCACAAGTAACACAACAGAAAACCATTATCATTTCACTTTTTGCACCACTGTTTACCATGGTAACAGATCAAGCTTGTTCATTCGCTGATGGGCTAGCTAGTCTAGGAAAAACTCAAGCCATATTTTCCCATTATTCATGATATGTTTATGAATGGAGAAACATAAGGGCAGATTTCTGAGAACCTGCGAGAAATGGGTATCCAGACGGGATATCAGAGATCAGCGTCCGGAGACCACTTGCAAGAAGAAAGGGACAAACGTCTGACACAGACATTGAAATTGCCGTATCTCGGGCAATAACACAGGTGAGCCTGCACAATTTTAAGTCTACCATTTGCTGTTGTCCTTGGCCAAAAATATGGTAGTCTCAGGATGCTGATCTCTGATGTCCCGCGCTGGATACCCATTTCTCGCAGGTTCTCTGAAATCTGCCCATATAAACATGATCCATCGAATCCATGCTGCTCGCTCCTCGTCCCAACCAAGTACTTCTAGGCCCAATCCCATTTCTAATCTTCCCCCTTCCCCTTAGCCCACCCCTTTGCCTATCCCTTATCCCTTGAAACCGAGTGACAAGTGAGAGGGATGTAAACATAGGAAATGAGACGATACGTCAATTCACTACCATTAGAAAATAACGTGCCCACGGACTTGTGTCCAAGTCCAACTTTTACTATATGATACATAACGGTAATTTCGCGGACTAACAAATAAAATATGAAAACGTGATAACATCTTAAACAAGAGACGTGTTGGAACCTTTCTAGATAACCGACATTAACATTAAACGTTAATTACGTGAGCATTGCTAACCTCCGTTGACACAAAATATGTTATGACCTAAAACCTGACAGGATTTCGTTGTCACAATACTTAACACAACTTCCAGGTCTCTTAAACTTTATTATAAATACCAAATTCATTGGTGTCGTTTGCCAGTTGTGCTTATCTTCCACTGCTGAAAACGACGTGTGTCATACCCCTTCGTTTTGAGGGGGGTCCTGGAGCGGCTTCGTTTCAAGGGCTAGGTAGCCCTCGCCTAGCCTGACATAGCCCGACCATAATACTGCTGTTCATCCGTATTCATGGTCTGGGAACGGTCCTCTTGGGCGTGTTTATATCGGTAGAGAGTCTACCAGCCAATAAGCGACGCTGATTAGACGAGCTGTCCAATTGTTGCAAACCAAAAGTGAATGCCCCCCCGCAGTATAATCCCGTAAGGTTAAAGAACCTCCAGACCATGAATACGGATGAACAGCAGTATTATGGTCGGGCTATGTCAGGCTAGCCCTCGCCCTTAGCCCTACCCCTTGCGCCCAAGGAGAATTGGGACACCCCTTCACCTCGCGGGAATGCGCAAAAACCAAGGGGAAGGGCTAAGTGGAGGGGTAAGGGGTAGAAATGTGATTGGGCCATAGTTCTTCTAGCTCTAGAGGTACTTCGCTCATCCACCACGTTGGGTGTTTGCCTTTTCCGGTTGCGCAAGCAAAGCACATTGGGAAAATATGAACCAATAATCATAAATTATAGGTATTATTTCGTTTTGGTTTCCCTGTTTATTATTTGTTCTATTTAGTGTTGGAAAAAAGGAAAACAAACACTACTTCCCATTTTTTGGCCATAAAGAAAAACAGGAAAACAAAACATTGAGTCGTTATTTCGTTTGCCAGATTGAATGGAGTACTTGAATGATCGGATGATACATGGACCGGATTTGGATGAAATTTTCGGACAACGTGTGTATTGAGACTAGGAAGAACTGATCGATTTTGGTGGAGATCGGTGACCCAGAACACCATCTGTGACCACATTGTCTTGGCGGAGGTCTGCGCTCTCTGAGCGCTTTTCTAGTTGTAAATACATTTCTATTACTGCTGTGATTTTTTTTACTGTTTTATTTTCTTCCTCTCTCCTTTGAGATACATTCTTTTGTATGAAATGTGCTATAGAAAATGTGCCTTGCCTTGCCTAAAGTTGAAATTATTTATATGCTGTTCTTACCTACTTCCAATCCAATACTTCACAGACTATAAAATAAAGGTTTACTGAAGATTTTAATATTTTATCCAGTAGAGTATTTCTGTCCCCAAATACAGAAGCAAATAAGGCAAAAATAAATAAATAAATAAATAAAAACAATTACCTGTTTTGATATTAACAGATGCAGGTTGACTTCTTCCTCCCTGTCGGATATCAGTGTAGATTTTTACACTGTATTCGGTTCCTGGTGTCAGGGCAGTGATGACTACTTTGCTTTTGTCAGTACAGATGGACCTCTCACTGTTGTAAGAGACCAGGAATCTGTGTGGAGTCTGATCCATCTCAGGAGACACCTGCCAGCTCAGGTGAGCAGATGATGCAGTGATGGAGCTCACAGTCAAATGCTCTGGGACTGGAATCACTGGAAAAAATAAACTCCAGTTAATGCAGTAGCACTACTGTATATAAAATGACAGTGCTCATATAGTCAGGTTATGTAAAGTTAACATAATGCACCATGAAAAACATGGTGCAAAATGTATCCCAGTCACAATTTGATACATTTGTTTATACATGAGGGCTTACCTCACAAGTTATTGCTACTTCCTATTGTGTGAATAACCTTTTACAAGTTGTTAATTATTTTACAAAACAGAATTTACAGCAGGAAAACACTGCATGTGACTGTAGTGTAAGTGATTGAAATACCATTGTCATTTGTGTTTGTATAAAATATAGGCCTATTCCGCACTTAAATGGATAATACAATACTTTATTAATTAATGCTTTTTCTGACCTGTCCAAATCTGAAGAGATGCAGGCTGGCTTCTTTCTCCATGGTGGAGTTCAGTACAGACTGTAACACTGCACTTAGTTCCTGGTTTGAGTCCCATGATGTCTGCACTGCATGACTCAGTAGAGATGGACTCTGGCTCAGTCCCTTCACTCCAATAAGACACCAGGAATGTGTGTGGAGTCTGGTCCATCTCAGGAGACACCTGCCAGCTCAGGTGAGCAGAGGATGCAGTGATGGAACTCACAGTCAGATGCTCTGGGGCTGAAATCTCTGGAAAAAATAAACTCCAGCAAATACAGTGGCACCTTATAAAAATAGTCACGTTGTAATTAAGACTAGACAGAAATACGATCTTTGTTCTTTACCTGTCTGGAAATATCTGGATGTTGGTTTGCTTTGACAGTTATTTTCCAATGTTGTGGATATTTGAACAGTATAGCCACTGTGATGTTGCAGCTCAGAGATGTAAAACTCCATAGCCTGTGTATGAATGCTCTTCAGTTGTTCTTCCTCTTTGAAAAGTTCAAGTAGGTAAGACACTTCACCCTTGATTTCATCTGGTTTGGCCCACTTGACAGACACACATGTTGAGCCTGGTGTTACAGTAAGATTCTTTGGTGCTGGCACCTCTGTTGGAAAGAAGACATCAAGTTTTCAAATTGTTATTAAGGGAGTGCTTGAGTTGGCAACTCATGCCAAACACCAGCAAATAAACTGAAATATTTTGATCAATGTGGGGGTGTGTGTGTCTAGCTTTCTGGTTGTAGTGGCAAAAGGTAAAAGATCAAAATTTGAAAAGTATAATTTTCATTTCAAAGCTATAAAAAGAACTAAGGTGAAAACACCATTACCATAACCTTTTAGTCCTTACCTGTTTGAACAGATGTCTCCACACATGGGCTTTGATGATTACCTTCAATGAGGGTAGCCACACTGAAGTGGTACTTCTCACCAGGAAGAAGTCCTGTCATATCCATCGACAAGCCTTTTACCACAAAGCTGCGCAGCTCTTGGCCACGCCTCTTGGTCACTTTAAATCTGTGAGGACTAGGAGTGCCCTCTGGTGGAGACCATCTTAAAGTGACACAGTCTGACTGCACAGAGGTCAACTCAATAGGCCCAGGTGGAAGAACACCTAGGACTGAACAAGAGGGTTTTGTGCCTCATGGAAATTTCAATATTCAACAATACAGTACATACCTGTATAATAAACATGAATATAAGCATACTGTACCTTTTTTCTTTGATACTTTGCAATGTGTCCCCACTGTATCCTGCGCAAACAAAAAAATATGAATTACAGTTTAGCTGCCTGGATCAGTTTTTCTTCTTTCTAAGCACATTGGCTGCATTCAGCCATGGCAAGCAAATTCAGTTATGTAGGGAGCAAGTGTGCTCAGTTTATTATAATATAATATAAATAGTAAAAGCTGTGGTACAGTAATGGAATCCCACCTGATCTCTAACTGAGTCCCACTCAATAATATCATGTCCGTTGTGACTGGTAAGAAAGCAGCGTGAGCAGATTGCTGATTGGTCGGTCCTGCAGTAGAACTTTAGTTTTTTGTTGTGCTGCTCACAGCGGCCCTGATGAGGAAGATCCTGCAGCTGGTGTCTCTCCAGATCTGGATCACAGTAGTGAGGTCTGATGCAGGACTGACAGTAGTAATCCCTACAGGTCAGACAGGCCTTCACTGCTGGATTAGAGCAAGCTGCACATTGCAGTCTAAAAGGAAATACACATGATGTGGACTTCCGTCAGTATGCTTAGATTGGGGTAGACATGCAGCCATAATCAAAAGTTGACAGAGCAGTGTAGTTCTTGAGTCGGAGCCCTAAATTTGATAGTAAGGGCCTAGGCTGTGGACAAAAAAACAATGTCCCAGCCAATCACTGAAAATACGTTTGGGAGTCACAAACTATCTCTCTCTCTCTCCACCCCCGACTGTCTTCTCAGTGATTGGTTGGAACCTGGTTTGTTATATTTTGATGCAAAGCTTGTGCGGACTTTAGGGCTTCAATACACAAATCTGATGAAACTACCGGAAGTAAGCAGGCGTGCCATTATTGAGCTACCCAGATCACCAATCTGTCCATAGGGATAACGTGATAGCACATCATAAAATACCATGATTTACGAGATTCACTAGGCCTACTACTTGTATAATGTCAGAGTATTCCATGGTCTTTGCTGTCAGCTGTCATCTACTGCGCATTGCCAAAAATGTTTGTTGACAGTCCAACAATGCCGCCGCTACAAGGTGGCAGCCTACACAAAACGCTTGTCGAATTTGTCTATAGGTAGTGGTTGCTACAGCTAGGGTACATCTAGGTTTTTAGCCTAACCATGTAAAACATGTCAGGCTATTAAAAACACATTACATATTAATACTGTATGTGTACCTGCATTCTTCCACAGCAAAAACAGGTCTGTTGCCTTTGACAGAATCGCTCATAGACACATTGGACACGGGAGAAAATGGTCTCTTGCAGAGATCACTGTGATAAGCAGGCACATTGAGACATTTTTACTGTATAATTACAATAGAGTAAAATAATATAATACATGTTGCTAATAACCATTCAGCTGACGGAATGACTTACTTAGTATCATTGTCTTCTTCTTTGAAAGTCACTGGTGGTTCCATTGACTCATCACTCCACATAGACATCACACTGAGCACTGGAGAACGTGGTCTTTCTGTAGAGAAACTAACTCCAGACCAAAAGTTGTTGCTTATGTTGAATCACAGAATAATAACAAGTAAAAGGAACAACATGAGCATGCACCCCTGCATACATTGATATATGTTAAGAGCTTACCTCTCTGGTTCACCTGCCTGTGCCTCACACAGGTGGGAGCTGGTAAACAGCTGTGAGACACCATCTCTGGAATGAATTTGATCATCTATGTTTGATGGTTCATTTTTCATCAATACTTGTTCATCAGGGCTTAGTGGTTGATTTAGGAAATTATTTTTCCCAGATGCCTCTCCCACACACAACTCAGTAGTGCCCCCTGGCTGCTCCTGAGGGTCACTCATCATTAATGAGCCGTTTTTAGTCTTGTCTCCTCTGGAAGCATTTCAGGTTCTATCACCATCTTAAAATGAGAACTGGAATGAACATAAAATCCTTCATTAGGAGTCTTGAAAATGATACAATAAGAATATTTGTAAAGTCAGAGAAAAAGTTGGCCTGTAGCCTATTTTTCTGAATCAACACCACTTCACTTCAATGTGGGTTCCATGACTCATTCAGAAATGCAAAACTTAAGAATGTTTTAGTCTCCAAGCTGACAGGTCAAAATAAGATCAAGATGGCCTGGCCATGATGAGCAATAGGCTGGGCTCAGTAATCAGTGGTTGTTTGTCAAACTGCCGTCGCCATAGATAGCCTGATAAACTACTGCTAAGGTACATAAACGGGCTGATGTGATTGATCAGACCAAACCTGGGAGCTACTGTACTACGAACAGCTACTTAGGTCCTATATGGTTAATTCCAGACATACCTGCATAGCAAAACCATTTGCTACTGCATCTAGATTTCTAGGCTTTTAGTGTCGCCAACAGGGCTTTCAACCAGATTTTTTTCTAAGTGATTCATTCCAAACAGTTACACATTCTTACACATACCTGTGCTGTTACATAGACCTTATCATGAGAGATGCTAATTTCCTTATCAATTACAATAATACAATAATAATAATGACAATACACAGACCATTCTTGAAAGATCAGATTTCTTTGCGAGTATTTTCCCCAAACCTTTACTTAAACATAAATGCAAACTACTGTCTACCTCAACTCAAAAAGTAGTCTTTGGTAAAGGCCTACTTACAAAGGAATTCACTCTTGGACTATGATGAAGGGTACAGTATTTTAAACACTTTTTCTTTAGATGTATTACCTTTATCCTGGTTCCAGAGGGAAATTCCTTTTAACATTTTCATTTTCAAATTTGGTCTCACTTCACCTTGTCAAACCTGAATAACCAGACTATGTTTTTATCGCAGCATGTCTGAACTGGATAACAAAATCTGAACATTAAGGAAAACAACTCACCAGGCTACCTAATTAGCAATAACTTTGATTAACGGTTACAATGTATGACAAATTCATCTGTCCTCGCCTGTCACAAGTCATTAACCAGAAAAAGTCTTGAAACAGTAGGATAGCAACAGCAAAATATCTAGCCTAAAGGTATATAAATTGGGCTACTGGGTTAGTGCCAGTGAGGATATTTGAAAGAAGTGTAGATGGTAGACTAGACCAACATACTAGAATAACTTCAGCAAGTCCAACTATATAATACAGAATATATTTCTTTGATTCCCTGGTAGGCTAATCCAGATCTTCTTTCACACCCCTCACTTCTTTCTCTCCTCAAACTCATCTGAGATTTTCTTTTGCCCCATGTAAAACATTTTGAACTGCGGTCTTTGTATGAAAGGCTCTACACAAATAAATTTGTTATTGTTATTTATATATATATTTATATATAATAACAAAGGTAAAAGAACTGTCTAAAACAACTGAGCTACTAACTGACAACCCAATCCACTGACTTAGATAATCAACACAGCCATATAAGCTAATTGAAGTGTAATAATGAAAAATATTTTCCAGTACAAACTCACCTGGCTGCCTCATTCATATGATGACAAGACTATGGGCCACAGTTGAAAAAACTGGTTTTATCTGAGTTGGCCGTCTAAAATCACATGACAAAGATCATTCCATTCTTCTGGGAGCTCATTGAGAGAACTGCTCCTTTATAGCAAATTCAGATTACCTGATATTAGCCACAACACAACAAAACAACACACATCTGTAAGCTCTCTAGTGTTCACATTTTGCGACTAACAAGTTGTTTGGTAAATATGGCAATATTACACATAAAGTTCTATTTTGTAAAGTTGTTCTTACTCACCCAGTACTTCACGGGCTCTAAAATAAAGTGTTGACGTGTGTTATTGCAGCAAACTCACGCTGTAAGTACTCAGTAATTTATCCCTTGATACTTTTTGTTACACCATTCTTACCTACTTACCAAGTACTTCACAGGCTGTAAATTAAAGTGTTGACAAATTATTTACGAGTCTATAGATCTAATAATGCAACTGCAAATCTCCCACAAATCTTGCAGTCCCACATCCAGAGAGTTAGTCAGACAGAAGGACACATGGAGAGAATGACAGTGAGCGTATCTATCTAATGCCCAGTGTTGAACAAGTTCACACTTCACATGAAAAAATTCAATACATACAGTTCAGTTAATACAGAATAAAATTAAGGAATCCACAATGTTGCCAATTGACTGACTTAAGCATTCAGAACAGTTCAGAAGAAAATTCAGAACTGAAAGATTTCCGCATATTTTACACAAATTGTGTTAGTCACACACAATTATAGAGAACAATACACATTGTAGCCTCCAATATGCATTAATGAAACTTTATCTGGTATAAAAATCAATAAATATGAAGAATATTTTTTTATTAATTTTTTTTT
This sequence comes from Sardinella longiceps, assembly GCA_027497455.2. Taxonomy (NCBI): domain Eukaryota; kingdom Metazoa; phylum Chordata; class Actinopteri; order Clupeiformes; family Clupeidae; genus Sardinella; species Sardinella longiceps. Next base: position 1,871,609 of record JAODXP020000016.1, on the reverse strand, counting down.
ATCATGTTTTGTAGTCCATATTCAAGATACAGAGGATAGAAATATTTTTGCTCAGTCTCTGTTGGTTTTCTTTAATTAATCCCTCTTGTTCTAATCGTCCCACCAGCTATTTTTGACCTGATTGCTCTTCCTTTTGTGACCACTCCCCACATCACACACAAACATACATACACATACATACGTACAAAAAGTACACATGCCCTCCCCCAAAACACACACACAACACACCAACATGACTTTCCTGTCATTATCATCTCCTGTTGCCTTTACAGGACAACACGCACAGAACATTAACCCCCCCCACACACACACACACAGCCAGTCAACCACATACATTCAACACAATGCCACCACCCTCATCACCACACCTTCTCTCCACATACTGTACATATGCTCTTGAGTATTCTCACCTAATCCATAAACCAACCAACCATCACTTAGCCCCTTTCCTACTGGACTTCTGTACAAATAGGCTGACACCAGACATGATCTCACTGCATGTTTCACACCAGTAATTGTATACATGTGACAAATACACTTTTGATTGCTTGAAGTTTGGTGACAAAGCATGCGAAGGCAATACAATGATGTAGAAAGATCAACTCAAAAGATCAAGATCAGAATGAGTCTTGTGTTTATAACATGATTTGCTGCTTTATTAACCTGTAATAATACACACAATATACACGCCAGTATCAGCAGATATGTCTTAAATGTCAATCTGATATTGTAGGTATATAGTTGTCTTGTCTAACTATTCATTATTTAATAAGCCATAGTTTATTCCATGCCAAACAATATTGATTCATATATAGTATCTTAACATAGAAATTCATGTTATGAAATAAAGCAAAAAAATAGCATGTCAGATCAGCGAGTTTCCACTTCTGCTCTAAATATTACATCATGTTACTGAATTTATAGTACAAAGATTAAACATTGTGATATACTTTTGTCTAACATAAATCAAAAGAATCAAACAAAAAAGGTGATATGATGAAGAAAGCCTGCCATAATCAACATGTTAAATCACATGTTCAAAAGCAATAATACTTTAACGGACATGATTTTAATGGAAAGAAAATAAAATGTCCCTTTTATTATCCAATCATCATAAATGCTTTTCTGGTTCTAAGATGCTTGATACAATTATCCAATGCTGAAGGGGAGAACTGATCAAGAACAAGTTTGCAACTGCTCAGTGCACAATCAACTAGTTGAACAGAGACGGCCTTGAGATGGCTTTGGTTAAACTGTAGCCAATTAAATACTGTGCCACTCAGACACACCTGATAAGTAAGTGATAACGGCTGCCAAGGTGTCCCGATGTAAGAAAAATAATGGACGAGGCGAAGGCGAAGAACAGCCCGCCTGCGCTTGCCAACGGCAAGTCCATTATTTTTCTTATATCGGGACACCTCGAAGGCCGTTATCCCGCTTATCACCCGGTTGCAACTAAAGCGTATAGACGGTAAACAAGTGTTTAAAACATAAAAGAAACATGTGGCTCCGTTTTGAAAGAAGTTATCCTGTTCGGTTGGGGTACTATTTTCATATGAAAGAAGATCCGCAAGGCTGCATTCTAATGAGCATCGATATGGAACGCTGGTTAAAGTTTTTTTTACCCAACAGGAGAATTAACGGACACCCTGACAGCCAATCAGAAAACAGTAATCCATTCCAACAGGGGATAAGCCTTGTTTAGGTTGCCCAAGTGCAGTGTTGATCCTGAGTGCGTTCATTGAACGAAAGTTCATAAACTCTTTCATAATTTTGGTGAACGTGAACTGAACGTACTGTATTACTGCCTGATGAACAATACTGTGAATGCGTTGATTCTGTTGTCGGTGAATGGTACGTTCGCTCTTTTTAACAGTCCTACAAAGTTGCCCAGCCAGTCAATTGTCAATTGCTGCACCAATATGTAGGCCTAAAACACATTCCTCCCGTACTTGTTTTGTTTTAGACTGAATTTCATCAGTTCAGGATTCTTTGAAGTTGCATCTGAATTGCAATGCATTTTGAATATGGGCCAATGTAGAAGACTGGTTATTGGCTGTAAAAATATTGTACAGTACAATTTCTTCTGCTTTTTTGAGTCAACCTTTTTTCAATTACTTTCAATAACACTTTGTTATTACCTCCACCAAGGACGTTATGTTTTCGTTGGCGTCTGTCAGACCTTTGTATGTTTGTATATAAAAAGGGATACATTTTCAATTAAAAAAAAAAAAAAAACATGGTGTTGATCAGTGATCCAGAACACTATCTGGAATTTATATTGTGTCTGTGACAACATTGCCTTCTAGTTGTCTTTTTGTTACACGAAGGTCCTGTGTCGCATTGCTGCTGATTATTAAACCCTTACCCTGATGTTAATGTTTTATTTATCAATATTGAATGAATGTCTCAAGCTCTCCACACTGTAAAAAATGTTTTTTTGCCTTTGTAAATACAATGAAGACAATTACAGTAATTTCTACATGAATTTATCAATTCGGAGAATTACTCAAACATGTCATGTGTAATTCAGTGTATTGCTTGAAATGTCTGTGTAATTGTGTGTCTTCACATTCAGTTAAATACATTCAGTAAATTTAACTATGATAACAGCAGTAAAAAATACTGCAATGTTGTGATCATTACATTAACTACAGAAATGCAAGTAAATTGTTGCCAGTTAGGCCAAGAACTTTGGTTAGGCTGGTGTGACGTCAGACGTTACGCATGCCCAGTAAGTGTGATGATGAACTTGAATCTTGATGCCAAGTTAACGTTAGATTTTGAGGTAGAAGTCGCGGATTAAACTTAACGTGCATTCAATTCTATCACTGTTGGTCGTCGGTGCTTCCCCTTCCCAGACGTTTGAAAGTGTGGAAATTCATCACGGTTAAGGTAAGCGCACTCAAATCAATCTAATTTTCGAGCTTTGCTACTTCATTTTTAACGCGTTTTGGGGTACTGAAATATTCTGGATCTGGATTTTCGTGGTATTGATGCGACGATTTGATATCTCTGCTGCATTGAAAATAGGACAGTGATGCTAAGACGAAGTATTGGGTGAAATTGCTTTAACAATAACGGAGGCGCTGTGAGCTGTTTTTTTTAGTTAGCTAGTGGAGTTGCTAGCAAGCCAGGTGTGTGGTATTTAGTTGATTAGGCTAGAAGCTACATTGCCGTTTGCGTAATGGGAATCATATTGCAAGGCTAAATAACCGTCAGTTGTTTCAGTTGCGAATCGGTTTAACACAATCAGCATTTACCACTCACTTATTTAAGGTCAGGAGTTTACGGGAAAGACTATGCCTAAAATCAAGAAGGTAGACTGACTAGATCTACGCTGAGTGGTCACTGAGGTGGTAGAACTAGCTGGTTAGAGTAGTGTGATGAGCACGGCTTTGGTTCTGATGACGAGAGTATTAAACATGTTAGTTTTATAATAATAGCAGGTGTAAGTTGATAAATTGATGAGGAGTGAGTGTTGGAGGAGAAGAAGAATGATCTGAGCCATGAATAGGCGTCTTTAGAAACGGATTTTAAAAATTATTTAGCTAATGGTTTGTTAGCCATTGCTAAGATGGCGCTGACCTCGTGGTTGTGTGGCCCAACTCTTTTAGGTTATTAAAATGTTTGTATAGTAGGATATGTTGGGCTAAATAATTGAGCCCAAAGAACTACTTGATTTCTATCCCCTGGCTATGTACACTATCGCAGGACGACGAGTTGTTACCTTAAAGCCACGTTCAGCAAGTCTCTGTATTTTTTTCCGTTTTTGTGTATGCACTGTGCACCCCAAAGCTGTAGATGGCGCTGCTACGTGTAATTACGCGAGACCCTACGACACACTGTCGTAAATCCTTTCCCACCGGACGCTTTACTGCTGTTGCTATCGATACAGTCTCATGCCTCTGCTCACGCTGGATTTACAACTAATGTTTACAACAGACCGACAACATGTCTACTGAGGTAAGTAACACTATTCACGCTTAAAAAGTGGTAAAACAAACCAACTATTTGCTGCTTTGCACTTTGTAAGTGTATGTATTTTATCGTGTGAAAAATACACTTTAGTTGTAAAGTATACGGTGTCAGACCAGCCACTAACCTAACGTTAGCCAATGCTATACATGAATGAAACTTTTCTACCATTTCTATGCGTAATTGTAATGCTACTTTTCAAGCGTTCAATACTTTATCTAAAAGAGATATGCTTTGACGTAGGCAAAATTGATCTGATTATAATGAGAATTGGCTTAGAAAGTGTGAAAACTAATGATACTGTGTTAGTGGGCAGACGTATCACATTTGAGTAACACTATGTTGAGAGAAGCAGCCTATGACAGCATGGTTTCTATTCTTCGTTTTCAAGCCTAAGGATACTCCATATTTGTGGTATAAAGCTAAAACGTTTCCAATGATATTGCAGGAATCTAATTCGACAACCTCGTCTGACTTCACCCCTCGGGCAATGGGTTCCCGAGGTGCTAGACCGAGAACCCCAAGAGTGAGAGACCTCAACCAAGAGGATCAAAGGAGGCTACAGGATCTGCACGAGAGGAGAAATGGCAGAGGTTCGCTTCCTGTGACAATTTACCCATGCAAGATCTAAATATTTTTGCCCATGCAATATCTAAATATTTGTACACTGTTTGTTTTATCTCCTTTTTACTTGAAAAATGTTACTTGTAAATAGTTATAACCACATTCTCTACCTCAAATATTTATTTTTTTCAAAAGAAGAAATGGACATTTTTGTCTATCAATGTTTATTTATTTACAAAGAATGTGCAATTATTTTGTTGTGTGAACGAGGAAAAATAAAATAAAAACATTTACAAACAGTTGCATGTGCATTTGTTATAAACAAGTGGACTAGTGTGGCATCAAATGTGAAAAGTGCAACCTCATTCGCCTTGAGGATTTGGAAGTGCTAGGTCCCCCCATGACACTTGCTGAGCAACCAGCTCCTCTGTTGATGGCGGAGGCTGAGCAGAGGACAGTAATCCAAGCCGCCTAGGGTCATCTGGTCGCATTGAAATTTTACGGGGAAGACCAGTGCCACTGATCAGCCTCTTCTGCAGAATTGTCTTCTGCAGCTCAGGGATGTAGGTGAACCTTTTCTTTTCCTTCACGGTGTACACCAGTTCTTCGATTTCTTGTTGTATTTCCTTCTGTACCTGATGAACAAGTAAATAATGTAATTAGTCAATATTATCATTACTCTTTTCTTTTTTTGAAACACTGAGGTCTTGGCATGTAAACAAACTCACATTTTATGTCCCTCCTTCTCCAGTGCTGGCAAGCGCTGATTGTGTTTATTGTAGTCGATGGCTGCCAGTAGTGTCCGTGTTTTGTAGATGAAGAGTGTGTAGGCCATTCGTTTGGAGGCATACATCATGATTTTGGAAGCCCTGGGAATGTTAGGAGATTTACATTCAGCGATGTTTACTGTTACGTGATTGAAACAATGCATGTTTCTGCCAGTCATCTGGCAATTCTGAAATGACACCCAATTACAATGCTCACCGGAAGATCAGAAACTTGGGAACCAGGTTTAGCCACCTCTTGTCCAGGACGATTGCAGCTAGGGCCTGGTGTGCGGCTGAACCTGTAATGATGATGCTGACAGTGAACACTGTGCATTCTTGCCAATTCAAACATTTTTTTACTCATTACATTTAGTCACAATACCTTGCTCTATCCAGGGCTTGTCATGTTCATCTTCTTCAAGGGGCTCATGTAGACAGTAACCAGTTGGCCAAGAATGTTCGTTGCGGACATGATGTAGCAAGCCAGCACACATCAGCTGTGCAGTGTGACAATACATGCAAAATTAATACAAATTCTACCCAAAAGCAAGCACCATAACATTGACGACAATAAATATTTTGTAAAACATACCTTGAACTGCTCTTCTGTGTCGCAATGCTTGCTACAGTACCAGAAGTGGTTCACTATCTCTTTGGTCCAAACCAGAAGGGATGTCTGCTGCTTTACTGTGCCAGCCTGATTGAAATTAAAATCATTAGAAACATGTCTATGCTCTGCATACCTACAACCAACAATGAGTTTGATGTAACCTAAGGAGAACAGAAGAAACATGTAGAACAGTGAATCGAAATGGCCATGTACATTTACCAGTAATCTCATTCCTGTGCAAATGTTCACACCTTTACTTGTAAGCAGCCCCTGACTGTCACCCCCCTCCCTTTGTCTTGTTTGAGATGTGGAGCCAGGCCCTTCACATACAACAATAGCGTAGGGGAAGGGCAAGGCAGACAGTAGCTTACACCAAGTGAATGTATTATGTCCAACACAGACTTACTGACAACATAAAAATATAATTTTACCCATTCTAGTACTACTCCAATCCCCCGGGGTTTGAGGATGACCTGAAAAGGTGGCACTCCATGACAGGCACGCAGAGACCGAATGTCTAACTTACGTGGTTGCACTTCTGTATGGGTACTATAACATGTTGAGCGAGTTGAAACAAGTTGTCATTGTAGCTAATGTTTGCAGATTTGCCAACCAGATCTTCTTCTTTGGTGACTTTTGCTTGGCCAAGGACAATTCTCCAACAAGCATCAAAACATTTCTGTGGTTACATCGCTATAGGTAACGTTAGTAGCCCACACAGGATTTCTTGGAGGCTAGCTAGCTAGCTAGCTAGGTAGCTAATCGGCTATCGTTGTCGTTAGCTATTATTTGAAATTGAAACCCCATTTGAACACCAAAAATAGGAGTAAATTATAACTATTAACAACGTGTAGGATCCTAGATTCAGACATGTAGGTGAGATGTACTTACAACTGCAAAAGTAGCACAGCCAGGTCGGCATCTGTTTTGCAGGATGCTTCGCTGTCTCGGAGCTCTCGTCATTCACTGAACGCCCGACCAAGGTTTACCCTGCTGCATTTCCTTGCGTGGTCTCTAGCTCTCTTCTTCACCTTCGACTCCTCCGAAAGCGGCCTTTTCTCGTCCTTTTTTGTTCTTTTCGCTGGTTCTGCCATTTCGATGATATGAAAACGAGCAGCATTCTGCCGGCTAAAGCTATTTGGGGGTGTGTCTCGAGTCGAAATGCCGTAAAGCAGTTCGTTGTTCTCGTCACCTAACGCGCCTCACGAGACTTCCAAAGCAAGGCAGGCGCAGGGACGCGGCTGGAAACTTACAGAAACGATTCTACGGCCAGGGAGGGTAGTGAGATGAGAGAAAAATAAAATTTTCGACATAACGGGTCAGACAACTGAAAGAATGATTTTCAAAGGATTTTATGACTATAAAAATGCTACTGAAAGCCTCTTTAAAACACCACATCAACACTCCCTTTTGAATAAGCAATGGGATTTGATTGACTTTTTTTGTCAGAATGAACTAAATGGATCTTTTTTTCTCTTTTTTTCTTTCAGTGTCTCCCTGCCTGCTCAGATGTCCACCCTGGCAAAGCTACGGATCATCTTTGATGATTATACAGTGCATAAATTGTTTCTGCCATCAGGTATCCCCAGCTCTCTACAGGATCTCAAGCTTGTCATCCAGAGCACATTCAGCACTCCAGATGGCTTTACTCTAATGTATCAAGATATGGAGTTTGGGGGTCAGTTTTTCACATTGACCGCCATAGAAGATGTGCAACACATGGGTACCCTGAAAGTTGTCCAAGTTGAACCAGTCATTGTAAATCTCAGTGCATTGGAAGAGAATGATGACCACTTACCAGAATCAGACGTCATGTCATGCACATCTTTAGCATCCCAGGACACAGTTTTGCTCTCTTCATCATCTGATGAAAGTCCCGCATCATACCGTTCCCAACCATGGCCAAGACAGTTTGAAATTCCACCATTTTCCTTTGATATTCAGCTCTTGCTGGAGGCAGGAAACAGAGCTTACCACGCCAATGGAACCCTGTTAAACAACCCGAAAGTGACGAGCAGGGTTCTCGAGAAATTGGCTGAGACAATATTTCATTACGCAGCTTACCCATCAGGAATCCAAGTGATGAACGTAGTTGAGGCCTTGGCTGAGAAGTATCCGTGCCTCAAAGAGCCAGGCTCATTCAATGGCATGTATGGATGGCAACAAAGAATCAAGTACAAAATGGGCAATTACCGGACAAAAGTAAGAGGGCTCCAAATTGCCTGTCCAGAGCTAGAGGTGAACTCAAGAAAGATGACTTCCCGTCCCAAAGGCCTCAAAAGACCCAAAAAGGCTGAAGTAAATTATTTGCCGCCATTGCCACTTGGAGAAACAAAAGAAACACTGGAAGAAGAGAGGGTGGTTCTACTCACAGAAGTGAAAAAGACCAACAATGACAAGATTATCAGTGAGAAAATGGAGAAGACTTTCCCATATCGACGGTTGGAGGTTGTCAACCAGATGCCTGCTGTCCCAGATGTCATGGAGAGATGGCCTGCCCTTTTCCATGAGACTCAGGTAAATGTGAATGTTTGTGCCACACTTTCATGTCAGTTAGTAGGTCATTAGATATTTAAATTGGAGTAAATTTATTTGGAAGGTTTTAAATCATTGATGTATCCATCCAAAATGAGCTTGTAAAAACATTTCTAAGCTAAAACGTTTTAATGTGTGTGCCTGTGTGTTGTGTGCTTGTGTCTTTGTTTGTTTTTAGGTGAAGGAGGAGTTCAAGAGGATCACAGCTATCCGCCTGGACCAAACCTTTTTGACGAAGATGGATTGCTACACTCCAAAACTCCTGACCATTTTCAAGACCAAGGGAGGGGCTGCAGGCGCAAAAATGAAAAGCGTGTTGGAGTCGCTCAGTCAGGTAAAAAATAAAGATCAATCTGGTCATTTGTAACAGCATTTATCTTTATATTATACATGGGTTTCCCATTTAAAAACATTTGTGATGTGAGAATGGGAAAGATGCTAAGCAGCGAGTGACGGCAGTTTGAGTGACTGCAGTTTCCAACAATCGCAGTTTCCAACAATCTAGAGGTTGAAGAGTGTGCAGCCAGGGTCGTGCAGACGGGGATTGTTTACTAACAGGAAACCCATGTATAGAGTGCACTTGCCTGTTCCATATGACTCACATTTTGTAAGGATGCATGTCATGTCCGTCATGGCAGAGCCGGTTTGTTTGACCAGTGTGATCACCACGCATTCTCTAATGGTACACTTGTTCAGTTGTGCTTGTATACTGGGTAGCATCCATTGTAAACTGCTCAAACTATTATAGGAACAGTCCACCTTACTTCCTTAATGAAATGTGATGTTCTCTGAATTGAAACAAGCTGATCCATACCTCTGAGCTTTGTTAGTATTTTGCAATGCTCAGCATGGGCTGAAGTTAGATGCGACTTAAATCTTCCACATTTTCCCTGTTTAGATTTGCTTATCTGACCAGTTACACGAAACTAAGTTAAGTTACACAAAAGTCAATGTGGTTATTTGTCTGTGCTATAAAAATGGGCACTATAAAGAAAGTCGTAGTAACAGGATGTCTGACTGACAGGGATCACGCACAAAGCTCAGAGAGGTATTGATCAGCTCTTCTCAATTCAGAAAAGACATTTCGTCATGGAAGTACGGTGCACTGTTCTTTAAAGGTAACACTAAAACAACACAATTCTGTTTCCCAAATGAATTACACCTGCAGTCAGCAATTTTGTAAGCAGTACTGATGGTGACTCCGTCACCTACTGTTTGGCAAATTTAAAAGGCAGCAGGCTGGATGACTAGAGAAAATTCCAAGACCCCCCCCCCCGTAACACCATAAGTGTTGCTTCCCAAGTGGACAGGCTGATTTGGTGTTCCCTTCATTTTTAAGCATTGTAGTTATTTATGCTCTTTTTTTATACAGCTACAGATCGATAGCCATGATGCGGTCATCCGTTGTCTGATCCATTTCCTGGGAGAATCGACAGAGGAGCTCATTAAAGACTACCAGGTGAGTGTGTGTGTGTGTGTCTGTCTGTCTGTCTGTCTGTCTGTCTGTCCGTCCTACCCCTTTTACAATTGGCAGCAGTTGGATTTGTGGGTTGTGCAGTTTTTGACCACCATGGCACTTCTTTGTGTTGTGTTTAGCAGGATGTCTCCAAGGATGTCATCGAACAAGACATCAAAGACAGTGTGATCAAGATCCTTGTGCTGGGCAGTGCTGCAGAGGGTGCCCCCCCAACTGATGTCATCATTGTGATTGATGGTACAGAGGTATTGGGTGGTTGTAAAACACTCACTAATGCTTGCATTCTGCTCATGGGGTTTGTGTACTCGCTGAATCTCAGTTATCCTCCAAAATTGAAATACACATTTGAAGTGTTTCAAAAGTTGCTTTTGGAGTTGGATAATTTAAAGTTCTCCCCCAAAGTGGATTCTCTGCGAAGGAAACTGCTAATGTAAAAGAAAAATGTGACTACAGCTCATGCAGCAGATGCAATTGACATTATTGTGAAGTTGTTCATAACGTTTTGTAAAAGGCTTTGAGTTATGCGTCTTGCTCTTTAGTTTAGTTTTATTTAATGACTTGAATAATGTAAAAAAAAAAATGGGCCTGTACAGGTGGCATTCTTTCTTAACTTTTCATTTTATTACTGTGTACTATTGGGCCATTTAGTAAGTTCCCTCTCAGCCTTCACATCATTTATAGGACCTGCTTGCTTGCACTAAATGTGCACTTCATTTTGAATATTTTATTGCACTGTAGGCCGATTTAGTAGGTTCCCTTGCAAACCATTTCCGTCATGTGTATGACCCAAGGCTAACTCATTTGAAGTGTGTCCATCACCTGGACAGAGATAAGAGTGGTGGTGCGTTAAACACACACAGGCATGTCCCATTTTTCTTTTCTTGCTTTTCCTTTCCAGTGTTTCATTGAACATTTTATTGGACATTTAATCATCTTTAAGAATTTTATTGTCATTTACAAAATGCCCATTTTGCTTTTTTGTATGCTGATTTTGTGATGGAAAAATAAAAGGCAAAAATTTGAATATTGTATGTCTTCATTTTTGAGGGAGATATTTTAAGCTGGGTCCATAAGTAATATTTACTTGTAGTTTTTACGTGTAAAACGTGTCCTAGGTTTTTACCAGTAAATTTTAATCAAAACATAACTTAGTAAAAAATACTTGATTTCTGCTGTGAACATTACTTTGGTATTACTAGTAAAAACTGTAAGGAGTTGTAAGTAAAAAATACTTGATTTCAGCTGTGAACATTACTTTGGTATTACTAGTAAAAACTGTAAGGAGTTGTAAGTAAACTTTACTTAAAAATGCTGTGTTAAATTTACTTAGTATTTCTGTGTGTAAAACGTGTACAAGGTTTTTCTAAGTAAATCATGGTCCAATTTTTTTTCAGTGCAGTGCATGTTGTTGCGTGATCTGTGTCCACTCCTGTGGAATGTTTGCAGGTTCTGCTTTATAATCTTCTGCGAATTCGTTGTTGAATTTCATCAGCACATATTTCCAGTAGTCTGTAGCCTCAACCTGGGCTTCTCCTGTTATCCTCCAGTTTGGATATAATTTTTGGTATTTTTTTATCGGCACATACTGCCCCTTTGTCTTGATACTTTCAAAGCTAGTTTTAGTTGGTACAACACTGGAGCAAATGTTTTTTGTCAACTTGTCATTGGAGTAGCTGCAGCCTCCTAGTCATTCATTCAGTCATGCATTCTGGAGAAATGTTCTGAGTGCTCTGTTCCTCTGTACAGTGTTGAGTACATCAGTTATTTCTGTGACTGTGCCATTTTTTAGCAAGTGGTATCTGTTTATCTGATGGGACTATTCTGATGAATTTTGAAACATCCTGTGGCTGCTAACATGACAAAGAAGCTAAACTAAAAGTATCTCTAGTAATTGTGTTTTTATCACCATGTCAATCGGTAAATCTTTGCTGGCTCCCATCCTTCATGTACTGGCAATAATCGAGGACACCTGCAAAATTATGTTTGATTATGTCAATGTAAATTAAAAGATCTTTCTAGATTTTTCTTTGCAATATCTACTGTAATGTCTTTCCAGTTATCTGGGATGTCTGCAGGCTCTGTATTGAAAGCTTTAGCAAGTTTATCATTAAATGTTGCCAGCACATATTTCCAGTAGTCTGAGGCTTCCATGCTGGGATCTCCTGCTATGTTCCAATTAGGGTATATTTTTCTGTATTCCTTAAAGGGATGAAATTCTCCATTTGTTTCAGCACTCTTAAAGTTTATGTTGCTTATCACTGCTGTAGTGCAGATGTCAGCTATCAGCTTGCTGGTGCTAGTCCATATATACCGTCCAAAAGCTTGAGGCCGGTGTATACTGGAGAAGTGTTCTGTGTGACCTTGACCTCCTGCCTCACAAGGTGCTCCACAGAAAGGACACTGATGTCCACATCCACATAAGGTAGGGAAGAGAAGATCATGGGGCTTTTTTGGCAAGTGTGTAATTCTATCATCAATATCCTTGTCTGTTTTGTTTAAATATTCTTGGGCTAAATGTCCTTCCATTTCTTTAATAAAATCTATAAGGTTAGTAGCAAATTGCTCTGTGTTGGCATTAAAGAGAATCAAAAAAGTGTCTAAGACATCTCTTTTGAAGTCCAGATTGTTTTTGAGGTCAGTACAGAATTGTTGTATGAAGTCCTTTATGTCAACATTTTTAAATGTTCTTTTGACTGTGTGAGTTATTTTCTGAACAATATCAGAAAGAAGACTATTCTCTAAGTGTGACATTTTCCCATTTGACATCTTCTTGATGATTTCTTGCTTTATCCAGTCTTTTACAAATGTTTCATATGAAAATGCATAGCTTTTGTAATTCTCAAAGGAGTTGCCATAAAGCAGCCGTTTCAAAAGTACAAACTGAAAGTTAGTCCGTGTGCTGTAGTCCGCACCTCCATCTGCCACCTTCATTTCATTTGCAATAGCTTGCCCAAGATGTTTAGACACATATCTCTGAACTGCTGGCTTCACAAAGGTTTCTGTGAATTCTTTAGCTTTCTTTAAGCACTGATCTTTTTCACTGAACGATTCCAAGAATTTCTCCAGAAATATGGGTTTAGACTCCATCAAACGTTTCTTAGGATTGTTGCGCACACTGAATTCCTTATGTACATCCTGGAAGCACTTTGCTACACGACCACAGATGTAGAATTTAAGGTTAGTTTCACATTCTAAACTAATATGGTGGTTCTTCACTTGGTCATCAAATACTTTAAGGATCTCTCTGATAAAAGTTTCATGGTAATCTGTATTTCTGTCCTGCATAGTTCTAATGTGCTCTGAAAGCCGCCCTTCACAATGGCTTATTATATCATCACAGATGTCTTGAATGCTCTTAAGGAAGTTACTGGTGCTTAAAATTTTCATGGCATATAAAACTTTTCTTCCATAATCCTTCTGTTCTAAAAGCCATTCAGATTTAACAGTGAATGGCTCTTGACCACATGATTTCAAGTTGACATTGCTGAGCATTGCTGAGACTTGTCCACTCTTTGAAATCAAATTTGAACGAAGCAGAAGGAGCACATCCTGATAAACATCTCTCACTGGCTGTCTGACAGACAGCTCAGCCAAGATTCCTTTCCACATTTCCTCAAATTCTCTTCTGAGATCTGCCTCAGTTAAATCTTCCTTTCTCTCTTTACACTTCATTAGCAGCTCACGGACCTTTGTGTCAATTGTATGTATTTGCTTCTCCTTGATTTGGTTCACCTTCTCCATTCCCTCTCTGATTTCAACAGCCCTCTCCAGTGAGTCTTTTATAGAATTGTGTAACTGCCGTTGGAAAGAGGTGGCAGACAATTTAAAGTCTTGTCTGAATTTCTCTACTAAATTTGCCCTGCTGTTCCTTTTCTCAAAGTATTGGTCAAGCTGGGACAGGATTTTCTGCTCTCCTTCCTGCAGGTTTTTTGATGCCTCATTCAACATATCTTTGAGTCTGTCCCTTAAGGATTTTATTTGGACATTCTTTTCAGTAACTCCAAAGTTTGAGATCAGTGTTTCTTTTGTTATAAGCCAGTTGTTCATCTCATTTTGAAATGACCACTCCCAAGTATTATACTGAGTGCATAAGTCTGCATATGCATCTGCAACCAAACAGTTCCTGAAATTAAATATGAAGTTCTCAAACTTAATAGCATTCCACAAACTCTCTGTCCACTTCAGGAACTTTTCTGCATCACTACATTTGAAGTCAGTTGATGTTTGTACAGAGCTAATCAAACTCTTCTTGAGCTCATAGACAGCTTCACTGTAGCCAACATTAACTGGGGCCATTGGGGGAGTTCCATGCCAAAGTCCAGGGATGTAGTAACTGTCTTTATCAGGGTCATATTCCATCACATCAGTGAACTTTGTGTTAGCCTCTTTCTTCTCCATCTTAGCTGCTACTTTAGTCATTTCATCCAGCTGTTCAACCAGCTTGTTCCTGTCTCTCATGTTGCTGTCATGAGCAGACAAGTCTGACACATTCTGGTGCAAAAACACACATCTGGGTTTCTTCCCAACCTCCTTCATCCTGAGAAAGGCATGGACCACAATCTGGAGAATATCCCTCATCTCTGTGTTGTTCTCCATGGCAACATTGATGATTGTGACATCACTGAGCCCTATGACCAATGTTGCTAGTTCATTGTCATGTTCATAGCTTGTGTCCAGTGCTGCCAAATCAGGTGATTTTAAGCCCTCTGTGTCGATCACCATTATGAAGTCACACTGGAGTTCAGATCTGAAATCTTCAGAGACTTTAAGGAGCAGCATGAAGGCTCCTCTGGTGCATCTTCCACTGCTGACTGCAAACTGCACTCCAAACATGGTGTTGAGAAGGGTGGACTTCCCAGTGCTCTGCACTCCCAGCACAGTTAACACCAGCATCTTACTGTTGGAGTCCACAAGCTTATGTAACTCAGTCAGGACCTCTGATATCCACTTCATTGGGATGTTTGATGTGTCTCCATCAACTAGTTCAACTGGAAACCCATCCAGCATCATCTGGGCACAGAGAGAAGGAAGGTGCTGGACTTGTTGTCTGGCTGAGCTGGTCTCTGGGAGGGAGCAAGCAGACTCATAAAGCTGACCCAGCTCACGGAAAAAGTGCTCAGGACCCAATGAACCATCTGAGATTTTCTCATCTAGTTTTGAAATCTTCTCCTTATCCTGTGGTGTGTCTCTGTAACATTTTTTGTACTGCTCTCTTAGTGTAGACAGATTATGTCTAGAATGGGTGTCCAGCTGAATCTTCAACCACTTAAGGAAGTACAGACGTTCTGGTCTTAATTGGGTAACTGCAGAAATAAATTTGGCCATAGTGTCTGATAAATCTTTCGCATGCTGCCGTTCCCGCAGTTCTTTTTGTTTGTTTTCAAGTGAACTCTTGTAAACTTCTATGCCTTGAAGTTTAGGTATTTTTCTTAGTCTATGTCGCTCTTTCTCTAAATGGCTAATTTGTTTCCATAGTTCCCCATGCATGGGCAACTGCATCATCTTGAATGTCAACATGTCTCCAATCATTTTTGTGATATTTTCAGCATTCTGTTTACCAGTCATACAGGCAGTTTCATTCTCATCCACTAAAATTCCATGAGAAACACCAGGCATGTCTGCGACCTTCATTTTATGGGAATGCTTTCCAATGAGGTCACTTACATGTTGACACAAGTCTTTCACAAATTCTGCCTCGTTCTGCCCTTTCTTGATTATCATATTTTGCTCTGTGATGTTGTATTTTCTGCAGGCATCTTTAAGTGTTTGTATTTTATTCTCACTCTGAAAACTGGTCACCAGATAGATCTCTGCTTTTCTCTCTGTGTGGTTCAGAATGCTGAAATCTCCCTTTAGGTCATCACTGAAGATGAAAACTGCAGCTGAGGTCTGACACAAGAAGGACATCTGGGTCTGGAACAACCTGCCATCTCCTCTCAGATTGGCCATGGCCACTGGCTGTGTGAATTTGTCAATTTTTGGTTTCCCACTGGGGAGATACCAACTGACTTCCACCAGACCATCTGAGATTCTCCTGGGAATATTTCCACACTCCATGTCACAGTAGATAAATGTGTCATAGTACTGATGAGGATTACTCAGCAATTTGTTCAGAATCTTAGATTTGGTTAAACTGCTCTCTCCTAGTCTAACAAAAGACACCATAGAGATGTTCATCTCCACAATCCTGTCCTCTACAAATGCCCCATCACGTTCTGGAGGATGAGGTCTGTACTTTTTAACTATGTCTCTCATGGCCCACAGCATCAGAGTGCTCTGCTGTGTGTCACAGTAACTGACACATGGCCATTTTGGAGAAAATTTCCTGCTGGAGGAAAGGATCTGAGCACAGAAATACAGCTGTGATCAGATCAAGAGGATTCAGCCTGCCAAATTCATTGCTGTCATGAACACAACATGCATTTCTTGCATTTAAATTGCACATCATGAGTTTCCTTAAGAAAGTCCATGGCAATTCTTTAAGACATGGTGCTAGTCTGTCACACACAATGTCTCTACTTATCTCCAGGACTGAGGTGAATCTGATCTTCTCTTCAATCTTTAGGTTCATGACTTGGAGCAGATCAGAGAGGGAGATTCCTGAGGATATTAAAATTAAGTGGAAAATATTTAGCACCAAGTCAGAAAATGCTACACGTACCATAGTGTTACTTCTCTAAGCAGCAATAAGATGAAGTAGAGCAGGAAACGTATACAGTAGAGGGCACCTTTAATAAAAATGGGCCTATTCAGAGTACACGGTATTACCTATTAGCCTATATGACACAACACCTGTGAACTCTCCAATATTCATATTACACGACTTGCATTTTTGTGATCAGGAATCTTGCACTCGGTGTGGGGCTGACCAGTGACCTCTGTGTTCACACCACTATGCTTTCATTTCACTAACGTAAGTCTATATACAGTGTACAGCCGCGCTACTGAATCAAAGCCCTTCTAAGGCAAGTCTGTACACTCGGCAGCCGTCTTGGAGACGCCTTCGGGGAGTTATTTTAAGTGCAAGGCCCTATGTAAATGAATGGGGAGATCCAGATGAGCAGGTTGCATGCAATTGACAAGCACACTGTTTGAATCCTCGTTTAAATCGTTATTGAATGGTGTCAATATCGTCACGGACGTTGCCCAAATAGCGCTTAAAAAGACTTATTCTAAACACCAATTGCTCACTGCGTCTGCGCAGACGTCCGCCACATGGCTATAACAGAGGGAATAAACAAAAGGTAAGCGTCCATCATGCTGCTTCGAACAACGTGATTGGCTCTTTTCACTGCGAGGCAGGACTTCCCGTTTCTGAAGTCAGCCATCTTCACGTAAAAAACTTTCCAATGCATTTCAATGAGGCAATACAGTGAGTGTTGGGTCTCCTCCTATAATAAAGTCTCTGACTGAATTCATTTGCCGTTATCATGCATTCATTTCACAAACATAAGATTTGGACGATAGCCCAAATTATTATTAATTACTATTATTGCAAAAAGTGGCCTATATCAGAACTATTGCCAAGGTTTCTAGGCAGAGTGAGAGTGGTGTCCGCACCATCCATAACTTCAAAGCATCAATTCATGATTAAAATTTAATAAGAAGACTTACGTTCGTTTTTGCTCCGTGTCTGGCGTGCACTCTGTTAAAACAAGATTAAATAAGCTAAAGCACCTGAATGAATAATTCCTCAATTAAGGAAATTCAAGTCAAGTTATTGTTAACAAGTAACTCAAACCTGATCTCTAACTGTGTCCAACCCAGTGACATCATGTCCTTTGTGACTGGTAAGAACGCAGTGTGAGCAGATTGCTGATTTGTCGGTCCTGCAGTAGAACTCTCGATCTCTTTTGTGCTGCTCACAGTGGCCCTGATGAGTAAGATCCTGCAGCTGGTGTCTATGCAGATCTGGATCAAAGTAGTGAGGTCTGATGCAGGTCTGACAGTAGGAATCCCCACAGGTCAGACAGACCTTCACTGCTGGGTTAGAGCAGACATCACACTGTACTCCTCCAGCCAACACACTGCAAAAGAAGACAAATGAATCGATGCCTTCATTAAAAATATTTTGATGGAAGCAAACATGCAGCCACAACACCAGTGCTTTGGTTTCCTTTAGAGGAAAGTAAAGTTTAAAGAATATCATTAATTCATTCTTTAAATTGAAAATGACAGTGGCCTTTAAAATAATATTTTAAAGACCACTGTCATTTTCAATTCAAAGAATTAATTAATAAAGATAAACATATTATGTTTATCTTTGCAGACCATCTGGATTGAGGTAAATGTTAAATATTTTGAACATGAAATGTGATCAATAACATAGGTTAGTGTACCTGGCCTCTTCCTGTGCGAAATTAGGTCTGCCACCTTTAGGAGAATCACTCCTACTGTGCTGAAGATCCTGCAGCTGGTGTCTCTCCAGATCTGGATCAGAGTAGTGAGGTCTGATGCAGGACTGACAGTAGTAATCTCTACAGGTCAGACAGGCCTTCACTGCTGGATTACGGCAGACATCACAGAGCATTCTACAAGAAAAGACACAGAAAGTGGTGCTTATATGACTATCTGCTTGAGTCAGTTCCAACTCCCAAATCCGTATGCCTTCGTGGTTTGGTTGCAGACCTGACAGATTTCTGACAATTGGGCAGTAGTTATTTAGCAATAGATTAAAAGCCTTATGTCTGATCTTTCTACTTTAGAAAGGCAGTTATGTTTCTCAAAAAGAGCCCTGTAGAAGGCTCTGAAGGGATTTGTATCAGACTGTTTCTGAATTCAATATCAGTATTGTTTTCAGCAAATATTACCCTAGAGTAAAAAAAAATATTTATTGTGTTACGACAGGTAATCCTGAGCCGGCTTTAAAAGGCCGACCCAGATGTCTCAAATCTGCCTGTGCCATTATTCACATGAAATATTTCCACAATGAATTCAATTCATATCACAGAACAACAAAGAGTTAAAGTATCAACTTAAGCCTGCACAAAAAGCACAAATGGCAGCAAAAAGATGGCAGCCTACCTCTCTGGCATCACTGGCTCAGCTATATGTGCTTCACTCATTTGGGAGGTGGCAGACGGTGGCTGGATATCAGGACAAGATGGTACCTCTGGATAGTTCAGATCCTCAGTCTCAATTGCTCCCTCCATCATGACTTGCTCACTAGTGCCACCACCTTGCAATTGAGACGCCCCTCCATCTCCCTCTTCTTCCAAGGTGGGCTTAGTAACGCCCCCTGGCTGCTCCTGGGAGGAACTCATCTTCTGGTTGACCTCTCTCTTACTCTGTCCTTCTCCAAGTATCAGCTTCTACCATCCTAAAAATGAATGAGTAGGCCTAGCCTTAGTATAGAAATCGAATCAAAGTAGTGCTACACACAAACAGCATTTTACTTAGGCCTACTTTACTTTTATTTTTCAGGACATTGCACATTAATGTACATGCATACATGTAAATGTGCCACATTATAGCACAACGGCTAGTTTCCATCTGGTGTCCAAAATAGGCAGGCTAGGTGTTTACAAGTAGAGAAAATAAAAAGCAGGGACATACTGTTAGTGAAAGAGAGAAAAGTAATGGTACACATACAGAGTTAGTAAAAAGAAAGTCCTAAAATGGGGCTGTGTATTAATGATGTGTGTGTTTGCATGTGGATGTAAACTAGAGGTGTGTACATGTTTGTTGACCTCTAAGCCACATTTTAATCTGGCTAAAGAGGGACATTCTTATATGGGTTGGTATTATGTTCCAAAAAGTACTTGGAAAAGTACTTTCAAAATCCAAATCCAATGACCCTCATTTTACTTGTTAGTCTGAAATGTTTTAAAATGGAAGATAGGATACAGTGAACTATAACTCAAATAGACCTAATTCCAGAGCATCTCTTACATTATAAACGAAAAAAAAAAAAATAGTGCATGCTTACCGCAATACTCTCCATGATCATGAGGTCTATATGGCTACATGAAGCCTGCGTCCAAGGTCCAACCCTGGACTGAGTTAGGCTACAATCTGGGTCTTCAAGCTTTCATGATCATGATCATACTGGTTGATTTGTCCGCACAGAGGGACAGCTGCCTGCTGGAAAATATGCTAAAACTTCAAATTCGTTATTCGTTCATCCATTTACGCTATTAAAAAGCCTATTTGTACAATTGTTTAGCCGGTCTAATTTACGCACCAACGGAGGCGACAACGACCATTAAACACCAAACAAATCGCTTGGATCGTAAATCCAGCCAAAAAGTGTCACTATTATTAATAATTAAGTAGGCTTTTATTTCTAGTCGATTTAGATAGATAACATGTTGCATGGGCAACGCAAGAGCACGAAAGTGAAAGAAAAGTCTTCAAGGAAGAAGTGACCAACAAAACTTGTCTATTGCAAATTGCAGGTTTTCGTAGGCTAGGCTATCACAACAGTTTTCAGAATCACAACAGTCATGTCGTGAAATAGCCTATAATCTTTAGGTAGATATACTGTAAAAGATGTTTCCTAAAACCTGTCAAACTCACCTGTAGCCTACCTGCAGACTTCCTTCAGTGAGATGGACAGAAAAAAAGAGATTGGTGCAACGAGCAGTCTTCTTGTGCTGCATTATAGCCTACTGTTTTCCTTTCAACAAACTCTTGACATCAGGAGGTTGAAGCAGTACAAAGTCGTCAGTGTAGTGGGCCTAAATGTCATCTTTTTGAATATTATTATTCTGATTTAATTGCATAGCCTTCTTAAATGTATTTTTGATCAGACCTAGCCTATAGGAATATCGTTTGGCCTGCATAGTAATCAGGTTTTAAATGAACATTGGTGGTGGTCTAGTATGTTAGGGAATCAGACATTAGGATCATTAGCCAATTGCAATTACCAAAATATCCCTTAAATGTATAATCTAATTAGATCTAATGTAGGATTGTTGTAGCATTTTCATTTAAACTCTGACTGCTTATCTTTTTATGTAGGCTAACATCACTTAGGCGTACAGTTGATTTAGCTTTCAAGAATCAAGTTTTCAAGTTTAAATTTTTCAGATAGCCTACGCTCATCTTTGATAATGGATAAGTAATCCAATTGTTTGTTGTGAAAGCAGCCTACTGATTGCATTCTGTTATTCTGCATTTTACAGAAATTACACTTTGACCCAACTTAATATTGTGGAGCTTGTATATAAATGACTAAAATGTCTAAACAGCTGGTTACAAAAGTGAGTACTGCAAGCATGTCCAAATTGTGCCCCAAACTGTCAATATTTTGTGCGAGCAGCGAGCACCATTATGTAAGGAAAAACGGCCACTCACGTTTTTGAAATTCACGTTTCCCTCTAGGCTATCCACTGCTCCCTATAATGCCAGCAGCACTCATGCAGCCCCAGACTTTGATGCTACGACTATCATTTTTGACTGTAGGGAAGGGGCAGCAGTGTTGATTATATTAAAGTTAAATCCGAACCCACCCAAAATACAGAAAGACAAGGAAAAAAACATAACACCCATGAAATGGACATTCATGATGAAAGTATATTCCACATTCAGTCACTGTAGGTGTACCAGTATGAGGATAGTGCATCCAAATACAGATAAAACCATGCTGAGCTCAAGGCACTATAAAGGTCAATTCATATAATTTAATTTCACTCATCAGCATTCATGACTGAAAAACAGGATAAATCTAATTCTTCATGAAGATAGCTCAGGTGTAAGCATCCAAAGGTCTTCTCTACATAATAACTTTAAAAATTGAAGGTTGATTATCACTGAAATGAATAGCCTGTTATCAATATAGATGCATGTATATAGATGCATGTAAATGAAATGTACATAAAATAAACAAGTACCCGATAAATGAATCCCACAACCATCCATGGGTCTGCAGTGCAAAACTAACTTAACAAAACCTGTCACAAAAAAAGTTACTCAGTTATTCCTCTACAAAAGGTCAGGTTAAAAACTGCTGTAATGTTTCTATTATTCAATCTCAATCAATACTCTTTGCATCTTCCTTATGGTCTGTCTCAGCAGTCTCTGGCTGTTCTCTGAGGTGCAGGTCCACATACTGCAGGATGTGATCCAGTGCTTTGAGCAGCAGTGTGTCTGTGTGTGTGTCCAGCTCCAGCTGCTCACTGTAGTTCTTCACTGGGACCATGGAGGACATGGGCAGACCCAGCAGATCACTGACCTTCACCATCTAAAAACACAGACAGGATCATCCATCCACAGACATTTAGGAGATGTTTTTTACTTTGGAATAACACACTATACAGCATATATTGTGTATGATAAATGTTTATGTTTCTAGGGGGCATTGTTATAACGGTCTAGTTCAGGGGTGCTCAACCAGTCGATCACCAAGATAGTATTTTATTTCACTTTCCTTTGGCTTTGACTTTTGATAGACAGTCTGCACAGCCAGTCTGCTGTTGTCACGGCTAACTACTGCCTAACATTGTAATATTATAAATCAGTACTTGGGAGGTTTAGGGTTACTTTCTGTCAAAAGGCCCAATAATAGAATTCAAACAAAGCAAAACAACAATTTAAATGTGTGTACCATTGAGCAACTTCCTATCAGCAGCTCAGAAAACGACTCTGTGTCACCAGGTACAATAGAAAAACACTTATGACCCCTCTATCCAGCAACAGCTGTTATGACACATGGACACAAACTAACCCATTTCCTGTAGCATTATCAGGCCTTACCGCTTGCTTCAAAAGTGAACTCTTGTAGACCTGGGAGATGTCAGTGGCTGTTTTAGGACACACTTTATCCACATGAGTCAACAGCGCCACCTGGTGTACACCTGAAGCAAGGTTGGATTGATTTTCAAACTGTGTACAGTATATTATTGTTATTATTTGCTTGTACATGCACACACAAAATAAAAGCTACAAACGTTTCGGATGAATAGTATAGGCCCAGGGCTCATGCTAGCGATTTACCTAAGAGAAAAATAAGTCACCCATACAACAACAATGCACATTTTTTTAGAATAAATAACTATAGTTGAATAAAAAACAGACTACACTATGGAGGTGTTTGAACATTCTTTTCAAAAGATATGCTGTTGAATATTAACACTATAAAGGCTACAAAGTGATAAATGGCACCTGTCTTGATAAATCACAAAGTGCTGTTGATTATTAACTAACACTTGAAGACATTAACGTAGGCTACAAAAGTGTAGCTATGCTATATGAGTCACACACTCACCCAGGGCACTGATGTGCTCTCTGAGCTGATGAAAGGTGGATTTCATGGTCTGGGGAAAGGAGGAGATGTCTTGGCCACTGACCACAAAAGCCACACAGTGGACTCTATCTGCAAGGGAAGGATCCGTCACATAGCCTGGGGTGTCTGACACAACTGGACTGCAGGCACTGAACTAGAGAGAGAGAGAACTTTATTCACATTAAAATAACTTGCTCCAAAGCACCAATAGATAGATAGACACTTAGATAACATACAATAGCTACAATAGATACTTCATTAGGGAAACACAATATGGAAAGAAGAGTCTCTAGGCTACCTTGTGTCCCTCTGGAACGTGTCCCTTGATGACGGCCAGTGTGTCGTGAAGCGAGAGGCCGTTAGTCTCCCCCAGACCCACCATGTCAGACAGGATCACTGGCAGACTCTCACCATCTCTCTCTCTGCTGCCATGGAGATGATAGGCCTGCAGCTGAACAGATTGAACAGTTATACATGTGAGTTACACATGAAACCCTTTCGTCTAGTTCCCCTCTGGGAAGTCTGGGAAGTAATCTGACAAATCTGTGCTTTTTAAGTGCTCTCACAGGTCATTCTAGAGACTAGACAGATGACCAAAACCACCAGCATCACTATGATCCCCAAGATAGTTAGGAGTAGTTAGTCCCCCTCCCCACCCACCTCCTTTACCTGTTTGGTGAAGCTGGTTGTTGGGCTGAGGGATGTTCCCACCATGGCCCGGTTCATGATACGTCCATAGAACACAGACTGGACTGAGCTGATGAAACTGGACTTGCCCGCTCCAACTGGGCCAATGAGCAGAACTCTGGCAGCAGGTACTGAGTCACAGGCCGGCTTATAGGAGCGGATGGAATCCATCAGAGCCTTATTGTTCCTAAATTATGTACAGCAAACAGTCTAAGTGTGCTTTCTGTATGTTACTTGCATACAGCATATTAGCCTACTGTAAGGGAAAGAGCTCTATAACAACAGCAAGCCCCAGTAATAATCAGAATTTTTTTACAAATAATAATATTATTTTACTGTACTATGCCAGTTTATTTGAGCTATATTACAAATCAACCCTTTATCTCCTTCAGAAGAAACAGATTTTGAGTAATATGAGAAACAGAAAAGTGGCATGTTCTACCATAGCCAACTGCTGGCAAACAGAGCAAGAGTGTATGAGACAGACAGTGTGTTATCCACTTACTCTTCAGTCCAATCCATGTGCCTCCATGGGGAGTCCAGTAGACCTAATATGGGCCAGACAACTAGACAGAGGAGAGGAGTGACAAATACGTCTCTTTCTAAGTCCTTCCGAGCAGCACAAAATACACAAAATACGGATGGAGTTTTGGTCTTTTGTAAAGAAGTTGCAATGGACTCAAGTTCAAACTGATCAGGAGAGCTAATTTGCTCATGCAGGTAGCCACTCTGTGTTCATGGAGGATTTATCATGGAATTATTTAACTTTTTCTAACACGTTTCATTGGCATTATATTTACAGACTATACTACTACTGGGGCCACTGTTTTTTTCCCCTGCTGTGTCTCTGGACCTTACAGACTGTGATAAATTAGAAATTTGACTTTACTTAGTCAGTCACTAAATTAGATTTAGTTAGATGTAATACACTATGTTGCAATTTTTGCTCATATAAATGAAATTAGGCTCAAGTGTGTGAAATAGGCTACTATTGCACTATTCCTCCAGTCATGTTTGGGTTACTCTCACCATGTTGGCTTGCATCATGAGTTGGAGTGAGTTTTGCTGCTGTTCCTCCCTCTGTTCTCCTCAGTCTGCTGGGTTTAGACTCGAGTGTGGAGAACAGATTTGGACGGGCTTGGAGTCCGTCAGTGCTGGAGGAGGCCGGTGTGTCAGACACAGAAGAGGCAGCGGCTGGAGAGTCCGTTTTCTCTCCTATAGATGTTGCTGTTCCACCAAAGCTGAACCCAGACGCCATGTCCTCTCCTTTGGTCTTCTTATTCATCCAACCACTTGAGACATGAGAGCCTTGCTTTATAGCTCACTGAGTGCTTTAATACACAGCTTTTACCCTCTCTGGCTGTACTTGTGAAAGCACAAGGTGGTGTATCAAAAGCATGTTATAAATACAGTAATTTGTTACCTCTGCTATACTATGGTGTGGAATGACAATGCTATTATGTACTGTACACGTAGACATATAACATGTATGAGATTAAAGACCGTGTTACTCTTTGTTTTAAAAAACATGAAACTGTTTGGTAAGGCTTAAGATCACAGCCAGTGAAGTACTGTGTAAGGAGGAGATAAGAACAACATAACAGCAAGTATCAAATGATAGAGTTAGGATGCTGGAATAACGCTACTGGATGTATCAGAAATCATGGGAATATGGTGATTGGTCATACATAGCCCGACAGAATTTCATGCAGCAACAGGAAGTATGGGAAGTATTAGTCATAACCATGGACAATTTCTGATCCACCTCTAGACTACTGACTGATTGTATGGGTTTACTGGACCCTTGGCAGTTGGGTTGAGCCCATGGGACATAGTTCTGCCCACGGTTTCTTCCTAAAAAAAACGTACTAAATTTTTTTTTACTGCAAATAGAAGGGAGTTTTTCCTTGCCCCAGTTTCTCATGGGTGTTCCTCGTACTGTCTGTAAAACGACACACACACACACACACTGTTACACATGGGTGTTCCTCGTACTGTCTGTGTGGCGCCCTGAGTGAGTGTATTGTATTTGACACTCGATAAATAAAATTGTCTCCTGACATTGACAGAAAAGTGGAGTCTATCTATTGATAGGGCTTTTTATTGATTCATCTAAAATGCATGGCATAGGCGGTGTGCAAGAAGCGGACTGGGCTATTTAATACAGGGGTCAAATGAGTGTCTGCATTGCGTATGATGTTGGACAGATTAAACAGATAACTTCCATTTAATTTGTGTTATTCTAATATACACTTAAGCAGTAAGTACAATAAGTAACTTATGCTTTGATTCTTTGTGTCGTTCTTACCCTCTCCTTCCCCAGTACTTCACAGGCTGTAATCTAAAGCATAACCAAACTCTTTATTTCATATTGCAACAACAAAGACAGCATAGACAAAGGGTTTGTCATGCAGCAAGCAGCTGTTGACCGGACATACAGTACGGTACTCACCTCACAATCCAAGCTGAATGTCAGAATCAGGTGAATCTGTTGAGCTGGAAAGGTGAAAGTATAAAGCGAAAATGTAGAGAAAGTGAAACTTAAGCAGGTACTTTATGGCTGCTGTATTAGGGGGCAGATCTCTCTCAGTCTCAACCAGGAAACTGACTGAGGTTCCCCCACAGGCTGTTATGCTTTTAGCTTCATTTCAAAGCCTGCTTCATTCAGCACGCTGAATTGAGAATAGTTTTGCTATTTTGAACCACACGCGAAAACAATGAATTCTGTTGTGTATGAGAGTGCAAATGTGTGTGTTTGTGTGTGTGTGTGTGTGTGAGAGAGAGAGAGAGAGAGACAGAGGTTTAATAAATCAGACCCTTTATTTTACCCTTTAAAATTCTCTCCCACAGTATTGCATGATGTTACAGCATGTGCCAATTGAAAATAAAAGACGTGAATGAAGTGTGTTTTTTTGTGTGTCCATCTCCTCAGAGTAGTTTTTCAGAGTTTTCATTTGAAATAAATCAGATTACAGCAGCATACATTGCATGTAGCTTACTGAATGCTTTTTAATTAGGAGACACATGGTTTTAACAGGTTTCAGGGCCTTATACTATTACTGGTATCCTCCTTGACCATCAAAACATGGCCATACATATCGATTTGTCATTAGTACCATGTTTGCTCATGATCCATATTGCAATTATGGTAGAAAGCAAATGGAAATGGCGCTTCCCTGGCCTACAGGGTCACAGGATTTGACCACAGGCTGATGGCACAAACTTCCACATTCACGATTTCACCTCAGAGGCACTAGATAGAGTTGAAACAGATAACAAAGTAAAGTTATATACAACCACTACAAGGATCTTAAAATAAGGTTAGTTTAGTTAAAATAGTTGCATTATTCTTCCATAAATTTAGTGTAGATAAATTGTCTATGGATATAATCTGTTACAGGTTTTTCAAATGAGTGATGTGTGCCTTATTCCTTGATTTCCACTTCATGAGGATTGTTTACTTGACGATAGTTATTGCTACTAGCAGCATTTTATTGCATGAGATGCTTATTTATTGTGAAAATACCACCAAGCGCGGTACAATGCACAGTATTACCTTGGAGGCAGCTTTGCCTGAAAGGTGCCGTTGAGGAGCTCAAAATACCATTGAGTGATACATTATTCAAGTTTCAAGTGTGCTTTATTTATTAAGCACATTTCCTTACATAGCTGTCATTCAATGTGCTCAAAAAAGGATAAAGAAAAAAGTAATGACAATCTAATAATAATGATATTAATAATAAAATAATGATAATAATAATACAAATAAGAGTATAGGGGAAAAAAACATTACATTAAACAGTAAGATCATGAAAAAAAAAAGTCAAAATATGTACATATAAACAAAAACTTGGCAAAAAGAACCAATTAGGCTACTCTTCACTAAGAAGTCAAATTAATCAAAAGCAATAGAAAATAACGCTGTTTTGAGCTTCTTTTCAAAACAAGCTGTTGTGGGGGCAGATCTAACATCGGGAAGCTGATTCCAGCAATGGGCAGCATAATGGCTAAAAGCCATTTCACCTTGTCTGGTATTTGCCTTAGGGCAGTGTTTCTCAAACTGTGGGGCGGGCCCCACTAGTGGAGCGCAGACACATGACAGGTGGGGCGCGAGACATCTCTTTGCCCCCTGAATTCACAGCTATTGGTCAGATATGCACATTTGACTGTAAATTGAGCTTTCCAATGGTGTTATTTGCTACTTGGTGTGATGAGGTGAGAGAAATTTGGCTTTGAATTAGTAACTGGAAAATTCTAACATTGACAAAAATCCTATACTCGCAAAGTATTTTTCTCACAGAGATATTGTGCACAAATTGAGTCTTCCAGGTGGGGCGTGACAATTCTCTGCCATCTTAAGTGGGGAATGACAGAATAAGTTTGAGAACCACTGCCTTAGGGACAACAAGCTGACCAGTTTCACTAGCTCTGAGGCATCTACCGGGAGTATATTGAACTAACATTTCGGCGATGTAGTTTGGACCCATACCATTTAATGTCTTAAAGACAAGTAGTAACACCTTGAAATTAATTCTGAAATTTACTGGGAGCCAGTGTAAAGATTTTAGAATTAGTGTGATATGCTCTCTCTTCTTAGTTTTTGTTAAAAGTCTGGCTGCAACATTTTGAATAACTTGCAATTTTCTAATTGACTTTTTTGGGAGACCAGTAAGGAAAGCATTGCAATAATCAAGCCTGGATGAAATAAAGGCATGTCTCTCTAAATCTAGCTGTGAAACAAAATTCTTGATCTTATCTATGTTTATGAGGTGCCAAAAAGCAGATTTGGTGATGGATTTAATCAATCAATTCTTTTTTTCAGACACCAATATGTATTGATAATTGTCAATGTGTATTGATAATGATCAATTATTATGTTCATGTAGGCCACACACCAATGAACAGACAGATCTGCACGCACAGAAAAGAGTAATGATTGGCAAAATATTGAGCTGAACATTTGAGTTTGTGTATCTGCCTATATTTTGCACATGATCATGAGTGCGGATCTGTAAGCTCTTAATATTAAATCATAGCATGGTACAGATATACAAAGGCTAGGCTACAGATACAGTAAATTCCAAAAGAAATGGTCTAAGAAAACAGCATATGACAACATAATTAACATGCTAATCATTTAAAAAATGCAATAAACAAAACTACATTCAGGTGTCCTTGACAGGGAACAAACTGTTACACATTTAATGTGACCCATCCGGTGTTGTACAAAGTACCCAAAACAGATCACAAAGAAAGTACTTTCGCTAAATGGGCCAGAGAGAACTTTCCTGGTGAACCAGTAGCCTGTAAGTAACAGGCTACTGGCACACTGCCCTTTCACGCCTCTCCGCAGGCGTGGTTTAGTCAAAAGATGCTTGCACGTGGTTGGAGCAACCTCATATCAATGACATGACACTTCGACCACTCACGTTGAAGCTTTGTGACGTAGGACGTGTCGTCACGTAAGCGCCGCCAGGTCGGGAACCAAAACAGAAACGTCATACCCACTGAAATCCCTCCCTACGATCCTGATTCGTCGTGCTGCCCTGGTTATTTCGAAAACGGAGGAGGAGAGCGAATCACTGGTGTACCAGAAGCCTGTTACTTACAGGCTACGGTTCACCAGGAAAAGAGAGAACGGGGTTTTAAGGGAAAAGCCTGATTCAGCCATAGAAAAGCTGGCACTCATTAGTGCATATTCAGCCGGTTAAGCATGTCATTTCGAAATTATTTTGGTGATGATAAGGTTCTGTGTAAACACCTGATGAATATCTCAAACTTGACAGTACACATTCTTCTGTAAGCTTGCTCCAGTCCTTTGGAAAGTCTGTAGGTTGTACGTTATTATCTGCAAATTCTTTGTTAAACCTCATCAGCACATATTTCCAGTAGTCAGTGGCCTCATCTTTGGCATCTCCTTTTATCTTCCAGTCAGGGTAGAATTGTCTGTACTTCATCATTGGCACAAATTTCCAATCTGTTTTAGGACTCTGGAAAGTAACTTTTGTCATCACAAGACTGGTACAATTTTTGTACTTTGTTTCCAACTGACTGCAAACATCTTTACCCCACTGGCAACTTCCAAACATCAGAGGCCGGTGCATGCTGGAAAAATGTTCTTTGTGATCTGTTCCTCCTGCAAGACAGGGTGTGCTGCAGAAGGGGCATCGCTGTCCACATCCCATTACTCTTTTGAACAGCGCCTCATGTGGCTTAAAGGGCAGGAGGTCAATGTTAAATTCATCGCATTGGCTGTCATAGCTATGAGCCAATGACTTTTCCATTTTCTTAACAGATTCTTCAAGAAATATGGGAAACTCCTTAGTCCTGTCTTTATTCAGGTTGACATTCACATCTTCTGAAAACATAAGATGAATTTTTAACCCTTCACAAATATTTTGTACAAATTCCTTCAAACTGGTCTGCTCATCAGCCTTCTTAGTGTGGAGCACTTCAGTTATTTTCTGGACTATATTAGACAAATGTCTCTTTTGCGGTAACAGTAAAGCAGTATTGATATTATTTGACAATAATTCCGTTATTTGCTTCTTTATCCACATTTGAACAAAAGATGCATATGACTGGGTGTAGCTTTTGAAGTTCATATATTTTCCTTCAATGAGCATATATTTTAAAAGGGCAAATTGAAAGTGTTTCACTGTTTTGTATTCATTTTCCTGAATCATTTCTTCTAAAATATCCTGGCCAAACAATCTGTTCACATAGTCCTGAACAGCTGGCTTCAAAAATTCCTCTGTGAATTCCTTTGCCTTTTTTTGACATTGATCTCTCTTATGAAACAAGTCTTTGAACTCTTCCTTAAATTTACTCTTTGACAGTTCAAGCTGTCTTTGAGGATTTCTGATGAAGCGATCATGCATCTCCTGGAACTTCTTGACAGCACGACTGCACACGTGCAACTTCAAAGCCACTTCACAATGTTCACCTAGGCCATGTTCCACGGTATCTTTGTCTATTATTCTGAATAGCTTTTTAATATGCGATTCATGAAAAGTGTTTTGGCCCTTCACAACTTCTGACACAGAGTTTTCACATTCCAAAATTATTTCTTCACAGATTTCCTGTTTTTGATGCTGGTCCCCCTGGTACCATTTAGCCTTTACTTGGAAGTTCTTAATGACATAATGGTTCAGGTCCTTATTGATTTTTTTTCTCAAATGACCAGCCTTTGTCACAAAATCTGAATTCAACAAAGTTAAAATTTCGTTGGCTATGACTTTCGTTTCTGGTTTGTGGAAAGGCAACTTTAACAGGAGACCCTCCCAAATGTTCTCAAATTCCTGATCAAGCCATTCATCTGTGAAATTGTCAAGATTTTTCTTTCGGCAGTTTTGCAACAGCTCCAAAACCTCTCTCTCAATTGTCTCTGTCTTTGTGTTCATGACTTCATTGGCCTGTTCCATGTCTTCTCTAACATCAATGGCCATCTGTAGAGAACTTCGTACAAAACTCTCTGTCTCTATTCTCAGACATTTGGCATTGTTCTTAAAATCTTCTTTGTATTTTTCAACCAACATTACATGGGTTTCTTTTTTTGAGTAGTATGCCTCTATCTGGTTCAACAGCGTTTCTTCTTCCCTATTCAACAGCTTGGATGCATTTAATAACATCTCTTTATGTTTTTTTCCCAAACTATCTTTAAGAACATTCTTGCATTCTGGCGCTTCAAATTTGCAAATGTCTGTTTCTACCTCCTGAAGCCAGTCATAAACCTGCATCTGAAATGACCATTCCCAACTGTTATATTCAGAACATAAACGGGTATATGCCTCAGCCACTAAACTGTTCTTGAAATTAAAGATAAAATCTTCAAACTTCACAGCATCCCACAAACGTTGGGTCCATCCAAGGAATTCTGATGCATCATTTATCTTAGTTGTATTTTTTGGTAAAGGACCAACCAAACTCTTCTTGAGTTCATACACAGCTTCACTGTATCCAGTATTCACTAGCACCATTGGGGAGTTCCATGCCAAAGTCCAGGGATGTAGTAGCTGTCTTTATCAGGGTCATATTCCATTACATCAGTAAAGTTCTTTAATTCTAATCTTTCCATTCTAGCTGCAGCCTGGGTCATTTCATTTAGCTGCTCCACCAGCTTCTTCCTGTCTTCCATATTGTTCAAATGAGAAGACATGTCTGACACATTCTGATGCACAAACACACATCTGGGCTTCTTCCCAACCTCCTTCATCCTGAGAAAGGCATGGACCACAATCTGGAGAATATCCTTCATCTCAGTGTTGTTCTCCATGGCAACATTGATGATTGTGATGTCACTGAGCCCTATCACCAGTGTTGCTAGTTCATTATCATGTTCATAGCTTGAGTCCAGTGCTGCCAGCTCAGGTGATTTTAAGCCTTCTGTGTCGATGACCATGATGAAGTCACACTTGAGCTCTGTTCTGAATTTCTCAGAGACTTTAATGAGCTGCATGAAGGCTCCTCTGCATCCGCATCTTCCACTGCTGACTGCAAACTGCACTCCAAACATGATGTTTAGAAGCGTGGATTTCCCTGTGCCCTGAACTCCAAGGACCGAATACACCAGAATCTTACTCTTGTTCTTAATCTTCTCATGTAGCTGTGTCAGGATCGCTGATATCCACTTCATTGGAATGTTTAATTCGTCCCCATCAACTAACTCAACTGGAAACCCATCCAGCAGCAGCTGAGCACACTTAGCAGGTAGGCCTTGCACACATATCCAGATTGGGTCATTGTGTGGATGAGAGCAAGAGCACTCATAAAGTTGGCCCAGCTCACGAAAGAAATGCTCAAGACGTAAAGAACTTTGTGACATTTGCTTATTTGACTTTGTAGTTTCATTCATATTTTCTCCTGTGCTTTCACATTGTTTGTCCTGCTCTCTCTGTGTCGCCTGGTTTTGACTATGGAGGTTGTCCAGTTGAATCTTCAGCCACTTCAGGAAAAAGAGGCATTCTGTATGTGACTGTGTGATACCTGTGATAAAGTTATATGAAGCAGCTGAAATTCCTTTCTTGTGTTGCGCAACTCTTTGTTCATTTGTGTCTATCAAGAGTGAACTCTTATAGTGCTGTATGTCTTTACCCGCTTTTCTCATTCTACACATCTCTTTCTCAAACTCACTGATCTTCTTCCATGGATCTCCATGTAAAGGCAACTGCTCCATTTTGAATTTCTCGATGTCCATAATGTTTTTAGTGATTTGAGCAGCATTTTCCCTGGCATTCTTACATTCCTCACGGTCTTCATCATTGTGGAATCCTACTCTACTTGCAAAAGTAGCCATGTCTTCTACTTTCACTCCTGCAAAGTTTTTCTCAATCACATCAGTCAAATTGGACTGTATCATTTCCATGAATTTTGTCTCTTGTTTCTTTGCCTTGACTATTACATCTTTGTAGTTATCCCTGAGTGACTCCATGTTGATGTTTTGAGTGCTGGTAACTAGGTACAGCTCTGCTTGGCTCTCACTGTCGTTGAGAAAACTGAGGTCTCCCTCTGGGTCATCAGAGAAGATGAAAACTGCTGCTGAGGTCTGACACAGGAAGGACATCTGTTTCTTAAACAACCTGCCATCTCCTCTCAGATTGGCCATGGCCACTGGCTCTGTGAACCTGTCAATGTCTGTGTCCCCCCTGGGCAGATACCAGCTGACTTCCACCAGACCATCAGAGATTCTCCTGGGGATATTACCACACTTCATGTCACGATGGATAAATGTGTCATTGTGCTGATGAGGATTACTGAGCAGTTGGTTCAGAATCTTTGATTTGGGCAAACTGCTCTCCCCTAGTCTAATAAAAGACACCATGGGGATGTCCATCTCCACAATCCTGCCCTCTACAAATCCCTTGTCATGTGCTAGAGAGTGAGGTCTGTACTTTTTAACTATGTCTCTCATGGCCCATAGCATCAGAGTGCTCTGCTGTGTGTCACAGTTTGGCAGCAGCAAAGGAACTGCAAACTGACACATGGACATTTTGGAGAAAATTTCCTGCTGGAGGAATGGATCTGAGCAAAACAAAATGGCGGTGATCAGATCAAGAGGATGTACAGTGTCTAACTGTGTGCCTAACTGTTTCTGTGTACAAAATGTTCTTGCATTTAAATCACACATCATGAGTCTCTTTAAGAAAAACAATGGTAGTTGTTTAAGACTATGTGGTTGTCTATCACACAACAGTTCACAAGTTATCTCCAGGACTGAGCTGAATGTCATCTTCTGTTCAATCTTCAGGTCTAGAGCTTGAAGCAGGTCCACAAAGCAGAACCCTGATTATATACAGAATAAAATACAATATTAGTTCAGTGCATTTATATCACCAATTATAGTGCAATTTAGAGCACTTTTATCCCAAGCGACTGAAATTTTTCAAGCATCAATTAATGTACTTCAGGGCCTGTTCACCACAAGAGCAACTTGGGATTAAGTGCCTTGCTCAAGGGCACAATGGTGCCAGGCTACCAGCCCAGCTAGGATGTGGTTGGCTTTCAATGTTGTTCCAAAATAGGATGTGGGTGGCTCTCAATGTTGCATTTGTGACAATAGCAACCACAAAATGTCCAAGATAACATTAGATATGTTTGAATCAATCTGAATCGTACCAACAGAAAGAAATTGCAAGGTTTTCAATCTGCCATTTAAACATACAGAATGAGCTCTGCAGCTAAGAGTAGCTTTTGCTTATCTCAGATGACCTACTATGATTTAGCGTGTTCGATAATTTCAAGATCAAGATAAATAAAAACTGAGCACTTTTGTTGTCCTCAGGAAACATCCTGTCTTTAAAAAAGTAACAATACATTAAGTTCCTATCTTGAAATAATCAATATGATTATTACCTGTTTTGAGCACATGAGAAGCAGGCCTGCTCCTTCCTCCCTGGTGAAGTTCAGTGCAGACTGTAACATTGTACTCAGTTCCTGATCTCAGGCCTGTGATGTCTGCACTGCATGACTCAGTAGAGATGGACTCTGGCTCAGTCCCTTCACTCCAGTAAGAGACCAGGAATCTGTGTGGAGTCTGGTCCATCTCAGGAGACACCTGCCAGCTCAGGTGAGCAGATGATGCAGTGATGGAGCTCACAGTCAGATGCTCTGGGGCTGGAATCTCTGAAAAAATAAACTCCAGTAAGCACAATAGCAATACTATATGTAAACGTGCAATCAACCTAGCCAATATAAACATTCAGAAGTTTTGGTCTGTGTTCTTTACCTGTCCTGAAAACCTCTGATGTTGGTTTGCTTTGACAGTTATTTGGCAATGTTGTGGATATTTGGACAGTATATTCAATTCCATGTTGTAAGTCAGAGGTGTTAAAATCCAGATCATCTGTTACAATGCTCTTCACTAGTTCCTCCATCTTGAAAAGTTGAAGCAGGTAAGACACTTTAAGTCCACTCTCAAGTCCATCTGGTTTGGCCCAGGTGACAGAGACAGATGTTGGGCCTGGTGTTACAGTAACATTCTTTGGAACTGGAACCTCTGCAGAACATAAAAATACATAAAATTGTTTTTAAGAGGTTATAGAAGGGATAACAAATGAACTTCAATAAACCATTATGAGATTGAAATGCTAGCTCATCCAAAAAATAGCATCCATACAGGCATCTGATCACTAAGAAATCCTGTACGAATGGCAACAGAATCGTCGTGTGAGAACAAAGTAATACACATGCCCAACTAGTAGGCTGCCATATGGACAGTTTCACAAGAAGAAGTCAACACAATAATTTGTGAAAGTTCGTTGGAAGGATCCAAGCTTTTAATTGCTGATAAAAGGACGAGAAGGTTTTGTTGCAATTAAGTGCAACTAAACTAACAGCCAGGGCCTTCGCAACCAGACAGGCAAACAAGGCAATTGTCTGGGGCCCTAGGCTGAAAAGATTGACTGTTCAATCATTTTAGTACTTTGTAGTTGGCGTCTTTAGGCTGGAGTTAAACAACTGTAATTTCAATACAAATACATATATTAATGAAAGCTGCTTAAAGATTATAACAATGTGACTCAAGTAGCTCTTTAGATGAGGTCTTCGTGTCCTGTCTGCTTGGGGCCCACTAAGAACCTTGAAACGGCCCTGCTAACAGTGCCTGCAACACAAACACTGCTGTAATCCACGCAAGGTTAGTTTGGTCATGTGACGATGACTTAACTGGCATAAAAAAAGGCTGCATTTTGTACACACGGCAACGCTCCACTCTGGGACTCGTTTCAGCCCACCCAGAACGGTATTGCCATATGGATAAATGGCCAAAACGTAAAAGGACACAAAAGTTCTGGAATACGTAGTCATGTGGAGATCTGGAGCCTAAGTCACAACATAGGACAACAGATAAATGCCGTATATGAAAGGCTAAATACAAAATCCTTGCACATTACATGCTGCTTTCAAACAGATTAAATGCACCGAAACACAACCCACACTCATATGAGAGGGTTACACAGATCCAAGTAGTTATTGAAATGTATCTACATAAGTGGCAACAAGCAATGTGAAGCAACCAATCCACAATGCTGTAGATAAGATGCATCTCAGTCCTCACCTGTTCTTTTAGATTTCTCCACACAAGTGCTCCTGTGGCCATCTTCACCAAGTGTGACCACACTGAAGTGGTACTTCTCTCCTGGAAGAAGCCCCCCCACCTCCACCTCAGGTCCTGCTACCTCTATACTGTGGGAGTCTTGTCCTCGTCTCCAGGTAACTCTGTACCTGTAGGCACCAGGAGCGCCCTCTGGTGGTGACCATCTCAAAGTCACAGAATCTGACTGTACTGAGGGGAACTGGATTGGCCCAGGGGGAGGCACACCTAGGAATGAAAAAGAAATCAAAGGCTAAGTGACAACTGTAAACTGATATATATATATATATATATATATATATATATATATATATATATATATTTCATGATTAAAATTTACCTTTTGTTTTGGTCTGTGTTTGGGTTGCACACTGTGAAAACAAGATTAAATAAGCTAACACATCTGAATGAACAATTCCACAAGTTAGTAAATTCATGGTACAATTAAATCACACCTGTTTAACTGTACCCCACTCAATGACATCATGTCCTTTGTGAAGGGTAAGAGAGCAGTGTGAGCAGATTGCTGATTGGTCGCTCCTGCAAAACAGCTCCAGCTCTCTTTGGTGGATTTCACAGAGTTGAAGGTCCTGCAGCTGGTGTCTCTCCAGGTCTGGATCACAGTAGTGAGGTCTGATGCAGGACTGACAGTAGGAATCCCTACAGGTCAGACAGGCCTTCACTGCTGGAGTAAGGCAGATCTCACACTGCATTCCTCCAGGTGACACACTGCAAGTAACGACACGAGAATGGATGCCTTCATTAAAATATTTAAATGCCAGCAGACATAAATAAAAGCTCACAACTTATAAAATCGACTGTAACTTTTTCTACACAGTCTTCCAAATGTAACTAAGTAATGCCCTTGTTTTGTACAGACATGTTTGAATGCTAATTATAGTGCTCTAGTTTCCTTTAGGGGTATGTAAAGTTTAAAAAACTTCTTGAAATTGAAATATGTCTGAGATCTCTTTGCAGACCATCATGGATTAAAGTAGATTCTGTGAAAAACATGGACACGACTCTTCATGTGCGAAATTAGGTCTGTCACTTTTGGGTGAATCACTCCTGGACATAAGCGATTGGTCTCAGCAGGGGTGTCTTAGTGGGGGGAAAATGGGGACTTTGGGGGGCTACCAGGGCCCCAAGTGGAGGGAGGGCCTGTGAGGAGTCTGGAATTGTTTTCTAGGAGGTGAGGGGGCTCCATGACCACTGCTTGTGTATAGGGCCCAGAATCCCAGAATTTGGTGCTACGCGATTGGGTCTCATTGAAACCCTGGTAAAATGTTGTAACATTAAATTACCAGATTAGAATGCTAAAATAAAAATAATTAATACCAAAATGGCATTCAAAAACAATGTTCTAATCTGTTGTGTAAAGTTACTTACTGAGCACTCTTGTTCTCTCCTGTGAATTTCAACGGCTTGTCCATTGACTGATTGCTATTGCTCATAGATATCACACTGGGAGCAGGAGGACATGGTCTTTCTCTACAAATCCTGTGAACACTAAACACGAGAGAAATTACAGGATGTGAGAGTAAGGTCCTCCTCTAATCAACACCCTCTGACAGCATAATAACATGTGTTAATATGAGCCTTAATTAGGTATACTGTGGAAGTTTCCCATATTGTATTTTATTAAAATGATTACACTTTACATTAAGTAGACGCTTTTATCCAAAGCGACTCAATTTTTGGTCAACTATCAATTACTTCAAGGCAAGTCTCCCCTAGAGCAATTGAGGATTAAGTGCCTTGCTCAAGGTCACAACGGTTTTGACCCCACAACTTCCAGACTCCTAGCACGCTAGTCCACTATGCTACCACCGCCCATTATTACCCATATAAACTGCATCACAGAACTATAATCATCATGTAAAAGCATCACTGTGAGTCTGTATTCCCAAAAAGGAAGACCGTAAGATTATACCTTATGGCAGTGGAAACATGGATTATAATTTACCTGGTTAATTCCTGCGCAAAGAAAAGTGTTTCTGTCAGAATCACTCAGAGACACACTGGACATGGGTGAACCTGGTCTCTTAGTGTGATCCATGTGACAGTTATAATATTAAAACTGTTTTTGTAAGATGACAGAATATTAAATTAAAATATTAAAACCAATTTCAAAATGCAATATCATTCAAGTAACAAAAATAACTACGCAAATAGATTGGTTTAATCTGCTGTGTGGAGAGACTTACTCAATACCCATATCTTCTTGTCTGAAATTCGGTAGTCGTCCCCTTGATGCATCACTCCCCATAGACATCACACTGGCAACAGGAGAAGATGGCCTTCCCCAGGCCCTGCTAAAATTAAAATAGGAGAGAAATTTGATTAAAAGATACTCTGAACTTGAATAATTGGAGAATATACAGTTAACACCTTCTGACAAGCTCCAAGTTGTGTCCCTTTAGTTTGCATTTAATCAAACTTAAGTTTCATATATACAATGTATCACTGAACATTACCATAATGATGGGACATCAAAAAGGCCAACAGTAATATATTTGCAGAATTTACCTCTTTGAATCACAAGCAGCTGAACCAGAGATGCCTCTTAGATGGGAGGTGGCAGCAGGCAGGTGGACTCCTGCCCCACCAGATAAAGACATTTTCCTTGCATCACCTAGCTCATCTAAGTTAGGTGCTGGTGCTCCTTTCTTCCATGCTTGCTCACTAGCACGCTCTATCTGTTCCTCATGGAAACGCTTTTCATTGCAACCACTCTTGTTCGGTCTTCAATGCCATTAGTGCCCCCTGGCTGCTCCTGAGGGGAACTCATCATCAAGTTGCCTGTTCTCCCACCAAGAGCTGTTTAACTTCAACACATCTTTAAATGGAATGACCTTAGAATAAAAACATATAACCAATTTAGTACGATTTGAAGACTAGTCACTTTTGCTAGTATATTGTTGTTGTTTTAATGCTAATCATTTACATATTGACATTTTAGACTGTAAGGCTCATGACTTGGGCCTACACCCTGTTTACAAGGTCCAACCTCAAAATGTTTAAGGCCAACAATGTCAGACGTAAACAAAAATCATAAATGTGAACAAAAAAGGCACAGTTTGACTATTGCAATAGGTACATCAGCCATGCTCATTTTGTTTACTGTACCTTTACTTTGCCTTCTCGAAAACTTAATGGAGAGACAAGCAACATGTCATTGCCCTTGCAGAAACAATTGTATTAAATTACATTATGTACCGTGTAGTAGAACTAATAAATGCTGATAAATATAATTCATTATTACCTCCGCAAAGGAGGTTATGTTTTTGCCGGCGTGTGTGTCTGCTTTAGTGGCACCTGAGCAGTGAGGGGTTAAATGCCTTGATCGAGATCACTTCATGGACCTCTGGTTGGGAATCAAGCCAGAAACTTTTCGGTTCCATAAGCAGTGTCATGCATCCACCTTGTCGCCTTGTCAGGACAAAAAGCGTCTCCTAAATGCTTTGATGTTACTGTGCTCTTAGTACTGTCTATCAAGTGCTGTTACTACTGTATTGTATTGTGGGTTAATTATTTTCTTTTAAGACTCTTAAAAGTTTTAAGACTGACATGAAGATCATCTGACATTTTATGACCAAAAAATAAAGAGAACAGGTAACTGCAAAGGTCTCACATATTTTTTTTAGTAGCACTCAAATCAACTTTTATGGCCATGGTGGAGTTTTGCCCAGTGATTCACCTCAACGGTTCACATACCTTTTCACCCAGATCTTATGTGGATGTTCAAAATAAACTCATGAAATGTAAGAATACTGGATGCTGCACAATATGGATTTTTTTTATTATTATTCTTTTAAGACTGAAATGACATTGTGGAGGCACTGCATCAAGTTTATCTAGGCCAATTTCATTGGCATTGTATTCCTAGAAAAACTGTCAAGGGGTTATATACTGTAATGTTAATAGGAAACAAAACAGAACAAAACAAATCATTCACTGGTCAGATAGAAGATATTGAACTGCTATGTTTCCCTACCCTGTTAAAAATTATCTATACGAGTAGATTCCAGGTCCAATAAGTGCATTTACATGAGTATGTCATAGCATATTTTGGGGTCTTTTTTCATCTTTATTGGATAGGACATTGTAGAGAGGCAGGAAATGAGCGGGAGAGAGATGGGAAGGGTTTTTTGCTAACTAACGATTAGAAGGTCCCAGTAACTCTTGAGGGGCAGGGCTATGACAGTACACCTGAATTACACACTCT
Organism: Sardinella longiceps; assembly: GCA_027497455.2. Classification (NCBI taxonomy): domain Eukaryota; kingdom Metazoa; phylum Chordata; class Actinopteri; order Clupeiformes; family Clupeidae; genus Sardinella; species Sardinella longiceps. The sequence goes on along the minus strand of JAODXP020000016.1, from coordinate 1,830,949 downwards.
CTAAAACCTTTATCCTCAGGAACACGCATTTGGATGAATAATAACTTGCACCATAGACTTTTATTATTGTTTATGGGTAACCTATTTGACCATTGCCGAGAATTCCATGGCAACTGTAAATTCTATTGCCGTCAAAACAGGTAAAACATCCTAAATCCTCACACTTTATTGGGCTGGGGACCTTTTATGGAGGCTAAATTTTTTTAGGAACCCCTCTTGATCGCAAAAATAATGTAAAGCCATTTGTTCCAACGCTAAATGAAGAATATCACCCCAATCTTCCTTTATACATTTTTCTTTGTGCCAACACAAAATTTGAGAGTTTCCCTTCCCTGCCAAATCCCACTTTAACCACTGAGCAGCTATAGCATGTTGTCAGCAATAGTGAACGGGGCTAGTTTGAGGACTATGTATTGTATTGTATGTAAATCACAGAGGGGCTAGAGTAAGGATCTCCGACAGGTTGTTTGCTACTTGATTAAGAGTGGCACTCCAAAAGGTCAAAGGAAATGTAAAGAAATCTCATTACATACCGTAAAACTTCAAATTGTTGCCGACTCCCAAGCTGATGCTTGTCCCATTTTCAGGCCTGGTTCGATTACAGATTTGGACACATGAAGGCCCTTCCCGTTTATAAGCCTGGTCTGATTTTTGGATTTTGGCTGCATAAACTCTCCTAATTCAGTCACCCTGTGAGATTGATCCACCACTTCAGGTCAGCTGATCTGAAATGTGATCAGCATGAGTGCTGCTCACGGTAATAAACTGAACAGAAAGTGAGCTTGCAGGAGCCATAACGGAGAGTCAGAGACAAGATGAGCCTATTGGGATCTTACAACTTCGGACTATGCTCTCTACATGTCCAGAAATGTCTCCGCCTCGGTTTGATGTGCGTCAGTTAAGCAGCTGACCTGTAGGATAGTTCTCCATCCTCTCTATCTCAGGAGAGCATTGAGCATGCAAGTGCACAAGATCTTTATGTTTAGCAATAGGCTACTCCTGTTCATCAACCATTAGGCTTTTTTCCATAGAACACAGACTGGACTGAGCTGATGAAACTGGACTTGCCCGCTCCAACCGGGCCAATGAGCAGAACTGAGTCACAGGCCGGCTTATGGGAGCGGATGGACTCAGAGCATTTTTAGTCCTAAAGACAGGATATTATTCAGTGCAGTAGGAAAGTGGCAAGATACGAGGATTGGTGGAGGGCACCAACAAGGAGCACCCAAGAGCAACAGGGGCAAGGAAAAACTCCCTTACCAAAGGAAGAAACTTGGGCAGATCCACGGTTCAGAGGGCTAACCTAACTGCCAGGGGTCATGGTGAGGGAGAAAGAGGGACAATATTCTGTTGTTTGTGGGGAGTGGGCATGGTGTTTATGTGGTGTTGTATGAGGGGAGAGGTATGATGAACTACATAAACCAAATATGATCATAAACTAAAGAGACCAGTTAATTCATTTCACTCTACGTAACCGCTTAGAAAAGCACAAACTACCTCTTATAACCATTAAGGGGATCAGAAAGAATCTTCACAGCAGTATAAATGCATATATTTTCAAAGATTTTTCGTTTTTTTTCCCCCTTCAATTCAAGAGGATAGTAGAGAATGACAGGAAATGAGTGGGAGAGAGAGAAACGGGTAAGCATCGGGAAATGACCTCAGGAAAAATTTTAAACCGAATCCCCGGATTTATGATACAACATGCTAGCCCGCTAAGCCACGGTAGAGCTTGAAACGGGCCTTAAAACTAAGACCCGAACCGGCCCCAGCCCGAGAGAACTCCACCCGAGCCCGCCCCGGCCCGTATGATTGACAGCTTCATAGAGCCCGAACCCGTTTGCAACCCGACATTTTTCAATTGTGCGCATATCAAAGCAGTCAACAATGAGTCATTTTTGCTGAACATTTCTACGTTTTTTATTCAGATTAGTTAGCCCACACCTCCGACCTCGCATTTACTGGCTCGACCAACATGAATTCGCCAAGGGCTAATCTCCGTTTAACTTCTTCTACATCCATTTTGCATCTACTAACGCATGCCTGTAGATCGAACGTTAGGCGTATCATGTGATCGCATTTTTGCCGCGCATCGGCTTTCAGCCCGAGCCCGAGCCGGGCCCGCTTGGAATATTGAAATTAGACCCCGAACCGGCCCGAACCCGGCAGGTCCTGTTGGGCCCCGTCGGGTTCGGGCAAATATTTCCAGCTCTAAGCCACGGTACCCCCTCACAGCAGCATTAATAAATGAAGTGAAGATAAACACAGAGAGGTGCTGTAAACATTATCCTCAGTCCAATCCACCCGTCTCCATGGAGACTCCAGCATTTTAGACGACAAGGCTGATACAGAATGTGGTGCAGAGCGGGAGAGAAAAGATAAAGTAGTATAAGTATTTATGTACAGTACAAAAGGACACACAAATGATATACATTAAATACTGGCATTTTACCTTTTGCATTGTTGTTTGGTTTATTCTTCTGGTGAGCATCATGAGATTTAGTGAGTGTTAGTGGTGCTGCTGAGAAGGAAATTTCTCTTCCAAAATGTGGTTTAAATAGAGTCCCAGTGAAGGAAAACTGACTCTGAGAGGTGGTTTGAGCATTTCCAGAGTCAGATGTGGCTGGTTTCAATGCTAATACTGTTACATGCTCTCTTACTAATTTTAATTATATTTTAAACTCAACAATAAATGAGACACTGACTGGAGAGCACTCTACTTTCATAATCTTGGCAATGACAATAAAGACCTTCAGTATTCTATTCTATTCTAGAAGAGGAAATATGTTCCAACTCAAAGTTTTGCTATAGTAAATCATTTATATGTATTTAATTTACAAATATTACTACTGGTAGTTTAGTCTAAGTTTAGTTTATTGTACATCTTACAACATCAACTAAAACTACATGATGAAACCCCATTCGTTCCATGCTTGGCCAATAGGCTAGTGGCCCACCTGTCTTGTAACAGTTACTGTACAGTCATGTTGCACAAACACATGTAGCAGACTTCATTGTAAGTACAAGTAAATACACTAATCTACTGATAACCTTATATTACTGTATATATAATCCAGTGAACTCACCTGACACAGTCCAGCCAGGTAGGTAGGTATGCTAGCCCAGAATGGCAGGTTTGGGAAGGAGTGGCATGACATGCTGCGTGATCATAAAAGGATACGAAACCTAACAGGGAAATTAACACTTTGGATACTTTCTGTTCTACAGCATGTAGGCTACACCATACACTTAAACAAAGGTGTAGAATTAGGGTGGATTGCTTGTATTGATAGTTCACACTAAGGAATTGGATTAAATAAAAAAATGTCTGGGCGAACAATGGGTTATATAACGTTTATTTTTTAACCCAGTAATGACCAAAGTGGGACTGAATGTAAAAGCTATAAACTGAGCACAAATCAGTTTTCAAATCAGTAAAATTATCTTCCGACAGTGACAGGAGAGGTTTTTCTTAAATTTAGTTTAGTAGTTAGGTTTTCTATTTTTTTATGACTAGTGCACCATATTGATCGACACTCGCCCCTTAGCCAGAGAGGATTCAAGCGGAGCGGTCAGTATTCCATGATCTTTGTCTTAGCAGCCCTCTGATGGAGAGATTCTTAAATCTTAATGTCCACCCTAAGCCCTGAACCCCAAAAAGAGTTAACTAATATCTGCATTGTGATTGGCCAGTTCATGGCAGTTAAGTCTTTGAGGGTTCAGGGCGAACATTGGAATTCAGCCATCAGTCAAATTAGATGTAAGCAATAAATCCCGAGAGGCCGGTGTAAATGCTGGTTTTAGCACGGGTGTTGTTAGGCACGAGGCGCAGCCGAGTGCCGTTAGACATCCGTGCTAAAACCAGCATTTATACCGGACTCGAGGGGTTTATTGCGCTTCTAAAACTGTTACCACGTTAACCGGCAATTGTTTCATTAACGGAAAACATAACCACGAGAAATACAGCAATACAGCCTTGATACCAATTCCTCCGCCAAAAAACATACTTCCTCTTACTGAATGGTTGCCAAGTAACGCATAAGCGCTGCTCCATTCACTTTCTTATGGCGCAGCAGTTTAGAACGAAATGCGGTTGGAGCCGTGCTAAATGCCTAATTTACAATGGCATCGAACGCGTTTTCAACCAATCACAATCGAGGACCGGAACTATCAGTTTTAGAAACCCCATTGTGACAATGGTTCAGAAAGCAGAGGGAGTTAGATCAAGGTGCTTGGTACCATTGCATTCAGGAGAAGGTTTACATTTAGGATATGAGACTTGAGACTATTTATGTCAAATTATTGTTTAATTCATTTATATGATTATTTACATCATATCGTAATTAAAAAAAAATAGAAAAATACTCAGAGAGTGCAGACCTCCGCCAAGGCACTGTGGTCACAGACACAAGATATAAATTCCAGACCATGTTCTGGATCACTGATCACCACCAAAATCGAATCAGTTCTTGCTTGTGCCAATATAACCATTGTCCAAAAAATTTCATCCAAATCCGTGCAGTACTTTTCGAGTTATCCTGCTGACAGACAAACCAACATGACCAAAAACATAACCTCCTTGGTGGAGGTAACAACATTTAGAGTATTGCTAATACTCTTACTGTTTTTCTTTTTCTCTTTTAGGATATGTAAATACTATAGTTTCTAATAGTGACTAATATGTAATAAAGTAACAATGGTACAGGACTGTCTGCATAAGGCTGAAAAATAAATCAATAAGTCAACAATTCACATTCTTAGAAAAATGACCAGTCACATAAAAAGCACAGACTACAACTGTGGAGGCGGTTGAATATTCTTTTCAGAGGATATGTTGTTGATTATAAACTATAGCACTATAGGCTATTGATCAATGGCACCTGTCAATTAAGACATTTACATAAGTTACAAAGTACTAGCCTGGCTTTGCCCATCCCCTTGGTCTACTACGCTTTACTTCATACTCGGGTCTGGAATCTCATCCATTGACAAACATTTGCAAGCAGGAGGTGTGAACTGCAGTAGTTTGAAACAATTAAAGAGGAACTATACAACTATTTTAGCTTAATTTACCTTTAGATCGCTAACGTAATCTCTCACAACTCCTGATCCTGCTCGCTTTTTAGTGTGGTATGGAATTGTTCACTATGAACGATGCCAATGGGTCCCAGACGGAGTTGTGGAGAGAGATGATTATTGAGCGGAAGTACGTAGGAAGGCAAAGCCAGGCTACAAAAGTACTTAAGAAGCACCTTTTGAGTATTGCTGCTTACTGTTTAGGAAGACGCACCTTTGAGTATTGCATCTTGCTGTTACTATAGATCCTGCTCACAGACTGAGCATGTTCGATTTTGTTTTGTCAGTTATATGGTAACATAACATGAAGCTCATGTCTGTTATTGTTATGTTGTACAAGCCTAATGGCCTGCGAGTTGTGAAATCTGTGTGTTCCGTCCCCAGTGCCAATAATGACTTAATTGACTGATTGTGTGTGTGTGTGTGTGTGTGTGTGTGTGTGTGTGTGTGTGTGTGTGTGTGTGTGTGCTTTAACTAATGGGACCCATTTTCAACTTGCCATATCCAACAATGGCACCCTCTGGAGGTCTGTTTGAACACAACAAACAGGACTCCTTGAAGAGTGAGTCTCTCTCTTCCTCTCTTGCTGGCACATGCACACACTCACACACAAACCCACACCGAGAGTAACTTCCCTTTCACTTGAATTGCCACTTACAGTATGTCAACTTGTTTATCAATTTATTATCATTCTATTAGGGATCACATAGATATGCTTATTTACTATCAATTCAAGTCCAATTAATCTGTACAAAATAAATACAATACAAAGTTTACTGTCTCTAAAATACTGTACACCGTTAATACATCATCACGTGAAACACAGATGCATTTAATTTAGTTCCCTTCTCCTAGACCAGGGGTATACAACCTGAGGGGTCAATGGCCGCATATGGCTCCTTAGCATCACCTGTACGGCCTTTTGGTACTGCAGGGGAAATTGTTTCATTGATGGTGGCTGTTAATATTGCTCACATTTTCAGGAAGGTACAGCTTATTAGCGTATACCTTATTAATTTCTCGATAATATCTATCTAAAATGTTCCCCACCACATGCTGCTACACAAGTCATCCACGTTAACATCCTTTGAAATGTAACCTTTTTTGTGGATCTCTTTCTGCGGATGGGTCTCCATATAATCCGGCGAGAGACTATTTGCACTGAAAATGCTTTCAAAACTGCCATTCATAATTTCAATCACAGCCTTTTATCTATGACTGTTCAGGTTTCTGAAATCTTAGACTTTGAGACTCTGCTTCTGTTCTGCAGAGAGACTCGTATGTCCAACTTGAGATTGAGGAGTCTAGTTTGGTGATAGCCTTTGCTCTGGTTACTTCTCAAGAGATAATGCAGCAGCGATCACAACATCTTTCTGAGGAATCAGTTCTCTCTGTTGGTGGACACACACACACACACACACACACACACACACACACACACACACACACACACAAAACACACACGCACAATATTGTAAAACCTGTGCAGCAGTACTAACATAGAACATAGATGTGAAACATTACAGTGTGAAGGTAAATTAAACATGAAACACAACAGCAACAACAACAACATAGTGTTATTATTATTTTTACTACACCTGAGGATAAAGATTAAAAGGGCTATAGCTGTAAGATATTATTGGAATTGAGTATTCTGTAGATCTTTTCATCAAATAATTCAGTAATCAGATAAGACATACTTTTGTTTGTTTTAACAAGCAAAACAGCTTGATTTTCATCAACTTAATTTCAACTTAATTTGAATGCGCTCTAATAAGAACATTAACACATAACATGCTGTGTGTGTCTGTGTGTGTGTGTGTGTGTGCGTGTGTGTGTGTCTGTGTCTCCATGTAAATCATGTGCACTAACCTATGAGAGGTTCCTCCATACTGTCTCTTCTCCTGCCTCTGGGAGGATCTGGATCTGGAAGCCCTGAACAGAGAGACACACAATTAGTATCCCATTGAGTTAAAGATGGAGGAGAGTTTGACATTGTGACCAGCACTAAGCTTTGCTTGTAGAAGGATAGTAAACCTTGCTCCCCGACACTTCAAAGAGCATCTTAGTCAGTTGACTGGGAGACTGGCTAAGGCCCGATTCACACCAAATTGCTGTCCGTTTGCATTGAGTGTATGTTTGTGCATTCACACCAGAAACTGTCTCTGCAATGTACTGTGTGAACCAGCTGCCCGAGCTCTGCATTAAAAATCTATTGAGACCCCACGAGACAAGCTTACTACACAAAAAATGCTTGGAAAATTTAATATGATTGTTAAATTTCAAGCGAGATCTGCAAATGCACAGGTTTTGGTGTGACTCGGCCATAAGTGTTCGTGTTCTGATCCCTTGTTGCTGGCAGTTATGAGGTCACATGTTCAAGTCCAGCGCTGAACTAACTCAAGATGACATTTGTTACACTAGCACCAATAACTGGTTTAATTTTAGGTGCAAGACCCAGTTCAATGTCATTGTTTAAGACAGAGGGCTAGATTACTCCCAGTCCTACTCACCTCGATGATCTCTGTGTCTCTCCTCCAGTTGTCTGTCTCTCTCCTCCAGCTCTGTGTCTCTCTCACCAAGTTGTCTGTCTCTTTCCTCCAGCTGTATGTTTTTCTCTCCAAGTTGTCTATCTCTCTCCTCCAGCTGTCTGTCTCTCTCCTCCAGCTGTCTATCTCTCTCCTCCAGCTGTGTGTTTCTCACTCCAACTTGTCTGTCTCTCTCCTCCAGCTGTCTGTCTCTCTTCTCCAGCTGCTTGTTTCTCTCCCTCCATCCGTTTATCTCGTTCACTCAGCTGTCTGTCTCTCTCCTCCAGCTGTCTGTCTCTCACCTCCAGCTGTCTCTCTTTTTCCTGTAGTTGGGTTCTCAGGTCCTGCAGTTTCTTTTCCAACTGCATCACTGTCTGCTCCAATGGAGCTGCAGACATTGGTGGATCTTTTCCACTCACTGCAAAACACACACACACACACACACACACACACACACACACACACACACACACAGGTACACAGACACATCAGGAAATCTGAAGACTCTTGACGTCCTCCACTGTAAATTTTAAGGAGCATGACTTATGTTAAAAGTCACATATGTTAAAAGTCACTTCCTCCCAAGTTTAGCCTGGCTGTGGAGTCAAAACATTATCACGCCTCTGAGTGACTGTAGGAAGCAGGTGCAATCCCTCCGCTGGCGTGGCTTCTGGTGGATGGGTAGCTGAGTTTAGTTAATTAGGGTGCAGTGCTTTGGTAGCTGAATTTAGTTAATATGGGTGGGTGATTCTTTCAAAACAAACAAATTTATGTCCCAGCAAATTTTCATGGTAAAATCAGCAATTCTACATGCAATACCATTTTCTGTAATGGTTTAATGTCCTCTTTCTGGTACACAAGGCATTTTTTTAATTTAGGGTTTTTTAAAAAAGATTTTTTATGCTTTTCATGGGTGAATTCTCATTACCGTTATGTGTCCGGACAAATTTAAAAGTATAAAAAACCTAATACTCTAGTATTTACTTTACAACAATTATACTACTTAATTTAACAATTTCCTTTGTGCCTTGAAATAGAGAAGACTTCTTCAAAACAATTAAATGTACACTTACTTTCTGGTGGCTCCCCCATACTCCATCTTCTCCTAATGGGCGGACGATCTGGACCTGTGATATAGATACACACACACACACAACAACTACCTTTGAGTTTTATAGTTAAAGAGCTAGAAGCACATTTAAAGCTGTCAGTGAAAAGCACTGATACGCCTCTTCCACTAAGGCAATTAAAGTTCTGTTTCAGAGCCATTGCCAAATCTCAAACCAGTTTTCCACACTAATAAACCTGGATCTGGCTCTAACCTGGATCTGGTTAGCTTGGTGTGCTGTGTACAGTACAGTCCAGTTTGCCAACAGACACCTTCCAAATCACAGCACACTTAGGTCACAACAAAATAGATAGTACGCTATCCTTGTTAAAATAATTGGGGGAAAGGCTAAACTAAATGTACTTCTGGCAAATATGGAACTCAGTCCACTGTTAACATTATTTTATTCCAGCTGTGGTAGATTATCAGTAGTCCATTGTGACATTGCCAGGACAACCGACCTTTGTGAATGTAGAAATGTAGTACCTACGCAGGCACAAGCATTAGCCCAGAACCAGCACCTGGCTCAAGGTCGTGGAAAAGGAGTATGATTGATTATGATACTGAGGGCTATATGAATTGACTGTAATTACCAAGTTTTCCTGTTTCCTTGCTGTCTCTCTTCTCCATTTGTTTTATCAGCTCCAGCTGTTTGTGCTCCTGACCGCTCTCTCTCTCCATTCTCAGCAGTGAAATCTCCAATTCTATTCTCTCTATCTCTCTGTTCTTGTCTCCCAACTGTCTGTTGAAATCTGCCTCCATCTTCTCTTTGGTGATGCTGATGTTTTTCTGTAGCTCAGGCAGGATGATCTTCATGAGGTTTCTCTCTGCTTCAGCCCTGGCCTCTCTCTCAAAGCTCTCTCTCATCTCCTCCATTTCCTCTCCGTGTCTCTCCTCCATCTCTCTAATCTCTCTTTCTCTCTTTTCTTTCACTCTCTCCAGTTTTCTCTCCATCTCCTCTCTCAGTATAATCTCACTCTGTAACTCTCTCTCCATCTCTCTCTTCTTCTCCTCATCCTTCTCTTCTTCCATCTTTTGCTCCAGTCCTGTTGTTTTCTCTTTCAACCCTTTAATTTCTCCTTCATGTTGTTCAATCTCTCCCTCCATCTTCTTCAGAGAGTCCTGCATTAGCGCTTCCCTTCTCTCTCTTTCCTCTGCCAATTTCCTCTCCTCCATCTCTCTTTCTCTCTGCATCCTTCTCTCTATCTCTCTGAACTGTTTCTCTGCCTCCAGGTAGGTCTCACTGCTGTAGAATCTCTCTCTGTTTCCTGACTCCAACTTTTCTATCTTCTCTAGCAATTGTGTGATCTGAGTGTCATCAAGTCTGTCCTTAACGTTGAGAAGGTGACACCTGTTCCCACATTTCTCCACCAGCTGTTGGAGCTCCTGGCTCCCTGTCTGGAAGAAATCCTCCACACTCATCTCTCTCAGCCCCTCAGCATGGGTGAAGAGGATCAGTGTGTGTCCCCAACACCCCTCCCCAAAAACATCCTCCATTTTCTCCATCAGCCTTCTCTCTTCCCCTTCAGACCGCTCCAGCGGAATCACTAAGATAAAAGCATGAGGTCCTGGAGCAGACAGGCGGAGACAAAGCCCCACATCCTGTCTCATGTCCTTCTCAGAGAGTCCACTGCAGAACCAGTTTGGAGTTTCCACCAGGGTGACTTGTCTCCCAGCCACCTCCCCCTGTCTGCTCTCACTGTGCTGGGTCTCTGTGGATGTGTGTGTGAGTGTGTGGTGTGTGCCCAAGATGGCGTTTCCTGCTGCCCTCTTCCCAGCTGCACTTCCCCCCAGCAGTAGTAGCCTCAACTCAGTCACAGGTGGAGACACTGGGAGGGCTGGACCAGGACTGTCTCCACCCACTGAAAATACATCACACACACACACACACACACACACACACACACACAGTATACACACAAGTTAGGAAACCAAACTAACAACGGCATAACATAACAGAATATTATGTTAAACAAGAAAGAGATCCAACACCCAAATATAATCACTGTACATTACTCTCTCCCAGTTCACATCAAATACACTACGATATTCAAGTTTTACACTACTGATAACCAAGTGTTATGAGTTAATGTGTGTATGAAATCCTGGTTTATATCTGTCACTTCAATACAGTAGTGATGGAAACATACAACATAAAAACATGGACACTTACTATTTGGATATCCAAAGTCAATACTATTTCTTCTCTTGACTTTGGGAGGGTCCAGGTCCTTTTTCTCTAGGTCTTGTGAACTCATTTTACCCAGTGCTGTGTCTCTTTCCTGTAGGAGTTTATTTTTTTCCTCTAGTTGTTGTTTAATCTTTTCCACCTCAGCATTCCTGTCCTCAAGCATCTTCTCCATTTTATTGCATTCCTCTTTGTTTTCCTCCAGAAGCTTTTCCATATCTATCAGTCTCTTGTTGATCTCCCCCTGAATCTTAATATTCTTATTCAGATTATATTCAGCATCTTTAATCTCTATCTGCTTTCCCTCTAAAAGCTTGTCTTTCATCTCTAATTGTTTGTCTTTCTCCTGGGAGCTTTTCTCAGCCTCCTGTATCTTCTTGACTCTATCCTTAATTTTCATATTTCTATCTTCTATCTCTTTGTCTCTAACACATATAAGTCTGTTTCTTTCCTCTAATTCCATTTCTTTCTCTTTAAGTTGTTTTTCCATAACCTGCTGTGTCGTTGTCTTCTCTTCCAGCTGTCTGTCCTTCTTCTCAAGCTCACACAGTAATCTCTGTCTAGTCTTCACCATCTCTTCATTTTTCTCCTGTAGTAGCTGTCTAGCCTTCTCAATGTCTTTGTTCTTTTCCTCTAAAAGCTGTTCCATCCTCCCCATCTCTTTATTCTTCTCCTGCAGTTGCTGGGCAGTTCTGTCCATCTCTTTGCCGTTTTCTTCTAGAAGTTGTTGCATCTTCTCCATTTCTTTATTCTTCTCCTGCAGCTGTTGTGTGGTTCTGTCCATGTCTTTGTTCTTTTCCTCTAAAAGCTGTTCCATCTTCTCCATCTCTTTATTCTTCTCCTGCAGTTGCTGTGCAGTTCTGTCCATTTCTTTATTCTTCTCCTGCAGCTGTTGTGTGGTTCTGTCCATGTCTTTGTTCTTTTCCTCTAAAAGCTGTTCCATCTTCTCCATCTCTTTATTCTTCTCCTGCAGTTGCTGTGCAGTTCTGTCCATCTCTTTATTCTTCTCCTGTAGCTTTTGTGTGGTTCTGTCCATCTCTTTGTTCTTCTCCTCTAACTGCTGTTTCATCTCCCCCATATCTATATTCTTTTCCTCTAGAAGCCGTTCCATCTTCCCCATTTCTCTATTGTTCTCCTGTAGCTGTTGTGTGGTTCTGTCCATCTCTTTGTTCCTTTCTTCTAGAAGCTGTTGCATCTTCCCCATCTCTTTATTCTTCTCCTTCAACTGTTGTGTGATTATGTCCATCTCTTTGGTCTTGTCCTTTTGCATCTTTTCCATTTTTGAACTCTCTTTGCTCTTCTCCACTTCATCTGTCTTATGAAATGTCTTCTTTTTGTCTTCAAGTGGGTTGGACTCAGTTGCTTTCCCTGAGGAAAAAAGAGGGAAACATCAGTGCAATGAGTACTGCAAAAAATTTTTAGTATCAAATTAAGTATCAAAAATTTTCAAAGCTGCCTTTTGACATCAGTGAATCGCAAAGGATTGTGGGAATGAAGATAACACTCAAAATTTCTAAGGAAACAAGCAAAGTCGTTAACCTTAGTGATTAAGTCAATTATGTCACAAATACTGAGGTGCGTTCAGATTCATTTACTGTAACATAAGCTGACATTCGTCGTAAAATGGTCGCATTAAACAGTGTAATTTGAATGATTTTGTGAAATGTTCTAAAAGTTCATTCTGAAATGTAAACCAAAATGGCAAACTGAGTAGAAATTACTTGCAAAAGGCTATTAGTGTGAGACAAAGTTGCTGTGAGACATGCTAACAAAATGTAATGCTCTTTTTGATTTATTTCCAATCGGGGCGCACATCTCTTGCTATGCAGCATACAGGTAGTTGCAGAAAAAATGCATCTTTTATTTTCAAAAAATGTAGGTCCTTTAATGTGACATGTCTGCGACCTACGATTGTTTTGTCTGCGACGATGAAAAACCCCACGATAAAAAGTTTGGCATGTCAGAATTTTAAATATCAATGACATATGGAATGTTGACATCAACAATTCTAAAGCGCAGTCCCACTAATATTCATAGACGTTATAAACATAGCCTAGGCTACTAGTCGTATGCTTCTGTTGCCTATCTATACATTTAATGCTTTTTAGGTTACAAGTTACGCAGCAGTAGATCCGACAGTCTATTTCTGCAACCACACCAAATTTCCATGTGTAATCGGCAAGGTAGACAGAAGTTGAAGTAGTACAGGCGCTCAACTTGTTTACCATTGCTAAGGTAACCACAGGCTCAGTCCACATCCATGAGAAACTAAAGTTAGACTGACTGAAGATAATGAAAGTATATATATATTTCAAAGCCCTTGTAATTAGTAAAATACATCCCCAACTCTCCCATTAAAAGTGCTCCTCATTGTACAAGCATTACTAGGCATATGTGAGCATAAAGGCAATGTTTGTTTTGTTAACTGCTGGGTTCAAAGGCCTACTGCTATTCATAACAAACCAAAATGTTAGATTTCCCAGATCTTGAAAGCCTAAAACCTGATGTTTTTAATATAAAGAAATAGTTGTTGCTCAAATGCATGTTGCAATGTTCATACTGCCCACTTTGTTCCTGCATGTAGGAGAATGTTCACTTCCTGATTAAATTCATTATATTTTAAAAATGCATTTTGCCCATTTTTATTGACCAGAAATACAGCATAGATTGGCCATGCAGATGCAAACACAAGTAGGTATCCACAAGTTTCCCGAGGCCATTACTGGGGATACCGATGTGGGCCGTGCTTCCGGTCAATCAGCTGCGAAAGTTCTGACCGCTTTATTCAATGGGAGCCCACAGAAATGTCTCTGATACTACTACTACTACTACTACTACTACTACTAATACATTTAAAATATTATAATGTTATTACGCAGGCCTATTATGGTTATATTTTGAGAATTGCATTGAATTGACTTGAACGCAAAAAAAAAAAAAAAAAAAAAAAAAAATGGGTCACGACCTAATGACAGTGGAAATTGGTGGGTCCCTAGACTGTTCCAGTTAAGAAGCACTGGACTGGACTATGTTGTTCCACAAATCTGTATGCTGTCTTTGAGGAAAACAATGAGAAAATTTGATGCTACATAGACTGAATAACAAACTGATTACTAATGCCGACTGAATGGGGCATAATGAAATACTGAAAGTAAGTTGATATGCCCCATTCACTATTTTTCATGTGTCCTCCTGCATTTGATGTTTTCTGGGTCATACTTCTGGAGATGGACAGTACAATGAGATGGGGTCCCTGGGGTCCTGTATCAAATCAATGGTGTTGCAGCTGTATAAAACAAATTGTGCTTGTGCAAAGAAACAGCACAAACAGTAGTAACCACACCGAATGACGACGTAGATTTCGGGGCTCCATTTCGGTGCCAATTATATCCCTATAGTGGTTTTAATGCACTCTGCTGTTCCATCATTATGCATATAAAGCATCACTAGGTTAGCCTATATTTCTGCAAAACTCTCTGATTACAACAGATTCTGCACTTTTCATAGCTAACATAAAGCACAATGAATATTAAACTCAGAAGTGTTTATATGCAGCGTTCTCCATGCCAAGATGCATTTTCTCTGCACTAGCGAAATAGGCTACACTATTCAAATGCAGAGGATAGAAGTTTGAAGCTATTGTTTACCTTATCTTGCTTAATATGTTGCAGACTGTTAGAGTTGATATCTAAGGTTTTTTTCATTTAGATGATTTAATTTTAAATCTCAAACTACCAAATACATAGCCTCCTTTTGCACAGCAATATTCCAGAACTGCCAGACGCATTTTAGAAGAGCTTCTTGTAGGCTACCCTATGCGCTAGTTCACTTCCCTAACAGAACGTAGCCACTAATGCCAACATCTAAACAGTATTAAACATTCTAATATGGGAGATGACATGTTTAAAAACTCACGTGAATGAGAGTAACATATCCAAAGTATTGATTAATCATAACTGGAACCATGAATGAGGACTGAAAACCGTAAATGAGGACATTTCTGCATACCGTTTGTCTGAGAACTTGCCGTCTGCAATTCTATGGCAAGTCGTTTTGCCTTACTATGGCAAACCATTCAGTACAAATACAATTTCAAATAGTACAGCTACTCAAATCATTGCACTTTGAAAATACTGGTAACAAAGTAAATAGCTCAATACAATTATTATTAGGTTATTATTATTACTAGTATTTGTAAATACTGCTGATAATAATGGAAATAAACAATTAGGTTTTTTTTCCAGGTATAGGCTACTGATTTAAGCACTGGGCTATTTTGGGGGCTTTTTTTCCCTCCAGGTACCGATTTAAATACCGTTCAAGCACTGGAACCGTTTTAAAAGTACCGATTTGGCACTGGTATAGAATAGAACCCAATCGATACCCAACCCTATTGTCCAGTGAGATTGAATTTTATAGCTGCAGGTAATTCTGAAACTTTTGTATTTGAGATAGAAAGAGAGTGTTTTTATTTTTATAGGAGACAGTTTGCTGCCTGCAGAACTCGGTGAATAGCTATGTGTTGTACCTGGAGGATTTTAGGGGAAACGCAGAGATGTAACACAATCGAAGGTAAGCAACGCTAACTTGGCAAGGCTCTTTCTACACTATATTATTGTCAATATGCAGTGCGTGATTATTTATTGCTCGTCCTACAGCTCCTGGAAGCGAGACATAACGTTAGCGCCCTGGATGGCTAAGACTCAATCTTCAAGACTGCTACTGTAGTCCTGATGTCCAAAAAGGAAGACAGCGCGGTGGATGGTGTGGCTCCAGGCACCGGAGGGAGAAAGTCCTTAACAGATTCCAAACGGCGATGTGTTTATAGTGTATATTGTACAGCATATCGTTTTCAATTCTTTATTTACAACATGGTTCCTAGAAAGTGTGTGTACATTGTGTGGTGTGATATTAAAAGTGCTTTCTTGAAAATAAATCTGTTTTCATTTCCTCTATAAATTCACGTAATTCATTGTATACACTACTACACATAGTGCAGCTTAAAATAATGACGTGGATATATAAAGTAAAAGAACATCCTGGGAATATTAATAATCATAATTGCATAATGATTAACTAAGGGACCAATAGACAGTCAGCTCTGCCGACCAGTACAGGCGGCTCTTGCATTTAGTGACGTGCCTTTTTCGTCCAATACAGTGAGGCTTGTCAGAGCCAGGCACGCTCTCACTGCTTTTCATATGCTAATCGCTGGTACCCCGAGCTCCCAGCAAGAGTGGTACGTTTCCGAAGATATGCGACTGCCGTGAAACTCCTCAAACGGCGTCGCTTACGCCCAGATACTACCGAAAAATTACAGGTGTTTACAGGTACGGAAATTCCTCTTTTTCGTGCAGTGAGTGCAACAGTTTGTGGAATATGCTGGATGTACAGACAGATACAGGTGAACTGCAGTAGCCTAAACATGCGGATGCTTTCTGCACAGGTGAACCATGTTGGCCGTGTCTATGCACTTTATTCACTTTACCTAACATTAAATCAGCCTTTCTTTGACTAAATGTTCCCGCGCTAGCTATGTTTACGCATGCAAAGTTCGGTTTTCCGACATCACTAGGCTACCTAATAAATCACACAATTTGTAGCATATTTTTGAATGGGCTTCTATCAGCCTATAGCACTCCGTGTGGTAACGTGATAGGCGATGTTTTGAAGGCAAGTGGTTGATTTCTTACTGTGTTATAGTCGTCCAACCACTTAAATTTCCAACATGGGAATTTATTATTAATCTTTTTTAATTGTTTTTTTCCACCTCATCCTAAAGCCAACTCGCGGCCCCCTGGGGGTGGGCCCCACTGATTGAGAACCACTGGTTTAAACCTTGCATGTTTTTGTTGCTCATTACTTTAGAACAGAGTGTGCTTCACCTCACTGTGTGTTTGATGTGGGCAGTGCCTCACTAATTCATGACTGGATAAATGCTTAATTATTATTACTTAATTTCATGGCACCAAAAGAGTATAATATACTATACTGTTGCATAACTCAAAAAAATGGCAAGATTAAAACAGCAGCAACACCAATGTAGTTCTCACCTGTCTTCATCTGAATTGAAATAGGTTTGCTCCTTCCACCCTGGTGGAGATCAGTGCAGACTGTAACACTGTACTCAGTTCCTGGTTTGAGTCCTGTGATGACTGCACTGCATCTCAGTAGAGATGGTTAGCTGAGTCCCTTCCATCCAGCAAGACACCAGGAATCTGTGTGGAGTCTGATCCATCTCAGGAGACACCTGCCAGCTCAGGTAAGCAGATGATGCAGTGATGGAGCTCACAGTCACATGCTCTGGGGCTGGAATCACTGAAAAAATTACAGTAAACAGAAGTAGTTATAATGTAGTTATAAGGCAGTATTCACCCACCCTCAGTTTCTCTAAAATCAACTCCTACTTCTGAGGCCAGAGTTAGTCTAATCACCAAATGAAATCTAGATGTGGTTATGTAAGGGCCCGTCGGTCATTAAAGAAAAATATTTCCCCAGAGGAAGAACTGGACATTGAAACATTCTATAGAAGGCAGCTGATGTCCTTTAACTTTCAGCGATGTTGCATTGTTCATCTCTATGCATGCAATGATACGAAGACGGGAGTCTCAAGCAAAAATCCCGTTGCCATTGACAGCGGTCATTATATAAAAATAACTGACATACAAACATTGAGGAGGCCCATTGTAAGTGAATAAAGCCTCCCTATGACTACCTATCTACAGTATGTATTGTATTGCATCTAATACTGTCATGTCATAGTTGTCATAGTTTTATGATGTTACGTATGCTATTTGAGCATGTTATGATCAAATAACTCTATTCCTGTGTGCATACTAATCTAAGTTCACACTTCTCTCTGACTTCTCTCTCTGTGACTTCACCAATCACACAATAGTTATAAAAGGACTCATGGAAAATAAAGGACATCTCTTCAAATTGCTCTGGGCCTTTTAATAGAGAGCAAGAGTGCTCAAGAGGTCAGAATGGCCTCTTGAGCACATTCTGGTTTGCTCTCGTATTCTGGTTTTGTTTATTGTTATTTTGTTTTTTTTTGTTATCTGTATGTCGATGCTTCTACTTAATTGTGATTTGTATTCAGTTTGACAGGTACTTATACATTTGTTAATGGGTTATTGTCAAATAAACCATTCACTCTTCCATGAGTTTACCTTTCTCTGATGTAACATGCCATTCTTGTTTCTCTACTTGGTATACTACTTGGTAATATTCAAGGTCAACCTGTTAATTTTACACATGCATCTGTCCTAGTTCAGAACACGCCTTAAAGGAAGCAAGGTATTATAGCCTCTATTTTCCTAAATCTTACAATGTTAACATGCAATCAACACGTTTAATATTAACATTCAGTGTTTTGGTTTGTGCACTTTACCGGTCATGAAATGTTTGGATGTTGGTTTGCTTTGACAGTTATTTGGCAATATTGTGGATATTTGAACAGTATATTCAATTCCATGTTGTAAGTCAGAGATGCTAAAATCCAGATTATCTGTTAGAATGCTCCTCACTAATTCCTCCTTCTGGAAAAACTGAAGCAGGTAAGATACTTTAAGTACACTCTCAAGTCCATCTGGTTTGGCCCAGGTGACAGAGACAGATGCTGGGCCTGGTGTTACAGTTATATTCTTAGGGACTGGAACCTCTGTAGAATGTACAAATACATCAATATGTTATACTGGGTTATAGGGGTAATAACAAATGTATTCAAATCAACCATCATGACACTGAAGGACAGTTTCATTGAAATACTGGCTTGACCAACAACAATGGAACAGCTTGTAAATTCACAATCTAGAATGACACACAAATTATGCTTTAATTCTGGTTTGGTCTTTATGCCACACAATCACACAACTAGAAGCATTCTGATGTCTGAGTTGCCAATAAGTGAGCACAGCAAACAGCTAGCTGAGGCAAATGTGGGAATCCACTATGATTTGTTTAGCGACCTATGATGGATGCGTGTAGTTCGGTGCATGGGGCTATGTGTAAATATCTCTCTCTGTCTGTGACAAGTGTGTTTGTAAAAAATTTAATATATACCAGTAGAATCTACTTTTTGTTCCCAAAGACATTTATTCCACAGATACACGAGCCCGCATAGACAATACATGAGGGCTACAGATCCAAGTAGTTACTGAAATTAACCTACGTACATAAGTGGCAACAAGTAATGTGAAGCACCCAATCCAAAATGCTGTAGACAAAGACACATGCCAGTTTTCACCTGTTCTTATATCCACAAAGCTGTAGAGCACAGACACATGTCCTCACCTGTTAGTACAGATCCCTCCACACAAGTGCTCCTGTGGCCATCTTCACCAAGTGTGACCACACTAAAGAGGTACTTTTGTCCTGGATGAAGCCCCCCACCTTCATCAGCATCCCTGTTACCTCAATGCTGTGCTGCTCTTGTCCTTGTCTCCATGTAACTCTGTACCTGTAGTCACCAGGAGCGCCCTCTGGTGGTGACCATCTCAAAGTCACAGAGTTTGACTGCACTGAGGAAAACTGGATTGGCCCAGGTGGAGGCACAGCTAGAAATGAATAAAAAATTAAAGGCTATGTGCTTACATACTGGTACATTTCCATGACAAATAATAAGAAGCCATTTAGCCTACCTTCTTTTTTGGTCTGAAACTGGAATGCACTCTGTGAAAGCAATTTTATAAGCAATTAAAACATTAATAAGCTATTGCTAAAACAGCTAAATGTATAATTCCACAATTTATGAAACGCAAACAAAGTAATATAATAGGCCTAAATGAATCACACCTGATCTATGTCCCACTCAGTGAAATCATGCCCATTGTGACTGGTAAGAAAGCAGCGTGAGCAGATTGCTGATTGGTCGGTCCTGCAGTAGAACTCCAGCTCTTTGTTGTGCTGCTCACAGCGGCCCTGATGAGGAAGATCCTGCAGCTGGTGTCTCTCCAGATCTGGATCACAGTAGTGAGGTCTGATGCAGGACATGCAGTAGGAATCCATACAGGTCAGACAGGCCTTCACTGCTGGATTGGGGCAGACATCACACTGCACTCCTCCAGCTGACACACTTCAATGAAAAACATAAAAAGCAGACATGCAGCCATAAACAAAATTCCCAAAATAAGTTATTATAAAGTCAGTAGCTGTACTGGGACTGTAAATTGATAATTTCCCCTGGGATACCTACCCAGTTTCATGTCTTCTAAATTTCACATACAATCATTTCCTTGTTTTGCAAACACATGTTTGAATGCAGTTAAGAGTTTAAAGAACATGTTCATCATTTCAAATAAAATCACAAATTCTCTCTCTGACAAACACTGCATGTCTTGTTCATTTGCTATCTTTCCTCTCCACACTAATTTCAAGATTTATTGTTAAAGTAATAAAAGAACAAATTTCAACATACCATACAACTCAAAAACAGTGGTCTAATCTGCTGTGTGGAGAGACTTACTCAATACCCGTTTCCTCTTGTCTGGGATCGGTTGGTGGGTCTCTTGAGGCATTGCTCCTTTTCATTGCGCCCTCTCTTGTTCCGTCTTCTCCACAGATGGGCTCATTAGTGCCCCCTGGCGGCTCCTGAGGGGAACTCATCAAGATGCTTTTTCTCTCACTAAGAGCAATTCAGCTTCCAGACATCTTTGAATGGAGTGACCTTAGAATAAAAAATATTAACGAATTTAGCACCAGCTAATTATTTGGAGTCCATCCCAAGGACTATGCTCAGTTCTTCACTTCTTTTAAGTGCGTAATTATCTTCACCACCACACCTCTTTAAAAATAATGCTGACTAAAATCATCATAATCTATAGTAACATAGCAATGTATAGTAACTTCCTATACAACAAGCAATTTCCTTATTTTCGCCAAATTGTTCCACGTTATATATAGGCCTAAATTGAAAAATTGAGAATAAATTGTGAAAAGATTGTTTTCTGAATACCCTTTTCAATTCACCAAAGCCCAAAATGAGCCACGTTTAATATTTTCACCCATTTTTTCCGTACAACTATTCTAATGAGGAGATATTGTGTTACTGATTCACTTAAAGACATTACAAATATGAACTGAATGGAGGAATATGGGCTATGTCTAATACATCTAGAGGTTATATCATTGTAGAAATCACAGTTTGTGACAAATGAGTCCCTAGCAAATGGTAGGCCTACAGGCCAAACAGTATTGATGCAGACATGATTTAGAAATAGGCCTGCACAATGCAAGCCAATGCATTGGCCATTGTCCTCCAAAATAATCAAACAGCTTAAACTATGTTCTTTTTTATAACAGAATGAGTCCTCTAAATGTGAAATCAAATGTCCCATCTCCACTCACTCCTCCTAGTATGTTTATCTGTAAGCCTGGGCCCTCTAGATGAGATTCAAAATACTTGCACACACGTTCTATCCTCCTACACAGGGGTGTCATAGCGGTAGGTTACAGAGGCCCTTGAGAAACTGAATTCCAGGCAGGCAGCCCATAGGGCAGAGAATTTTGGTGCCTGCTCCTCTATGCCATGAACAGAAACCTACAAAGTGATAGCCAACTGGTTTGCTCTATTTTGTGGAGCACTAACTTTCAATTAAGGCCTATGTAATGATCTAATCTGACAATGTTAACATTCAAATCCATGTTTTGAATGCTATTTTATGTGGTGAAACTATAGGCCTACCTGTTATCAAAAAAAAAAAAAAAAAAAAAAAAAAAAGTTATATACACAAAAGCATGAAAAATGTTAAGTATAGATGCCAAAAGTGTAAAGACAAAGAAAATCTTGATATTTGACTTCTATCAAAATTCCTATTCTAACATCAAATTCCACAGAGTCTCAGATTTCTCAGTTTTCAGAGCACAGCACGCACACTGAAGCCTGCAGAATGTGGTCGAACTAATCCTGAAACTGTGGCAAAATACAGCAATGATAAATCAAAATAGCCTGGAACAACCTACCGAAAGGTTATGGGTTTAATTCTCTATAAGCAAACAGTCATTATCATGTTATTTAGCCTATATTTTAAACGGCCTGCGATTCAAATATATAATTCAGAAGTGAAAGCGAAAGAAAATTCACACAACTTTATGGACTTGTCGATAGTTGCCTTGAATCTATCAACCAAGCGCAATATTTCACGTTAACTCGAGGATCTCACTCTTTATTTAGGTCAATGTAAAGATAGCCTTAGTGAAATATATTTTCCTACGGCCTTTTCATCTCTTTCTTGTAGGCTTACCTTACGTTCACACTGTCAATAGGGAGTTTAAGCATGCACGGTTTTCCCGACGGCGACGTTACCCGGAAATTGATCCCTCCTCCCTCTGGTTTCAGTCCCGTCGAATCCATAGTAATCACAGAGAACTTTTAATAGGGGAGAATTAGCACTCCGGTGGTATTGCGCCTAGATGGCGCGCGCGAGTCAGTGAAGAATGAATTGAGTTCTATGCAGCTGCACCCTCAAATGCTGCATTTCTTTAGATACAATTTTTTCTTGAATAAATGCATTCATGCATGCGGTTCAGAGTAATTTGATTTAATTCTCAGTCCACACATAATATTTTTAGCATTTTTTGTTCATTTATAAAATCCCTTCGAAAGTGTCTGTCACGTGACACAGCAAGTCTTTCCCTATGGCCATTCACCAGAATAGAGTAGCAGAATGCTAGTGAGTCAGGGGAAAAAACAGCTCAAAGATGAAAAACGTAATGGTCATATGTATTAAATATATTTCGTTTTGATTGAAATCCATGTCAAAGTTGCTTAAAATAAAATGCAATCTGTGATATGTTGTCCCTAAATATGTGAAAATTATACATTTAGCCCTATACCTCATAGGTGCCCATTGATTTTCCACTCAGTTTCCACTGACTCGCGATCGCCCCCTAGCGGATTTGCAATTGGAATTGCAGGTTGAATGGCGTTAATAGGAGTGCCATGGCTCGCCGTAAACGGGCTCTGGTAATCATTAAGCAATTTGCCGCTGCTACCGCAGGAGCTCTCTGATTAACACACCTGGTAGGCCTACTGAGCTGATGTGTACATCTACCATGTGACAGATGACAGATTAAAATGAATGGAATAAAGGTGCATCCCGTGCGCTCTCCTTTCTTTCCTAAATGTTTTTCAAGAGAGCTAGAGGTGATTAAATGCAAAAATGTGTTTCTCTTTTGGAAAAAAAAAACTTTATCAATTTTACCTTATGTATAATGTTTGCTTAGATTAACAGACTTTCTGGAATGAAATATTATACTCTAAAATGTAATGAAAGAAGGATTATTTATTTTCTTTTTTCATTCTGTAACATTGATGTCTATGGCAGAATCCAAGAATTCCACCGAAATCTTAAAAGCCTTATTTCAGTCTTATTTCAGCCTTATATTCTTACTTATGTAATGGATGTACATTTTGGACATGGTATGGTGATCTCCAAAGCCTCCTGCCCCATTTCATATTATTGTCAAGACTATGTGACTCTCCATTTCCCTAGAAAATTAACTTTTTAATCAGGTGTGCACCAAGTCTGTTAATGTGCTGAAGTTTTTTTTTTTCTTTTTAGATCATGTCAAAATCATACAATACATATATCAATGTCCATGGTGTACAAAAATAAAGAAAAAATAAAATTTTCGCTATCTAGCTTTACTTGGATTTTGCATCTAAGGAGGTTGACTGCTTGGGGTGCCAGCTGCCACTGATTAGGGCGGGCGGCAGCTCACTGGGAGGGCATGGCCAGGCTAGTGGCTGGCTCGGATGACTCCAATTTGCTCCCATAGACATGAACTACCACGACATATCTGGCTCCTGAAGGATCTGTGGTTGAACAGTACCCTTGTTCGTGATCACAGTCTGGATCGGTATGGCTAGAGGCTTAAAGGAATAGGCCACCCCAAAACGAAATTTAGTCTCTTACCATATTCCCCTGAGTTGGATAAGTGACCAAAAGTGTTAGCTTAGCTTAGCATAAAGCGCTGTAATTTGGAGTTTCCATTTAGCCAGTCGTTCTCAAAATAGTCATAAATGAACTCAAGATTTTTCCTAATTTCGTTGTTTCACCAGTACATTCAAACCGAGTACAAATGCCAATGCCATTATCACGAAGGGTTATATTAATTATATATATAATAAATTATTGTTGCAATGCAAGAGGAACAGAGCCTATTTCATTGGGCAAAACTTGCATACTGCTTAGCAGTAGCTCATTCAAATAAGCCCATTTTCAGTAAGTACAACATGGTGGGTGTCATATTTGTCATAAGGAGTTTCAAACCAATCGGAATAATGAGTTACGTCATGGGGATGCAGCCAAGCAAAAGGACATGCGAGTTTTGGCTGCAAGCGCCTTGATACCGCGAGTTTTGAGTGACGTGCTGTGGGCGCATTTTGGTGACACAATCACAAATTTGGTGAAGTCAGCCTGAAGTCGGACACCGCGTCTAACCACAATACATCTCTGCAGCTGAGCCGTCTTATGGCGGCTGTACACCTCAAACACGCCTATTTTTCAACTTTTCGATGGAAGGAACGGAGCCACAATGCATTTCGCGAAAGCTCCATTCAAAGTCAATGAGATCCGTCGAGGGACGGATGCAGTGTGAAAGCACCTCACCTGTAGCCTCGTGAGACTAAACTGATCGTGCGAGCTTCAGGTCTTCACTTGCAGCTCAGTCAAGCTATACTCTCCATTGACGAGAATTTGGAGCAGGTTGCCAAACAAACGAACCAATCAGCTTTGGCTTTGAGACGGGTTTAGGTTTACCTCACTCACGTCAGATGTAGCGCTACGCGCGAACATCTGATCCTCCGCGATAGACGATTTATTTCAGGAGCCAGAAATCCTTGAATCTAACTGGACAAACGGTTTGTCCATCAATTTAATTGACGTACACTTCAGCCAACCACATCGAAACCAACCGACGACGCTGGTTACGTTTGTTGGATTGGTTGAATTCAAAACAGTTGCTTCTTCGCTACGTCACACCCTCTACAGCAGCCAGCAGCCCTGATTGGTCCGGTTAGGAAATATTGGGCTTGAAATCCCTCCCAATGGCATCAACATCAGATCGTTGCGCGGAGGCCTTACGAAAGTTACGTAGCGCATGATCTGACGTGAGTGAGGTAAGGTTTAGGTGTGGCGCAACGAGAAGCGGGTCTAAAGAACATGTACGTATGTAAGTACGTCATATGCTTCGTTGGTCTGATTGGTTGATTTGGCCCATCTATCACCAACATGATAGACGGGCCAAATTTTACAGATGCCTTATCCAATTTATCTAATTTGATAGACAGATGCCTTATCCAATCAGCCAAAACTAAAGTAGTAACTAAAGTGGAATTGCGGGAGCAAGTCAATCTGGCGGAGTCAGGTTACCTCACCAGTGGCGTTTTCAAAATGGCATAACATTACAAAACGTTTCATACGTCACCCATTGGGATAAATGGGAACTGTTGCGTTACGTTGCGAAACCTTGCGGCCGCTGAATTCGCCACAGCCCACAGGCTTGAATATTCCTCCTCCGTCACATGATATATTCGAGATTTAGAAGGGAGATCGAACACCAAGATAACCTAAAATAACGTGGGGCAGGCAATAAATATCACCGGACGGCAACGTTTGGTTTGCTTCTTAATTAAAGACAGTTTTGTCCGCACAACAACAGCCACAGCCTAATCTGCTGCAAACTGCAAAGAGACCCGGTGTTGGAGGGCGTGTCTTCAAGTAGTCTGTTCTCCCCGATGCAGTTTTTATTCTAAATTCAAGACACCAGTTATGGCATTAACAAAACCTGGCACGAGAAAAGTCAATATTTCTGAGATAATCAAAGCATGATTTATTACTTTTGAAACAGTTATTCCTCTACAAAAGGAATCTCTCTCCTTTGCATCTTCCTTATGGTCTGTCTCAGCGGTCTCTGGCTGCATCTCCAGCTCCTCACTGTAGTTCTTCACTGGGACCATGGAGGACAGGGGCATGCCGAGTAGATCACTGGCCTTCACCATCTGGACATTGATTAAAAGAATATAAATAAATAAAAACACTGTTCATGTCTCAGTTATTCTCTCAAGTTTATTTTTTGTAAAATAGCTGACTCAACACTTAATAATCAGGTAGCCTATTACCGTGGCTTTCAGCAGTAAACTCCTGTAGACCTGGGAGATGTCGCTGGCTGTTTTAGGACACATTTTATCCACATGAGTCAACAGCACCACCTGGTGTACACCTGCAGTAATGTTGTGTAGATTATCACACTGGGACCGAACATTTTCTCCTCTATGATTTTTGTCAAAAAAAAGAAAAGAAAAATGATGGGTGGAAGCACAGCACTGAAACAGACACTCACACAGGGCGGTGATGTGCTCTCTCAGCTGGTGGAAGGTAGAGATCATAGTTTGGGAAAAGGAGAAGATGTGAGATGCACTGAACACAAAGGCCACAATCAAAATTAGATGGTGGGGATGACATCTATGGCTCAAAACTCAGATATTAAAATATGCTCATGGTCTGTTTCTTTATACAGGAAATCCAAATGCAATATACAACATTTCATACGTGTGTGTGTGTGTGTGTGTGTGTGTGTGTGTGTGACACAGATGTGTCCAAATACCTTGTGTTTGTCTGGAACGTGTCCCTTGATAACGGCCAGCGTATCGTCTAGTGTGAGGCCGTTAGTCTCCGCTAACCCCACCATGTTAGACAGGATGAGGGCGGAGCCCTGCCTCTCTCGGTAGCCATGGATGTGAAACGACTGCAGCTGGCAAGACAGTTAAAATGATAGGCCTGCATAAAGGCATGATATGCAAGTTATGCAAACAGATTTGTATTGCACCGCCCGCAATAAATGCCATATCTCCATGGCCTAAGTGTAATCATACAGTGCAGTGTGCAAAAAAAAACATCATAATATTCAGGGGGGTCCCCATCTCCTGATCGTGGCTTTTTCATCAAATTTCATCAATAATCAGTAAGCTTATAACATTATGATATTGCCAAGCAAGGCAATGCCAAAGCACTCCAAGTAAGCCAATGACAACACATACATCATTGGCGCTGGAACCAACACAATTATTGAATGTTGTACTGAAATCTATTATAAAACCAGTGGGTACACTAGTGGTACACTAAACCTACATCTCAAAGATATACAGTGGGCAGCACATTGCCCTTTCATTTCAAATTAAAGAATTAAAGTAAATTAGGCTTATAACAGGCTTTGTATTAGCCTATATGCATAAACAAACAGTAGGCCTAAGTTATTCTGAGATTATACACATTGGTGACACTGAAGGATGCTGTGCAGAGGATGAATTCATGTTTTAAGGTTACTGTAAGTTCATCTCTTGCCTTGCAAAAGCCCCACGGATGTACTGGAACCAGTCCCGGCCTGGTTTTTTCATGTCCATGGAGTCATCAAACTCAATCCTCCAGCTGTCTCCATAGTCCTCCTGTAACTCTGCAGTGCACTCCTCAAAAATACCCCCCCCCCCCTTCTTCAAAGGACATGCTTTAACAGTTGTATTATTGCACGTAAAAAAGCTCCTTGACCCATAGCCTATCTGTCACCAACAGCCTCTGTAACTGGGGCGTGTGATGTCAGTAAGGCTACGTGGGCTATGGCTTACCACTTTATTTCATCAGAAATGAAACTTAAAGTGAAACCTGAAGTCTTGTCAACTTTATTCAAGATCAGCACTGATGTTTTTTGCCAGTGTTAATTATTAGTAGTAGACCTACAGTAGTAGCTGAAACAACCATAATTGCAGAGGAATACAACAATGGCAATGAATTAATCGAGACTTTTTGTGCTGCTTTCACCATATTCAGTAAAAGAAGACTGACACATTCTCACAGTGGTGAGTAGCATAGGCAAGGTTATACTGCCATCTGGTGGACACGGGGCTTGTAGTTGGCATGTGGTTTCCTGCAGAAAGAGATGAGGAAATCTTAAAAAAAAAAACTCAAGCCTGAATAAATCCATATGCAACATTAGCAAATGTTAACTTTGTCATGTGTATTTTCCTGTGGAGTGCATGCAAATTAAAGCCGTTGTTTACTGGTAGGCTAGTTTTCATAGTTCTACAGGACGTTGTTTACCACTCCCGTCCACTTAGTGGCAGTAATGCGTCGTATCATGGAGCTATCTGACAATTGAAAGAAAGAAAAACTTGTTGTTATAGTAACAGGAACGTTATCCCTCAGACCAAACAAGATTTGGTTTGCAAGTGGTGGGAAATGCATTTATTATCGGGCTTATATACTGTATGTTTAGTTGGCTGTTATCGTTCACACAGTTGTAAGGACTGAGCGGAAACAGGAGGAAACACTTATTTCATAAGGCCAAACTACCAGCATAAGTAAGTTATACCCAAAGATTGAATCATGTACCGTCACTTAGCATCCCAACCGTAGCATCTTGCTGAAATGGAAATACAACACTGTAGCCTACTCTCAATATCCAAGCTGCATCAAAGTCCTTCTAAGGCTGTCTCTGGCTGCATGTCAGAAACGGAAAGCTGTTGAGCTGGAAAAGTGAAAGTAAAAGTCGACCATGTGGAGAAAATGAAACCTAAGCAGGAACTTTATCACAGCAGTATTAGGTGGCAGGCAGATGACTCTGAGTCTCAGCCAGGAGACTGTGGTCCTGCCTGAGCGGCATGGCTGACTGGCTGGCTGGCTGGCTTCATTTCAAAGGCCACATTACTCAGCACACTGAATTGAGAATTGATATTTTGAACCACACACAAAAGCAATGAACTCTTACATGTATGAGAGTGCAAATGTTTGCGTGCGTGTGTGAGTGAGTATGTGTGTGTGTGTGTGTGTGTGTGAGAGAGAGAGAGAGAACAAAATCTGACCTTTTATTTTACAGGAAAATTCTAACCCACGGCAACAAATAAAATAAAAATAAAAGCACTTATGGAATGATGGAGAAATTTGAAATGAGTCAGATTACAGTAAAGTACATACTTTGTACTGTATTTTATTTATTTAGGAGACACAGGGTTTTAAACTTCTATCAAGGCTTTATAAAAATGACTGGAACACCAGCCAAAAGTAGCCTGACATAGCCGCCCATAATACGAATGTTCATCCGTATCCATGGTCTGGGAACGGTCCTCTGGGGCGTGTTTACATCGGTAGAGAGTCTACCGGCCAATAAGTGAAGCTGATTAGACGAGCTGTCCAATCGTTTCAAACCAGAAGTGAATGCCCTCCCCTCCGCAGTATAATCGCGTCAGGTTAAAGAACCTCCAGACCATGAATACGGATGAACAGCAGTATTATGGTCGGGCTATGTCAGGCTAAGCCAAAAGAGCACTAGAGGATGAATCTTGGTATGACAGTACTCTAAACACACAGGCCAACTATACTCTATGATTACCTTCACAAAGACAACAACCATAGGGGGCGCTTGGGTGCAGTTGGAAAATTGTGTTGGTTAGTATGTTGAGTAGACTAATGTGTAGGGTGTGTGTGTATAGCTAGTTTATGAAGAGGGAATTATCGAGAATTATATAAAATAAATTAAGATAATAATAAGATTATACTATACAGTATTCCATATGCACTCCTGTTTTTTAGGTGTGAAAACATTTAGGAAGCAAAAGATGCGGCACACAATTTGTCTTGTAGACTTGTTCAACTAACTTCAAAACATGATGATAAAAGGTTTGCAATCCCTCAATACAGGCCCACCCATAGGGCCCTCCTCTTTATTTACCATTATATTGCATTTACCATTATTTAGGTCTAGTTTTGCTTCTGCTTTTATCAAAAGTATCCAAAGCACATAGTGTCATCAGTGTAACAATATGTAGGCCCACTACACAGGGGTCCGTGTGAGAATACAGGTAGAATGACAGCTGATGGTCAGGTTATGAGTAAGGAAGGTAAGACAGAATCATGAGGTGGGTTAGAGTGTGTGTGTGTGTGTGTGTGTGTGTGTGTGTGTATGTGTTTGTGTGTGTGTGTGTGTGTGTGTGTGTGTGTGTGTGTGTGTGTGTGTGTGTGTGTTGAGTGTCTATGGTGGTCTTGTCTATAGAAGGATGATAAGGTCATAGTAGCATAGGAAAAGTTAAATGTGTTAGGTTGTTAGTGGTATTGTGTTTCAGGTCTGTTTGAATCCTAATAATCTATCTATCCAATGCTGTCTGCCTCAGAGGTGGGTTGTGGCTGGTCACTGAGGTACAGGTCAGTGTACTGCAGGATGTGATCCAGTGCTTTGAGCAGCAGTGTGTCTGTGTGTGTGTCCAGCTCCAGCTCCTCACTGTAGTTCTTCACTGGGACAATGGAGGACACAGGCATACCCAGTAGATCACTGGTCTTCACCATCTGGCATAGATTTAAAATAAATAAATAAATAAAAACACTGTTCATGTCTCAGTTATTCTCTCTCACTTAATCATCGGATGGCCTATTACCGTGGCTTTCAGCAGTAAACTCCTGTAGACCTGGGAGATGTCGCTGGCTGTTTTTGGACACATTTTATCCACATGTGTCAACAGCACCACCTGGTGTACACCTGCAGTAATGTTGTGTAGATTATCACTCTGGGACTGAACATTCCTCTATGATTTTTGTCAAAAAAGAAAAGAAAAATGATGGGTGGAAGCACAGCACTGAAACAGACACACACTCACCCAGGGCACTGATGTGCTCTCTCAGCTGGTGGAAGGTAGATTTCATGGTTTGGGAGAAGGAGGAGATGTGAGAGGCACTGAGCACAAAGACCACACAGTGGACTCTATCTGCAAGGGAAGGCTCCTTCACATAGCCTGGGGTGTCTGGCACCACTGGACTGCAGGCACTGAACTACGGAGAGAGAACAAGAGACAAAATCACCTGCCGAACATAAACATAAATCTTAACATAACTCCATGCATAAGCCTCGAATGATCAAATTAGATTCAGTCAAAATTAGATGGTGGGGATAACATCTATTAGCCTGATTTGATCATCATTACTTATGATCATCATCATTCTTTATACAGGAAATCCAAATGCAATGTACAACATATCATAATATCATGTGTGTGTGTGTGTGTGTGTGTGTGGGAAGATCTGATATCACCAAGTAATTAAGAGTCCAGGATTAATGTCAAACTTGTTGCTCTGGATCAATGGGTTAGGTTTAGGGCTAGGGTTAAGGTTAGAGTACACTGATCCAGGTCAAACAAGTTTAACATTGATCCTCGACTCTTATTACTTGGTGATATCAGATCGTGTGTGTGTGTGTGTGGGAGAGAGTCACAGATGTGTCCAAATACCTTGTGTCTGTCTGGAACGTGTCCCTTGATAACGGCCAGCGTGTCGTCTAGTGTGAGGCCGTTAGTCTCCTCTAACCCCACCATGTCAGACAGGATGAGGGCGGTGCCCTGCCTCTCTCGGTTGCCATGGATGTGAAACGACTGCAGCTGGCAAGACAGTTAAAATAATAGGCCTGCATAAAGGCATGATATGCAAGTTATGCTAACAGATTTGTGTTGCACCACCCGCAATAAATGCCATATCTCCATGGCCTAAGTGTAATCGTACAGTGCAGTGTGCGGAAAAAATTTCATAACATTTGGATGGGTCCCCATCTCCTGATCGTGGCTTTTTTTAATCAATTTTATCAATAATCAGTTAGCTTATAACATTATGATATTTAATGAATGCATGCCAAGCAAGGCAATGCAAGGCAATGCCAAAGCAATCCAAGTAAACCTAGCTTACATGACAACACATACTTGCCTCACTCACGTCAGATGTAGCGCTAACGCGTGAACATCTGATGGTCACTGAACGAGTTATTTCAGGAGCCAGAAATCATTGAATTTAACTGTACAAACGGCTTGTCCATCAATTTAATTGACGTACACTTCAGCCAATCACATCGAAACCAACCGATGACGCTGGTTACGTTTGTTGGATTGGTTGGATTCAAAACAGTTGGTTCTTCGCTACGTCACACCCTCTACAGCAGCCAGCAGCCCTGATTGGTTCGGTTAGAAAATATTGGGCTTGAAATCGCTCTGAAGGGCTTCAACATCAGATCGTTGCGCGGAAGTGCCTTACGAAAGTTACGTAGCGCATCATCTGACGTGAGTGAGGTAAGACACATACACCATTGGCGCCGAAACTAAACCCCCTGTATTTCGCACAGTAATTGAATGTTGTAGTGCCACATATTATAAAACCAGTGGGGTAACATGAAAGAGTAAATTAGATTTGTTATGCTGTCTCAGTTTTCTCTTGTCACCCCTACCTGTTTGGTGAAGCTGTTCGTTGGGTCGAGAGACGTTCCCACCATGGCCCGGTTCACGACTCGTCCATAGAACACAGACTGGACTGAGCTGATGAAACTGGACTTGCCCGCTCCAACCGGGCCAATGAGCAGAACTCTGGCAGCAGGTACTGATACACAGGCCGGCTTATAGGAGCGGATGGACTCCATCAGAGCACTTCTAGTCCTAAAGACAGGATATTATTCAGCTCAAAACCAACTACAACAAGACCACAGAGAGTACTGCCCAATAACTTTTAGGCTGGACATAACTTTAACTGAGAAACAATCACTGAGAGAATCAACTGGCATGACAGAACCATCTGATCAAGGATACAAGGAGTTGTCACATGCATATGAACTGTACAAAATGCAGTGAAATTTGTGACTGGTGTCAGCCTATACTTGTGCAAGTAAGTGCTGTAGGAAAGTGGCATCAGGAGAGACTTGAACATGGATCCCTGGATTTATGGTACAATAAGCGACGTGTTGTAAATGTTGTAATAAATGAAGTGAAGATAAACAGATAGAGGCGCTGCAAACTTACTCCTCAGTCCAATCCACCCGTCTCCATGGAGACTCCAGCATTTTAGATGACAAGGCTATAGATAGAGAATAGGGTGCAGAGCGGGACGGAAAAGGTAAAGTTGTAAGTAATTATGTACAGTATAAAAGGACGCACAAATAATAATAAATATGTATATAAGTTACAATAAAAAACTAGAAAAGCACTCGGAGAGCGCAGACCTCCGCCAAGGCTATGTGGTCACAGATTATAATCATGCAAAAGCACGTCCTCCCACTTCCACTTGCAACCCAATCAGACAAAGTACGGGACAGCGGAAATGTTTCACTTTTGACAAAATCCACTCCAGGGGGTGTTGTGGATCTCCGATCACCACCGAAATCGAATCAGTTCTTCCTGAAAATTTCATCCAAATCTGTGCAGTACTTTTTGAGTTATGTTGCTCACAGACAGACACACAGACACACACACGCCGAGCAAAACATAACCTCCTTGGCGGAGGTAATAATAAATTATATACATTAAATATGCCATTTTACCTTTTGCATTGTTGTTTGGTTTATTCTTTTGGTGAGCATCATGAGATTTAGTGAGTGTTAGTGGTGCTGCTGAGAAGGAAATCTCTCTCCCAAAATTTGGTTTAAATAGAGTCCCAGCGAAGGAAAACTGACTTTGAGAAGTGATTTGAGCATTTCCAGAGTCTGATGTGACTGGTTTCAACGCTGCAGAAGAGAACAGATTCCTAGGGGTGACTCCAGCATCAGATGTGGCTGATTTTGATGCTGCCGTTGAGGAGAACAAACCCTGAGAGGGGGTTTGAGAAGCAAGCGAGTCTGATGTAGCTGGTTTTGATGCAGACAAAGAGAACAGACTAGGGGCGACTCCAGCGCCTGATGCTACAGATGAGGAGAAGAGACTCTGAGGGGTGGTTTGAGTGTTTCCCGTGTCTGATGTGACAGGTGTAGGAGATATAGATGAGCCAATGGAGAACTGAAACTGTGGAGTTTCTTTTGCCTCTGTCTTCTCAGCCATCACTACCTTTTAAAGCTGTGGAGTTTAGAGCTGGAAAGAAAGAAAATGAATTCAACACTTCCATTCCAGGGGAAACTGTATATGTGAACTGTGGTTAGCTCTTATCTCTATTGGGAGGCTACATAAATCATTATCCAAATTGGTAATTTGTTACACTTAGCAATTTTATTCATTCATTCATTCATGCACATTGTTTATTCATTCATATCAAAGGTATTTGGGTGTCAAATATAAAATATGATTCTTCTACACAAGTTTACAAATGTACAATTACATTTTTCACATGGCATCTGTGATTAAGTTACTTTTTATACTTTTTTTTTACTTGTATTGAATTCTCTACTTGACTGCTCTCTTCACATACTGGAGGAAGTACAGTTCTATTTGCCTGCCCAGGATATTATAAAATGCCCAGGATATTATAATACTTTGCAATCTCAGGCACTTCCTGCTTTGAGTCAGATGGTACAGATCAATACTCACAAGGACAAAACACTTACACAGTTTTCATCTAATACTGTTACATGTTCTCTATTATTTAATGATTTTAATTATGTAAGGGATAACGGCCGCCGAGGTGTCCCGATATAAGAAAAATAATGGAACGGTGCGAAGACTCTCGAAGGCGCAGCCTAAGCCAAGTCCATTATTTTTCTTATATCAGGACACCTCGAAGGCCGTTATCACCCGGTTGCAACTAAAACGTATAGACGGTAAACAAGTGTTTAAAACATAAAAGAAACATGTGGCCAAAGATCATGGTGTGGCTTCGTTTAGAAATAAGTAACCTGTTCGGTTGGGGTACTATTTTCATATGAAAGAAGATCCACATTGTTTATTCATTCATATCAAAGGTACATTTTAATGACTCAACAATAAATGAGGCACTGACTGGAGAGCACTTTAACCTTTATACTCTTGGCAATGACAGTACTCTATTCTATTCTAGAAGTAGAGAGTTGTTTCTACTCAAAGTTTTGCCATAGTAAAGATGCTTTACCCCAATAATTTATATGTATTTAATGTATAAATATTATTATAGGCCTTATAGGCCTACTGGTAGTTTAGTTTATTGTATATCTTATAACTTCAACTAAAACTACATGATGAAACCCCATTTGTTCCATGCTTGGCCAATAGGCTAGCATGGAAGCGGGCCCATCTGTCCTGTGTCAGTTATTGTACGGTCAAGTTGCACAAACACATGTAACAGACTTCACTGTAAGTACAAGTAAATAAACTAATCTACTGATAGTTAGATAGACCTTATATTACTGTATAGAATCCAGTGAACTCACCTGACACAGTCCAGCTAGGTAGGTGTGCTAACCCAGAATGGCAGGTTTGGGAAGGAGTGGTAGGCCTATTACATTCTGCATGATCATAATAGAAAACGAAACCTAACAGGGAAATGAATACTTTTGATACTTTCTGTTCTTTAGCACAGTAGGCTAGGCTACACACCCATACACTTAAACAAAGGCGTAGAATTAGGGTGGATGCAGGTTGCCTCATCAACAGCCAGCAATTACTTGATTGTTCACATTAAGAAATTGGATTAAATAAAAAATGTCTGGGTGAACAGAAGGTTATATAACGGGTTATTTTAACCCTAATAATGACCAAAGTGGGACTGAATGTAAAAGCTAAACTGAGCACAAATCAGTTTTCAAATCAGTCAAAGAATGTTCTGACAGTGACAGGGGACAGTGTTTTTTTTCTTGTCATAAACAATTATATTTTGTCGTTAAGTATGTTTATCTATTTTCTATGAATAGTGCGCCATATTGATCAACACATGCCTCTGAGCAGCCCTCTGGTAGCCTGGGCCCACCCACACTTCCTGTCGCTGCATTGAAGATTTCGCAATGTAGTCATTTATGAACTATTGTTGCGTTAGCTACGCTAGCCCTCTGGTTGGAGATGGGCTGAATCTCAATTATTACCCTAAGCCCTTGAACCCTAAAAGAGTTAACTAATGAATCTGCCTTGTGATTGGCCAGTTCATGGCAGTTAAGTCTTTGAGGGTTCAGGGCTTAGGGCTTACATTGGGATTCAGCCATACTATAGTCTCTTCACTCAGAGAACAAAGGTTACATCTGCAGCTAAATGTTTTTCTTGGTGTGATACCGTAATGTGTTAAACAGAGGTTGATTAGGAATAAAGGATTTATTTTCAATAGTTATTTTACACACCAGCTATCTCTCACACTTTGATTCATCCTCCCTTTCACATGCAGAAACAAATATACAGCAACAGCAATTTTGACAGCAATTTTGAAAAAAAAAAAAAATATATATATATATATATATTTCAAACATTTCTACAGCTTTGTTACAGGCGGCTCTCATCTTCTCACCTCTTGTCTTTTCATCCGTCACTCACACAGAGCCCTTTCACTCACACACACACACACACACACACACACACACACACACACACACACACACACACACACACACACACACACACACACACACACACACAGGGCCGGTTCTAGGCATAGACACACGAGACGTTTTTCTCTTATATTTTTAGAAAAGGGGGGCAAAACTCAAATCTGGCCTAGGGCACCAAAAAAGCTAGAACCGGCCCTGCACACACACACACACACACACACACACACACACACACACACACACACACACACAGACACAGATATGCCCACCGACACACTTCTAGTTTTATGAGAATACTAAAAAGTTAAATTAGAAACCCAACTGTGATAACTAGGCTTTGGTTCCTTCAGAAAAATGGTTCAGAAAGCACAGGGAGTTAAAATAAAGAGCTTGGTACCATCAGATTCAGGAGACGTTTTACTTTAAGAATATGAGACTTGAGTGTCGGATATTTATTCTGACAGAAAGGTTAAAAATAGTATGAATAATAGTGTGTTGCAGGAGCACTACAAGAGGCTAGTTTCAAAAAACAAGGGCCAAAAATTCTTGAGATCTGTTTATGACTTTATAAGCTACCTTTAATAAAATAAAATATATTTTTATATACTTTACCTTCATGCGAGTGATATAATATTTACAAAAACATAGAGCTGGAAAATAATTATTTCTGAGTTTCAGGAAAATCTGTCTGAGGTTTTTGAAGTGTCAGAAGCTTTTTTCATTGGACAAAAGTCAGTGATGTTGTTTACATCATGGGCTTTTGTCTGATTTTGCCCAATGAAAAAAGCCCAACCCACTTAGCCAGCCAGCTGGCTAGCCAATCCGTTAGCCAGCTAGTCAGCCATCCTGCCAGCCTGCCAAGCCGAACAAGCCCATTTCTTTGGAATTCTGCCTGTTTCTGAACTACAGCATCAGCGTCCAGCAGGATGTGCTCCAGCGCTTTGAGCAGCAGTGTGTCTGTGTGTGTGTCCAGCTCCAGCTCCTCACTGTAGTTCTTCACTGGGACGATGGAGGAGACGGGCATATCCAGCAAATCACTGGCCATCTGCACCTGAGTATGGAAGGGAGGGACAACAAAGTAAATACAAATAAATAAACTAACAAAGAAACAAGAGATTTTTGTTATGTAAAAAAGCAGACTCAAACACACTTAATAATAATTAGGTATTACCATGTTTTTCAGCAGTGAACTCCTGTAGACCTTGGAGACGTTACAGGCTGTTTTCGGACACACTTTATCCACATGAGTCAACAGCACCACCTGGTGTACACCTGTAGTATTGTTGGGTACAGTACATGCTCAGACTCGGACTGAAGTTCCATTCATTCATGAAAATATGCATTTTTACAAATGGAAAACACACATTATCCAGGAACAAGAGGTTACAGACAGCTTACAGCTATTTCACGGCACATGATCCAGCACATGATATATTATGAGGAACAGACTCAGAAGTATCAAGGATGACCAATTAATTAGCTCTCTGCTTTCTCTCTCTACACAGTCCTCTTGAATCAGAAGAGAAATTGTTGGGCATCTGCACGGCACTTAAACTAATTCACTCACACACACTCACCCAGGGCGGTGATGTGCTCTCACTCTGAAACTGACACACACACAAACACACACACACACACACACACACACACACACACACACACACACACACACACTCATACACACACACTCACCCAGGGCAGTGATGTGCTGTCACACTGAAACTGATCACACTCACACACACTCACCCAGGGCAGTAACGTGCTCTCACACTGAAAATGACACACAGACACACAGACACACACACACACACACACACACACACTCACACACACTCACCCAGGGCGGTGATGTGCTCTCTCAGCTGGTGGAAGGTAGAGATCATAGTTTGGGAGAAGGAGGAGATGTGAGAGGCACTGAGCACAAAGGCCACACAGTGGACTCTCTGTGCAAGGGAAGGCCTCCTCACATAACCCGGGGTGTTTGACACAACTGGACGCTGACAGCAGGCATTGAACTAGAGGGAGAGAAAAAGAGGACAAAATCACCTGCCAGACATATACCTGTACATAGGTTACTACACTGCTTGCTTTTCATGTACACAACATTTTTCTATTTACTACAAATCTATGCACACCATAGTCTGATTTGATTAATCAAGTATTACATTAAATTAATTTATCCTAAATTAAATGGTGGACATTACACATGAACATTATTCCCCTGAAGGTGCATCTCTTCATAAATCCAAATACAGTCATACAATATACAGTGCACACACACACACACACACACACACACACACACCCACACCCACGCACACGCACACACAAAGTAACATAGCCAGAAAGGAAGAGGACATCTATCTGTGTTTGTGTATGTCTACTAGCGTTTTCAGACCGGCAAGCCCAGTGCTGGAGCCGGTTCTCGCACCAGTTACAGCGGGAACCAAAGTGCCGGCCCGAGAACCGCCTGTGTTCATACCAATTTATGCAAGCCCATGACGCATTATCCACAAAGGGCGTTGCTTCGCCACAAATGCAAACAGTTTAGCATATTACGTTTACTAATGCTGCCATCTAACATCTGATGGAAATGTGTGAACCTCCAAATATTAAGCAAATATTTCTCTCGTCTGCCAATAACTGCACAAACTCATTTTCACTTGATTTCCCTCATTATCCCCGGCTC
The DNA here is from genome assembly GCA_027497455.2 of Sardinella longiceps. NCBI lineage: Eukaryota > Metazoa > Chordata > Actinopteri > Clupeiformes > Clupeidae > Sardinella > Sardinella longiceps. Next base: position 1,792,136 of record JAODXP020000016.1, on the reverse strand, counting down.
ACGTTTCCGATTTGATTATTTTCCGCTTTGACCCCAACTTAACCCGGTGACGTTAACTCATGTCGTCACGGTTCGCGTTGAAAAACCAAGTTTTACTTGGTGCCCGATGGGAACCAAGTTTGCGGTTCCAGAACGCTCTGATATTTGGTGTGAACACGACGGCCGGTTCAAGATGAGGTGCGGGAACCAGCACCGGCACGGTTCTCTGTCGGTGTGAAAGCGCTATACGTGACAAAAATAATTAGCTAGACGTCTCCAAATACCATGTGTCCGTCAGGAATGTGTCCCTTGATGACGGCCAGCGTGTCGTAAAGCGAGAGGCTGCTGGTCTCCTCCATTCCCACCATGTCAGACAGGACCAGGGCCATGCTTTCACTCTCTCGGCCACCATACACTTGGAACGACTGCAGCTGATCAGACAAGTAGAGACATACAGAAAGACAAGATATGTTAGTGGTCTATTGGTCCATACACACCATACACTTGGAACGACTGCAGCTGATCAGACAAGTAGAGACATACAGAAAGACAAGATATGTTAGTGGTCTATTGGTCCAGAACCACTTTATCTTTCAAAGGATGTGAAAGCTATTTTTAGCCTACCACTAAAGTGAACTACCACTCAGGTGATCCATTTTACACACACACACACACACACACACACACACACACACACACACACACACACAATATCTTTATATCTACAATTTAGATATAGCCACTCTACTGGTACTGATTGCATGAGCACCATAAGGTGAGATAAGATCAACCGTTTGCCCAGCCTGAGGGGTTAGAGGCATCTCATTGTTACAATACTGTACATCTGAGATCCTAATCCGACCTACAGGTTCACAGTGTTTGTCATTTTCCCCAGTTTCATTTCTTTAGGACAAATGTTTTTTTTCCCCCCTTCTTATTTTTCCCCTTTTTTCATTTCTTAAACCCCCCCCCCCCCCGCCTTTTTTTTTATTTTTCTATTATTATTTTCAATGTTATAATCATTGATTTATTTGTTTCAGTTTAAAGGCCAGAGCCCAATGGGACAATGATCTAGACCCCGGTCTTTGAATCCAGAGACCGGGCTTCAATTCTTATCTCTCCTAAAAATAATTTTCAGAGATAAGTATAAGGTACATCATTTCATATATCTCAAAAGCGATAGTGGAGTGGTTACAGCCCCAGCCTCCCACCAGGGAGACTGGGGTTCGATACCCGCTCTGCACATTAAAGTCATATATTGAGCTCTGGTCCACACCTGTTGCCCACGCTCCCCTATACCCTAAATTCTAAACCTAACCTTAACCCTAACTCTAAACCTAACCCATTGATCCAGGGCAACAAGTTTGACATTGATCCTGGACTCTTAATTACTTGGTGATATCAGATCTTCCGTCATGCAATGGACACTGTACTTAGTAAAAGTTCAGAAGGATGGGAGCAGGCTTCACTCAAAAGTCAGCTTGTTATTTTAAGAGTTCTGGCCTGGCCCAATATTTATGTAGTCAATAATTAGGAAAGGAGGCCGCACTATACACCTTTTATTCACACAGATGCGTTTCAGCGTTCTGCTATGGTCTTCAGTGTTTTTTGCCCTAAAAGGTGCCTTCCAGGCAGTGCTTCCTTCAAGGCACTACTCCCCTTGGTTTAGGGTTGTGATGAAGGATGAGGGGGTTAGGGTTAGGAATAGGGTAAAGGTAGTCCTTTTAGGCTGTGTTGCCCATGATCAAACCAGTTGAAACACATTGAGTAACTTCAACCAATCAGAATTGTGTTGTCTCAAGAGGTCATTTCCTTCCTACCTGTTTGGTGAAACTGGTTGTTGGGTCGAGGGATTTTCCTACCATCGCCCGGTTCACGACCCGTCCATAGAACACAGACTGGACTGAACTGATGAAACTGGACTTGCCCGCTCCAACTGGGCCAATGAGCAGAACTCTGGCAGCAGGTACTGAGTCACAGGCTGGCTTATAGGAGCGGATGGACTCCATCAGAGCATCTTTAGTCCTAAATCATTTGGGTACACAGGATATGTTTCAGCACAAAAACAACTTCACAAATAAAAAGCATATTTTGTAAAGGATATTTTGAAATAACTTTCACAGCACAAGATAGAAGAAAACTGATAAGTGTCTGTAAACTTACTCCTCAGTCCAATCCACTTGTCTCCATGGAGATTCCAGCAGTCTGGGAGAGGCTACCAGACAGAGAAGAACAGCAATTAGATTAGATTAGCCTTTATTGTCTCAGAAGAGAAATTCGTCTTGGGCAGTCGAGAGGTAGGGGTTACACACCCAGTAACATATATACATATAACACTTATGGGCCAATGCCCACACACAGTCACACAGTTGCCGTCAACCAGGCCACCAAGTTGGCCAGTACAGAAATGCATTGCATATCTTCAACATACACTTATATTGCACGCTGACCCATGATATTGCACCAACATAGTATTGCACACAGTCCCTTAAAAGATTGCACATACTCTCTCATTCATTGCACACAGCCCTTAAAATTGCACTTATTCTCATATATTGCACACAACCCTTAATATTGCACATAACCCTCCTAATCATCCATACACATTCACGTCACATTTCACAAGACCATCCTCCTCGCCACACATACACACACACACACCCACACACACAAACACATCTAATATTGCACATCCCTCCATCCACACACACACCCACTCACTCACACACACATCCTCACTCCTACCCAGCCTGATTGTTCCTCAAAAGAATCTACCCAACTCACCCTTACCTACTGTTAAGCAGTTTAATAGATAAGGGAACAGTAGAACATTTATATCTGTTTGTTTTGCAGTTTAAGACCCTGTATCTTCTACCTGAGGGCATCAATGCATACTCCTCATGCAGGATGTGATTCACATCACCAACTATTTTGAGGCCTTGCTTTCTCACTGTGTCCTCAAATATGTCTTGGAGTGAGACAGGCGGTGTTGTCCCCATAATTTTCCCAGCCCTTTTTACAAGGGCCTGCAATTGTGCCTTCAGTTTAACAGTCAAATTCCCAAACCAGACCATAATACCATAGCGGATGATGGATTCAATGGATGCCCTATAGAAAGATAGCATTATGTGCTTATCCACCCCAAAGATCCTCAATCTCCGCAGAAAATGTAGACGTTGACTAATCCTAGCACACAGAAATTCCATATGTCGAGCCCACTTCAGCTGAGTGTCAAGGAAGATTCCTAGATATTTGTAAGATGTTACTTGCTCCACCATCTCTCCATTAATCAGAATAGGGCTATGATTGCCAATGGCTCTAGGGTCCACAACCATCTCCTTAGTCTTACCTACATTCAGAACAAGGTTGTTTGCCTCACACCACTGTACCACCCCATCTATCTCAGACTGATAGAGCCTTATGTCTGAGTCTGGGGTGAGTAAACTCAAAATAACTGTGTCATCTGAGAATTTAATAAAGTAATTGTTTAAATTATGGTTCCTGCAGTCATTTGTGTATAATGTAAAGAGTAGAGGAGAGCTTACACAGCCTTGGGGTACACCTGTATTAATGGTCAGGGTGTCAGAGAGTGTGGAATTAACTCTGACCTGTTGTGTTCTGTCCTTTAAGAACGCCTGATACCATCTGATCACATATGAGTTAACCTCCAAATGTTGCATTTTACTTAAAAGAGATAAGGGCAGAATAGTATTAAAAGCTGAACTAAAATCCATGAATAGCAGACGCGCGTATGCCTTAGAGTTATCTAGGTGCTTTAGAAGAAGGTGTGACAAAGTACATAGGGCATCACCGGTACTCCTACCGTCACTATAAGCAAATTGGTAGGGGTCCCGGAGATGCTGAATTTGCCGGTTTAACAGACCTATCATGATCCGCTCCAATGACTTCATCACTACTGAAGTCAATGCAACGGGTCTGTAATCATTGTTCTCCTTTGGGCAAGGCTTTTTTGGGATTGGGATTATAATGGCCCTTTTCCACTGAGCTGGGATCGTGTGTGTATCTACCGTTAACTGAAATAGCGGACACCAAGCTGGTGTAAGCTCAGATGCAAATTCACGCAAGATGAATGGGGAAACCCCATCTGGACCACTAGCCTTCTTCTGATTTAGTGCTCTGAAAGCCCTTCTAACTAAGCTAGGGTCAATTATTATTTTGTCCTGCTCACAGATAGTGACTAAGTCACTCCCATCGTCAACGTCATCATTGCCAGTCTCAAAACGTGTGTAAAATAAATTAAGGTCATTAGCCCTCTCCACTTCATTGCAAACATACAATTCCCTTTTCCCATTCTTCAAGTTAGTAATCTCTTTCACACAATCCCACATTTTTTTAGCGTCCATATTAGCAAATTCTCCCTGGACCCGTAGTCTATGTTGCTCCTTAGCCTCCCTTAATTTTACGTTTAGTTCCGATTGGGCCGCTTTCAGTTCCATGGTATCCCCATTACGAAATGCATGTTTTTTCCTTCTGATGCAGCTCTTGATATCCGGTGTAATGTACTTTTTATTATTGGGATAAATCTTTATGTCCTTTTTTGGAACGACGGTGTCGACACAAAACTTTATATAGGCAGATATTGCCTCTGCCGTATTGTCCAGATCACTGTCCTGGTAAAAGACGTCCCAATCCGTTGCTAGAAAGCAGCCGCTCAGTTCCTCTTTATACCCGTCATCCCACACGCTTACAGTCTTAGTGATAGGTTTACTTCTTTTTAGTGCTGACTTGTAGATGGGGATTAGGTGAATAGTGTTATGGTCGGAATTTGAGAGGGGGGTCTAATCTTTGCCGTAAATGCGTTCTCGATGTTACCGTAACATCTGTCCAAGATACGCTTTTGCCGAGTGCCACCTGTTACGTATTGCTGGAACCCAGGGAGTGTACTGTTCAGGTTACAATGGTTAAAATCTCCTAGCACAAACATAGGTGCGTCGGGTTTATTCAAGAGTTGTTGATGAACACAGTCCGCGATCAATGAAGCTGCTTTTGATGCGTTCCCACTCGGAGGGACATACGCTACGCAAACAAAAATATTCCCATATTCCCTGGGTAGGTAAAAAGGTCTCAGGCTTAAGCATAACATCTCTACGTCTGCAGTACAGGCTTTGTCCTTTATGGTATAATTCGTACACCAAGAGTCTTTAATGTAAACACAGACCCCGCCGCCCCTCGATTTCCCTGAATTACCGTCTCTGTCCATTCTGACCATTGAAAACCCCTGTACCTGTGCCAGCTGATCAGGAAAGTCCTCCTGGAGCCAGGTCTCCGTGAAGACCATAAGACATGACTCACGATATTCATGGCAGAATCTTGTGTGCAGTCGAAGCTCATCCATCTTATTCCTTAGCGATCGGACGTTGCTGAAAATAATAGAAGGAAGTGGTAACTTCCCACGTCTCCGCTTAAGACGGTGCCTGATGCCGCCTCGCCTGCCCCGTTTGCGCGCTCTCTTGGTCGCTCGTTGCCGCAGTAGTTCCACCGGCACTTGCTCCAGCAGGCCTGGCTCTGGCCTGGCTTCAGCCCTGAGGGATAGTAGCCACTCTCTCCCGTAGGCCCGTAACAGCTGATCGCTCCCTCCCGGAGAAATGTTGCCGGCGCATTCCGAACAAACAATAGCCATGATCAGGATAATCGTCAACATGATTCCCAACATCTTCCTCCCCAATGCATTGCCAGACGTAAACATAACTTAAACGAACTTTACGGACAGACGGACATAAAACAACAAACTCTCAAGCAAACAACTCTCGTGCCCGTGTCGCAGCCGCACCGCGCCACCGGAAGCAATGTTTATGTACAGTATGTGGGTGAAAATAAAATGATAAAATTAATATAAAAACAATAATGACATCACATTTATTTACATACATATGAGGTCCACTGGAAAAGAAGAGAGACAACACTCTTAAAAGTCAAATAAATACTGGCATTGTACCTTTAGCATTACGAGTTGGTGTATTCTTCTGACTTATATTTTCAGAGGCAGACTGGTCAGGAGAAGATGGTGTAGACAGGACAGGGGTAGGTCCAGAGGCAGATTGGTCAGGGCCAGGGGATGCAGACGAGGCAGGGTTGGGTCCAGAGGCATGATTGTCAGGGGAAGGAGCTACAGACAAGGCAGATTTGAGGAGGGCAGGAGATGTAGGTGAGGCAGATTGGTCAGGGGTAGGAGATGTAGGTGAGGCAGATTGGTCAGGGGCAGGAGATGTAGGTGAGGCAGACTGGTCAGGGGCAGGAGATGTAGGTGAGACAGATTGGTCAGGGGCAGGAGATGTAGGTGAGGCAGACTGGTCAGGGGCAGGAGATGTAGGTGAGACAGACTGGTCAGGGGCAGGAGATGTAGGTGAGACAGACTGGTCAGGGGCAGGAGATGTAGGTGAGACAGACTGGTCAGGGGTAGGAGATCCAGATGAGGCAGACTGGTCAGGGGCAGGAGATGTAGGTGAGACAGACTGGTCAGGGGCAGGAGATGTAGGTGAGACAGACTGGTCAGGGGTAGGAGATGTAGGTGAGGCAGATTGGTCAGGGGCAGGAGATGTAGGTGAGACAGACTGGTCAGGGGTAGGAGATGTAGGTGAGACAGATTTGAGGAGGGCAGGAGATGTAGGTGAGACAGACTGGTCAGGGGCAGGAGATGTAGGTGAGGCAGATTGGTCAGGGGCAGGAGATGTAGGTGAGGCAGATGGGTCAGGGGTAGGAGATGTAGGTGAGACAGGGGTGAACGGTGGAATTGAGAACAAGAACTCTGGAACTGCTTCTTCTTCTTCTGCCATCTCAGCCTTTAAAAGCTTTGGAGTTAAAGGGGAAAAAAACAGAATTTAAAAGCTTTGGCATTAAAGGGGACAAATGTGAATTTCTTTCCATCTATTCCCAGCTTATTTTCTTATAACCCATAGTGAAACTGGAAGTGTTTATATAAAAGCTTTAAACATAAAAGAAAACTGTTTAAATATCCAGTAAGGGCAGACAGTGACTGATAACTGATAATCTGATTGATAATCCGTGACTGATAACTATACTTGTTTAACCAGCAATCCAGTGTGAATCAACAAATAGTCCTATTGTTTGACCTGGGTAAGAAGTTATGAAGGTACAGTATGTTGGGCAACATTAGACCAAAGTCGTGAAACAAACAGCACTCTCTAAAACTTGAGTAACTGGGTTATAGTAACTCAATTACGTAAAAGAGGACCAATCCAAACTTGGGTTACAGTAACTCATTTGGTTGGGTTGCATTTTAAACAAAATGCAAACCAAATATGGGTCAATTATGAAATGTTGTATTTAACCCAGCATGTGAGGTTATTAAAATTACCCCAAAATAACCCTGCAGTTTTTAGGTTAGCAATAACTGAAGGGGGCACACATAACAGGTTCTGTGTGTTACATCTGTACTGCTTTGGTAGTGTTGTTGTATGTGTGTCTGATGTTGTATGTGTGTCTGATGTGGGTCTAGCTTAACTAGATAAGGTTTCTCTCTTTAATGCAACTTTTCTTTTAGTGCTGTCTTTTTCTTGGCCAGGGCTCATTTGTAAAAGAGATTTTAATCTCAATATGATTACCCTGGTTAAATAAAGGATAAATAAAAAAATAAAAAATAAAATAAACAGGAGACTCTCTCTTCCTGTCTTGTGATATATAAAGACACGTCTTGCCCCATTCATATTTATTACCAACTATTAGGATAGCATAGGATATTAACATCAACAATTTTGGTGCCAGCCATGCATGGACATGTATGAGACAGACAACATAAAAAAAAAAAAATAAAAAAAAGAATGAGAGAAAAGAAAAAAGCAACCAATACATGCACCAAAAGCAATAGCAGCCAATGACAAAGAATAAGCACACCGAACAGTCAGCAGTAACAGATTATGAAGGAGACAGCAACAAAGCAGGAATCAAGAAGCAACAGCATACAGCATAAGTTGAGATAAAAACGCAGTAACAATACAAGATACATAAACAAGCATCAATAAGCCGCCACAAATGGCAAATAAGCCACAAAAATATGCAACATATGGGGCAGTAAACACAAAAAATCAAACAAAACCTCTTACTTCAACTAAAAATCCACCAACATCTTTTATTAAAACTGCACTTTTTAGTTTGGACTTTGGTTTAGTTTTAGTTTGGACTTTTTAATGATTGGTCAAAAGAATCAGAGAAAATGAAAAAAGAATTCACATCTTTTTTTTCCCTTGGCGCACCCAGACACTGCCATTAGTGGGCTAAGCCACAAAATCAGAATATACACTGTACTAGCTCTAGATAAAAATTACTTTGTTCCATATACACATCTTTGGATTACATTGTTAAGTTTTGTGTAGGCTAGTGGCCTTTGAAGTGCATTTTGTTAATAAAACCAATACAAAAGAAAAAAAAAATGCGTAGCAAATTTTGGATAACTACTCTATTGATTAACTGTACTGTAGGTTATGTGTGACATTGAATAAAAGCATCTGCCAAAAGAAAGTCCAAATAAAGATATACATAAATACTCATAAACACAGAACGGTATACAATCCCTATAATATCTAACAAAAGGGCTCACCTCACTGTCCGAGCCAGGTAGATGTGCTAGCCTAGAGTGGCAGGTTGGAGCTCCGCAGGAGAGGAGATGAGATGGGAAGGAGTGGCACGATCTTGACAGGAAAATGAAACCTAACAGGCAAATTAAATTCCAACATTGGATACCCTCTGTTCTGTTCTGCAGCTTGGGGGCTCCACACCCACAGTCTCAGAGGAACAAAGGGTTGTTATTGCACATTTTCTACTCATTTCAAACACATTAGGAAGGAGTGGCTTACCTGATCACGCAACGAGAAATATGTGTACATCACCTGGTTAAACCCTGCATCTCCTCTGATGCCATGGAGACTTGGCTTGCCACACTTGTTGCAGGACCAGCTTTCTCTGGTTTCACATGTTTAGTACATACCTGGCTTTAATATTCCCCCTCTGTTTCCTGCTTGGCATCATCTATGGGACTCAGAATCTCATTAACATTTCATTTACACTTCAAAGACAGCGCAACAACTCTTCAGATAAAGATGTTTGTTTGAGTTGACGTCAAAACACCTGTGGGGTAAATTGTTTTGTGAAGGCCTAATGTTATTCAACACATTTAATGTGTACTGATTGAGCGATCATGGCAATTTGCCAAGAGATTATTTAAGCTCTCCAGGAGAGGGTATACATGTATGTATACCGCCATAGCTACTATAAGTGCATTCACATCCCAAGAGCGGCACAAGCAGTTAAATTGCTGGAAGTATCAATAAACAAGAGTGTCAAAAGTGATTAAATTGACCAAATTTGGTTGACGACAGCACCTAAGATAAGTGCTCAACTTCATGCTAATTAGCCTGTGATTTTCAGCTGTGAATTAAATGTCACGTCAGGTGTACATTCCTTTGGGTATAATTAAAGAACATACCAGCAATACAGGTTACACTTTGAAAACAGTTTTTTTTATTCCCTGTTTTACTCATTAATATGCATTCCTTGTTGGGTGTCATGGTCTTTAATGCTCCACTTTGTTCATCATCTTTTCTTTTAAACTTTTTCATCATCTTTTCGCATCTTTTGAGGGTGAAATGATTTATCAAGCTCTATACTACTGGGTATGCCTGTGTAGTCTACATGCATTGTGATTATGGTAAACATTGTATTAATTGTTTTAGTACTAAAACATTTCTTAAAAAGGAACAATATTGTTATCATATAGCCTAAGCATGTTTAGTCATCTATCTTAGTTAAACAGAAATTAATTAAGAGCATACTAACTGCATATTTGAAAAGTTGGAGTAGGCTAACTCTAGCATGCGCACGCACACACACACACACACACACACACACACACACACACACACACACACACACACACAAACACACAATGACCCCTGCCTGTTAAATATCTCTTTTAAACCGTAGATAGGCCAAAGCTTTCTTCCTTGGGGGACTTTTTCATTGCTCTTGTTGCTCTTGGATGCTCCCAGTGTAGGAGATCTTGAAAATGGCACCATGAAAATAGAGATGTCTATCATATTGAACTCTATATGATAGACATCTCTATTCTCATAGTGTGTGGGTGGAGATCATCTCGGTTTTCATGGCCCTTGTTGTTGCAGATTCATATGTAGCATTGATATGCAACATAGATTCATATGCGGCATCCTTATCCTTATACAGATTTATATTCAACCCCAATTTACTGTAGCTTCAGCTTAGCATAGAAGTAAAGTGTATAGTACAGTAGCCAAAGAGATGCTATCTGGTTACTTTACATTCCAGTGCCTATGCTAAGCTAAAGCTACAATTTGGGGCTGCCAGACAAGGAAATTACTTGAAAATAAAAGTTCTGCATCGTGCTGCTGTTGTGTTTGCCCAAGTGTTTCACTTACACCAAATCACATGATTTCTAGAAGGACAAGTTGTCAGTGAAGTAGTTTCAGTTGGATATCTGAATCTAGCCTGTCCGGTTGAATGGGCAGCTGCATGTCTGAAACTTGCCAAGACCAACATAACAAAACACTAGTCGCATTGTTGTGATTTGATATATAAGATGATCACACTGTGATAACATGACTAAAAAAATTGTCTGACATGCCTAAATTTTCTAAAGAAAATTTCCACAACTTTTTTTTTTGTTTTAACAGATTATTTGTTCATATAGGCCTATTTGAAGGGTGATAATTACAAGGCTTTTTCTTACCAATCAGGACCGTTTCAAGGTACTTTGGGGGCCCCAAGCAAACAGGGCATCATGGGGCCCTTCACAGCTCATAAACAGCTAGGCAACATGAATCACATTGTTATAATCATCAAGCATCTTTCCTATAATTATTTGTGTTGATGTCATAGTTGTCTAACTGCAGCCCTAAAGTCACATTTCATTGAAGAACACCTCAAAATAAATTACTAATTACTAAAGCAGCCAATTCAGTTTTACACCAGTTGCTGTAGCTTAATACATGTGAAGTAGTAGAATAACTCATTTGTAGTTCAACTACAAAAAACTGTGTGACAGGAACTCAAATTCCTGCATAAAAGGGACACGAAACCAAACAAGTAAACGCCAACTTTGGATTCTCTGTGTCCTACAGCACGTAGGCGACACACCCATGAACTCATCATGATGAAGACTAGATCTAAATGCACTCAGTCCAAATCAAATATGGATATGAAAGAGGAGGCTTGATGTTTAATGTCACTTAATTATAGGCACTTAACACTGATAATTACACTAGATACTGAACTTCTACAACAATAGATGCAGATGCCAAGTCTGATGAACGTTTTCAAAATGTGAGGGTGGTTGGTAGTGCAGCTCAATTTATCATGCATGTGAATGCAGAAGCACCTGCAAGTATATAAAATCAATCAAGAAACTAGTCAGCCAACAGAAGTACTCCTGATTGGCTTGCAGCCAAAGTTAATCTCTGTTTTCTCCCATGGTGGAAAAAAACACACCTGAGGAGCTTGTAACCTGCAGCAGCCATTTACTGTCAGTTGGAGGTTTCACTGGAAACAGGAAGGAGTGGCATCCTCTCGAAACCTAACAATCAAATGCCCACTTTGTTGTAACTTCTGTTTTCTCCCATGGTGGAAAAAAACACACCTGAGGAGCTTGTAACCTGCAGCAGCCATTTACTGTCAGTTGGAGGTTTCACTGGAAACAGGAAGGAGTGGCATCCTCTCGAAACCTAACAATCAAATGCCCACTTTGTTGTAACTTCTGTTCTCCTACATGTACTCACCTGCATGAACTTTAAACTTATCACATAAGCCTCAGGCTACACCAAATACGGGCCTGAAACTAGTTTGAGTGCAGTGAATGCAGGGGCTCATATTTGTCCTTAGAGGAGTGCATTTCTGTTCATTATCAAAATCATCTACATGCATAACCTCTGACTGTCAGGTGGAAAAAAAATACTTACACATTACTTCATTTTGTCTTCCCTTTGTGTTTATAAGCAGTTCCATAAGTTCAGCAGTGATATACCATGCATGCATTGTGGCTAGAATGCAGTCTTTTCAGCAGGTAAGAGGCTAGTTCTGCCAATTAAGGGTTATGGTGAGAGTTGAGAGGGTTAGAGTTAGGGTTAGGATTTAGTGTGTTGTTAAATCATTTTTAAGAAGGCTGAATGCCACTATTTCAAAGCTCTTTGAATGGAGCTGCAAAAATGATAGGAGGGCCCCTCTCCAGGATACATCACATTGCTACCAATCAGCAAAGTTTGACAATGCATCATGAGAATATGATAGGCTTTCCTATCTTTTTGAATTTAAATATCTCCAATAAAGTATCTACATTCTTCGGCAACTTTTTTAAAGTCAAAGTTTGTGGAATTGTCACCTTATTCTGGTAGTACATGAAAAAGGCTATTTTGGGGTGGGGGGGGGGGACGAATTCTCCAGCTAAATCTAAACCCTGTAATTGTCATTGCAATCGTCTTATCTTTTTTCTAGTGAAAATCCATCATTCTCTGTAGCTTGTCGATCACACCACTGACAACGTGCTGCAGTGAGTGAGAGATTTGAGAGGCTGTGAGGAGCGTAGAGACAGGGGGAGGGACCAACAAGTTGCATGATTTTGAATTTTTCTTTGACTAAGTCTTGGAATTACAAAGACTTGCCGAATACAGCCTTAAGCAATCATTTAATCACTAGGTGGAAATCACAGACCCTTGTATGAAGTAAAGCGCCAAGGGGTGGGTTATGACCAGGCTACCAGGGTGCGATTTGTGAAAAAAACAGAGGGGGGATGTTTCTGAAACGGTATTGCGTTGGTGACGTCATTACTAGACCCAACCCCCCCCCCCCCAAAAAAAAAAAAAATACAAAATATTCTGCTTATTCATTCCTTAAAACTATCATGCCATTAGTAGGCCTATCTATTCTACAGCGCAGTGTCTACCAGATGCCTCTGAAGTAGGCTACCGTACTTCATGTGACAGCTGCTGCTGCGTGTATTACATTTTTCACAAAACTTAGAAACTCTCTCGTTCAGACCCTCCTGCTGCTTGCGGCGTGTTAAATATTTAAATAAAGTGCTGCAGATTACATTGTTTAATGTAGCTGATAATAGCCAAATTACTTTGATAGCTCAGAGATATGTTGACCCAACCCAAGACATTCGTTGGATCCGACGGTACGCGCGGAAGTGCGCTGGAAACGTTAACCTATTTTATTTTATTTTTTTTGCAACTGTGAGGAAAGCCAGTTACCTCACTCACGTCAGATCATGCGCTACGTAACTTTCGTAAGGCACTTCCGCGCAACGATCTGATGTTGAAGCCCATCAGAGAGATTTCAAGCCATTATTCTCTAACCGGACCAATCAGGGCCGCTGGCTGCTGTAGAGGGTGTGACGTAGCGAAGAAGCAACTGTTTTGAATCCAACCAATCCAACAAACGTAACGAGCGTCTTCGGTTGGTTTCGATGTGGTTGGCTGCAGTGTACGTCAATTAAATTGATGGACAAGCCGTTTGCCCAGTTAGATTCAAGGATTTCTGGCTCCTGAAATAATTCGTCTATCGCTGAATATCAGATGAACGCGCGTAGCGGTACATCTGACGTGAGTGAGGTAAGAAAGCCAGGGCATTGAGCATAAAAAATAGCCAATGCAAATAGGAACAACTAGGCCTTCCTACTTAACGTATTGTTTGAGCATTTTGCCTAGATTATGCCATTTATTGGTCATTTTCTACAACTGGCTGATTTAGGGTGTTCTCATCCCCGCGATTCGGATATTTTGCCTGATACGTTAACATTACACACATTTCATATCGAACTTAAATTGTGCCTTTGCCAAACAGTTCGTTTTCCTTTGCACAAAGTTGTTCAAACAATGTGATAACATTATGAAGTTTCCTTTCGTTTTCCTTCTCGTCCATAGCTTTAGTCTTTCCAGTGAGAAAAAAAACACCTGCGCTTATAGGATAAAGTTCGAGGCAAAGTGAGCCAGGAGTTGTCACGCACACAATTCAGGACACAGGACGCAATTTTTTTAATTTTATAATTCGCTGCGCACTAGATGTTAGTCGCATTGCTTGCATACTGTCACAAGATATCCAGGGGGGATAAATGTTATCCCCACTGGAGATAAAATTATTCAAGCAGAGGGAGGGATGCCAAAACCAGAGGTTAGGAAATCCGACCCATCCCCCCACCAAATCGCACCCTGCAGGCTACTACAATGGTGTTGTTATCTTGAATGCCTTTAAAGCAAAGTGTCTGTTATTCAGGGCTAGTAGGAGCTAGTAGGTCTTTTTTGACCTCAACAGTGCCTTCCAGGCAGCGCTGCCTTCATGTCTCTCTCCCCAATTTAGGGTTAGGGTGAGGATTGAGGGGGTTAGGGTTAAAGCAGAGAGGGTTGAAGCGGAGCGAGAGGTCTCAACGTTGGTTAAGTTCCTGGTTCTATTTTTGCAAGGGGAGGGGGGAAAAATCCCCCTTTATGCAGACTTAAAGAATGTTTTCTTATTGTGATGTAATGATTTATGCAGACTTAAAGAATCTTTCTTTTTGTGATGTAATGTATTTATGCAGACAGGAAGTATTCCAGTTTGCTCCCATTGAAATGTATTATGATGCCTTATCTTGCTCAGTATTCCATGGTCTTTGGTTAAAGTACTGCCTTTCGACTGTGCTGCCTGGAAGGTGCCGATGGGGACAAAAAAAAAAAACACCATCGAGCTATGCAGTACAACATAAAATGGCTCTGAGGTACATAGTTTTAAGTTTGGGAACAACTAAACTAGAAACCCTAAAAGAGTGGCATCCATCCATTTAATAGAAAGTGCACGCTTCCCAGTCTAACCCCCCTGTCCAGTCTTCCCAGAATAACAGGCAGGAGTTTCACTGCAAATTGGAAGGAGTGGCAGGATGTTTACAGGAGACTGAAACCTAACAAACAAATACCTACTTTGAATAATATTTGATCCCCTGCAGGTACACATCCATATACTTGAATACACCTTTGATGGTATGAAGCCTTAGGCTAAACCGAATATCAAGGATACAAGGAGTTTTTATTGTCACAAGCATATGTTTGGGATTAATCAAGCATAGTTCATTTGCATGAGGGTGAACACGAGTGGAACATTCAGTCCATGTTGTTCCAAATTGTTTTGTTTCACTCCATATCTGCAACAGGGCATTGACGCCGGGGTGTCAGGGGTGTGGCACCAAATTTTGGGCCCTATATCACAAGCAATGGCCATGGGCCCGCCTCAGTCTGGAACACAATTCCAGACTCTTCCAGGTGGGCCCTCCCACCCCTTGGGGCCCTGGTAACTCAGTTCCCCTTTTCCTATACAACGCCCCTGAAGGGAAGTGTTTTAATTCTTGAATGCAGATACCATGTGAGAATTATGGTTGTCCTGAGAGGGCCATTAAAGTATGATTTTTTTCTTTCAATATTGCTTTCTGCCGGCTATGATGGATACCAACAGAACAAGTTAATGTGGGTTCAAGTCGATATTTTCAACCCTCAATGGCACCTTCCAGACAGCATTGCCTGCAGGGCACTACCTTATCCCCAACTCCCTTAACCCTCACCCTAAGCCTAATGCCCTTAACCTTCACTCTAACCCAGGGGTTTTGAACAGGTTCATTCCCAAGGACCACCATTCTGACTAGAAGTCATTGGTAGCCCACCGTCGAGGGGTGGCGCTTCTTTGTTATACCCAAGACTATTGTGATGTCATGAACAACATACATCTTTAGAAATCGAGCTGGAGATATGTGAGAAATATACAATCTGACAAACGTGTAAATACTAATCATTTTAGTAAAATAAGCCAGTATATCTACCATGTGTTAATTAGAAATAAACCATAGACTGCCTAACACAGTCCATACATGTACTGTACATTGTTTACAGGATGATAAGTTTCTGTTTCACTGGAAACAACCTTGTGAGGATTTAAGGTGATGTAAATGGTTGGAATGGTGCCCATTCCTCCTTTGAATATGTTTTTTGCATATGCCTACATCAGGAGAACATTCCGGTACTACTTGTTCTGTGTCTTATGGCTTTACAAAGGTGAACGGACCTGATTCACCAATACCTGCTCAATAACTGCTGATATTTGTTCTCCAGTTTGTTCTCAAGGTGACATAGAATGGATTAATGGAGTATTGTACCTTGTTTTCTGATGTTAAAATACAATATATTCAATTGTATTTTGTCAAAAATAAGATCAAGTGATAATTTACAAGCCTAGTTTAGTTAACATCTCATATTTAAGATGTGTATTGAAAGGTTTTTTTTTTTTTTTGCCTAAACAACACCTCACTCTGGCCACCTTAATTGAACTGCAATGGCTTTGTGCTATTTGACATCATTTGTAGGCTTTATTCTATTTCGCCCATGATTTAGTGGCTATTTCTAAATGTAGGATTTCAATATGCCTGCCTCATGTTCATGATGGCTCTTTGACCATGCACAACCTCTCTTAAATCATTAAAGCCAATGTAAAAGTGGTTTTCCATTCTATGACTCCTTTAAGTTTAAATAAATCTGTATTAATGAATATTAATCCTCTGGAAAAGCACCCAAGTGTGCTTTAGGAACAGATTCCCACATACTGTAGGAAATGATTGGAGAATGAGACTAAATGTCTTTTTTTCGTGACTTAGGTTTCTCATTGAATATGCATTCCTGGTGACGTGATCATGCTCTCATATAATGCTGCACCTGCCAACCTAATCTCAGTGAAGGTGAGATCAAACATCAGGTTCGACCAGATACCCATAACCTGCCTGCACTGGGATTTAGGTAAGCACTGTAGTCATATTCTAATTGTTTTTTAATAGTAATAAATATTTTTTTTAAATATAAAGATGATGAAGTTTAAAGTAATGAAACATGGTTGTCAAATAATCATAAAAAACATTGATGGTGGTTGTGTCACGCAGAAATGTGACTATATTATTTCATTTCTTTATTATTAACCCCCCCCCCCATTCTTTTATTTATTTATTTATTTATTTATTTATTTTACATTTCTCTTCTACTGCTGTATGTTGCACACTGCAGTCTTTGCCAATGACCTGTTGTTGCTTGCTTCATGTTTTGTCTTGTGTTGCTGTGTCATGTCCTAACTGGTACAGTATTGTATTGCTGTTATATTGTCACTGTTTTATGCACACATTCTTGTCTTGTCTGCTTGCTGCATCTTGGTCTGTACTGTTTTGTGTTCTTTTATACAGTATGTTGTCCATGGTGGCACGTCCTATCCTATCCTATCCTAATAGTTATATAGCTGAGTTGTTATCTACTAACATTTTGTTAAACAGTAATTGACTAGACTATCCTAGATACTTTAATATCTTTAAAATAAAACTCTACATATGATGGCTTGACAGCAGGTCTGACAGGTAGGAAACATATGTTCAGCCTAATTATCATCTACTGTAGGTTTAAATAGAATAATTATACACCAGCATTGCTTTCAGAAATATATGTACAGGCATAATATTTTATGACAACAAACAACATTTTTTGTCCACAAGAAGATTAGAAGTCATCATTTCCATTATCAGAATAGGTCAGCAACCTCTGTATAAAAGAATAAGAACATAAGAATAATGAAACAAATTGAAATTTTAAAAATTCATATTCAAATTCATATATTTTTTACATTTTGCTTGTTTCTATTGTTTTTGTTTAGTTTTAATGTGATTAGTGTAATATACTAGCTTTTGCTTTTCCATTTGGCCTTTGCTATACCTTAATGAACCAAGCTGTCAATCAAAAGGCTCAACACCTCACTAACCCTCAATATCACAATTGTCAACATCTCACTAGTGCAGGTTAAACATCCCACTAACCCCCTACAGTTGAAACCATATGTTTACATACACCTCAGAGAGAAAAACAATAACTTTTTTCCCTTTACATTCGAACATTGAATCAGAGTAAGCTTTGTCTTCTGCTTATCAGTTCAGTCACTATTATCACATTTTTTATATTTATTAAATGTTAGATAAAAAACGTAAAGAAAAAAAAGTTTTTGTTTTTCTCTCTGAGGTGTATGTAAAGATATGTTTTCAACTGTACGTCTCGCATCTCACTAATCCTCAACATCTCACCTTTTGGTTCACAACACCTTTTTTTTTGTTACATGACTGACACTGTCAGTTTGAACTTGCTGGTAATAAGAAGCACACACGGCCAATGGCAGATGTGTCAGTGTGGGCCTGATGCCTCTGAAATTGAGCCAGTCAGATGATTTCCAGTTCAAAGCTGTAATCGGCAAGTCTACGTAATTCCGAAAATTAGAAAAAAAAAAAAGAAGAAAAAAAAAAAAATCATATTACTCTCTGATCCCTCCCCCTATCTTTACTATGCTCCTCAACGGCCTCTCAAATCCCTCCCTCGATGTAGCACGTTGTTGTCAGCAGCTTGCTCAACGCTGTGATTGACAGGCAGTTATCCCTCCCTCCGAATCTGATTGGTGGTAGGCTACAGAGAGCACTGGATTTTTTCAGTGACGATTGCAGTGTTTAGATGGAGCTAGGGAATTCGGATTTCTTCATAAAAAGCCTTTTTCATGTACTACTTCCAGAATAACGTGACATTTATATGAAATTTATTTTTAAGAGTTCCCGAATACAGCTTTAACTAGAGAAAAAAACTACAGTGATGAATGCTAAGCAGTGCAAGCAGACTAGCAGGGTATTTTTAATTTGTGCAATAAACAGCAAATACTAGGCCAACATTTGTCTTACTGGTAAAATGCAACTCTACAATTTCTACTTTTGCGCACCAAAAATATAAAAGAAGACATTTTGTGTCCTCCAGGGGCTTTCTGCACATATTTAACCTAAGGTAAGTGCACATCTTTACTCCAATTTTACAGCACATTCAGCATTTACTAGTCACGTTATTCTGCATATGTTTGACATTCAGGAGAAACCTAGACAAAACAAAATCTAAAGTGAAGACCGTTGATTAATTGTATAACCATTCAAATTGTATATCATTCAAATTGTACAATAATTCAATTTTAGCTAGTTGACTAATGTTAGCAAGAAGGCCTAATCATAGATACGATTAAGAAAAGACAGCTTTAAGCAAGAGCAAACTCTTAAGATGACTTGACAGTGTTCTTGATCATAAGATAATCAATCATGTTATACAGTATAGTGCAGGATAAATGTAGCCTATAATTACAATATTTTGAACAATTCTTTCATGCTTGTTCTCCAATCAAAATTAAAAATGTTCATGCAATCAAATGATGTAAATACCACATTATTACCATTATAGATGTGCCATGTGCCCGTAAGAATAAAGACTAACTATACGTTCACACCTAGAGCTACTAAAGCTGTAAAATCGCTGGATGTCATTCACTTTCTATAGACAAGAGCAACAAAAGCGACAAAAGCCACTATACCAGCTGTAAAAGTTTGGCGATTTGAGTGTCTAAAAAGGTTTAAAAATGGATAACTTTATGCAAATTAGCTATGAGGCGTTTCAGCTGTAAAATTTAAATACTGTTCTGCAAATGGAATGACAACAGGCACGTCATGAGCGATAAAGCAATTTGAGTGAACACAGAAATTTTAGCAGCTACTTTTTTGAGCGACAAAAGCAGTTTTACAGTTTTAGTAGCTCTTGGTGTGAATGTACATCAATAGGTTTCATTTCCCAGATACAACTTGTGGAGGAACTGGTTCCTTACTCATCACTGCCCTCAATCATTTCCTCCTAGTACTTCCTGCTTCCTCTTGGCCTGGGACATCCTGCTTTCTGCCTGCACCAGGACAACCCGTTTCTGCTTTCCCCATTTTAGTAAACCTTTTTAAAACTGTCATGCCTGGATCCACATTTAGATTGTGCATCGAGTGCCAGGCACACATTTGGGTAGCAAGCGCAAAGTGTAAAGAGTGCGGGGCCCAGCAGCCTGCCAAGGTACCCACCATCCAGCGTCTCTTAAATCCTAAACACATAGATAAAGCTGCTGCCCTGGTGTGTTTGTTAGGAATTCATTGTGTTTAAAAATAAAGTGAGAAATGAGCTGATATAAAAGGGATTTCGCTGTTTCTTTAATCCACTGCAACAGGATGTGGGAGAATCAGGATCAGGTTTTAACTGTAGTATTATATAATAAAAAAAACTTAATTAAATACCTCTCATAAAATAAAAGTATTGTCTGGTCAGGATGGATAGAGCCTATGGGTGGATTCTTTCAAACTATCTCTGCATGCAGTAGAATAGCGCTTTGTATGGCTCTAACTACAACCAATCCGAGCAACAAACAAGCCGATTCAAACAATGCTATGCCTGTCCAACGACCCCCTGTTCACATGATTGGATAGACACCGCCGATGTCTGAATACAACGCTTCCCTATTGCTGATAGACGTACCATAGATACCCATCGATACAAAAAGGGACTAGTGCAGCCCTTGATTGCATTTTGCGTCACGTGCTCTGGTATTGGCTCTGAGCTATGTACAGACACTATGATAGACATTTGTAGCGCCGTACCATAGATACTCTGTGTACTCAAACAACATTCCTTCATGGGTGACTAGATTAAACACATCAGATGTGACACATACCATACAAACACAGGCAGTATGCCACAAATACATACCTGCATAATTATTGCAGGCGCACTGGATTAAAAGTGGCAATCAGTCATATGTAAGAAGGCCCATCCAAAGACAGTTGATTAACAGCTTGTTTGACAGCTTGTTCCTTCAAGGGAAAGCAGAAATATTTTAGACAAAGGTGTAGAATTACAGTAATAGGCTAGCCTGGGAGTTCCCATGCTCCTTTGCCCACTCAATTTCCTTTCACTCTGCAAAGCAGCATGGTGACCATGGCCCATTTTCTCGCCTGCTTTCGGTATCCAATCACAGAACAAAAAGGGACTAGTGCAGCCCTCGATTGCATTTTACGTCACGTGGTGGCTCTGGTATTGGCTCTGAGCTATGTACAGACGCTATGATAGACATTTGTAGCGCCCAAAAATCGTCTCTGGATAATCGTAAATGACGTGTTGAGAAAAGGACGCTATACGAGGAAAGCAATAGGTAGGTCTCCAGTCTAAATATCACTTGTGATTTTAGTTTGGCAACCTCCTGGCTAGTAATATCTGGCACAATGGAAATAAAGAAAACCAAGAAATGTATAATTTCCTTTTATTTACTTATTTGGTTTTTTCTCCTACTTCTCTGTGTTTTTGTCACATCCTTTTCATTTTCTGAAGATTTGTTTCTTTTACTAGATTATGCTCCATATGTTTCCAATGCTGAAGAAATGGCCTTAGAGGTCTGACCGCACTGTAAACACATTACAGGGCTCTAGACCTAATTTCTCAATGGTGCGACTTAAGAAAATCAGAGGTCGCACCGGTACGACCAGCCGTTTGCGG
>JAODXP020000016.1:1762280-1770635 GCA_027497455.2 Sardinella longiceps | reverse complement strand
AGTTAAGCCCTAACCTGTAAGTTGTACCACTAATGATACCTTGGTGATGTGTCCTAACCTAGAACAGAAAAGGCCCTAACCTCTGAGATCTGGGAACACTTCTCCTAGAACAGGGTTGACCAGTGTTGTAGCCTCCCCAACTACACTTGATACAGCCAGTCTCCTCAACCAGAACTGATATAGCCAGCCTCCTCAACCAGAACTGATATAGCCAGCCTCCTCAACTAGACATCCTCCTCAACCAGAACTGATATAGCCAGCCTCCTCAACCAGAACTGATATAGCCAGCCTCCTCAACCAGAACTGATATAGCCAGCCTCCTCAACCAGAACTGATATAGCCAGCTTCATCAACTAGACATTATCCTCCTCAACCAGAACTGATATAGCCAGCCTCCTCAACTAGACTCCTCCTCAACCAGAACTGATATAGCCAGCCTCCTTAACTAGACATTATCCTCCTCAACCAGAACTGATATAGCCAGCCTCCTCAACTAGACTCCTCCTCAACCAGAACTGATATAGCCAGCCTCCTCAACCAGAACTGATATAGCCAGCTTCATCAACTAGACTCCTCCTCAACCAGAACTGATATAGCCAGCCTCCTCAACTAGACCTGATATAGCCAGCCTCCTTAACTAGACATTATCCTCCTCAACCAGAACTGATATAGCCAGCCTCCTCAACCAGAACTGATATAGCCAGCCTCCTCAACCAGATCTGATATAGCCAGTCTCCTCAACCAGATCTGATATAGCCAGCCTCCTTAACTAGACATTATCCTCTCAACCAGAACTGATATAGCCAGCTTCATCAACTAGACTCCTCCTCAACCAGAACTGATATAGCCAGCCTCCTCAACCAGAACTGATATAGCCAGCCTCCTCAACCAGACCTGATATAGCCAGCCTCCTCAACTAGACATTATCCTCCCCAACTAGACTTGATACAGCCATGCTCCTTGACATAGACCATTTCCCCAACAACCAGGTGGCTCAGTGGAAGAGTGCTGGTCTGCAGTGTGAGTATTTGTGCTGCCTTAGAGGACATGGGTTCAAAGCCTGAGAAGGACTTGGTGTGTGTGTGAGTGAGAGAGAGATTGAGTAGGTGATGAGTGACAGGGAGGGACTTGGTAAACTGGTTAAAGAGGGTAATTATTGGGTATATGTAGGAAGACTCCATTGTAAAACATTTTGGGACTCCTGAGTGCCAATTATGACCACCTAAAAAACTTCATAATCCCCTGCATGTATCCTGTATTTCTTCGGGGGGCCAAGTAAGCCCCCCCATTTCTTTCTCTTTCAAGTTCCATCTTCTGCTCCTCTCCCCATTGCCATCATCATTGGTGTGGTCCATGGAGCTCCTCCACCGGTCCTCAGTCAGCAGGCAGAGCTGGGATTGAACCAGCAACCTTGGGGGTGGGGATCTCTGATGCTACCGCTGCACCACTGGCTCCTCCAGGGTGGTGGAATGTTCCCTGTTCAGACAAGTCCTCAGGTGACAGTATAGTATAGCACTTAAACAATGTATTCAGTCCACATTTATGCTTTCATCCAAACGAACTCACATTGTGCAAACTATAAATTACACGAGGGCCAATCATCCACAAGAATAACAGTGATAACTGGGATTTGAACCCATAATTTACAGGCTATTAACATGGTAGCCATATTCCTTAACCACTACACCACCCCAAGCCCAGTTCTGCTTGAACAGAAACTGTGTAATCTCTTCTGCACTGATTAGCCTTCTGAAGGTCCTAGTGTCAGTGGTCAAGGCAAGGCAGCGTGACACTTTCAATTGACCTTTCCGCGACCAAACCCCCAAAACGGTAACTGACCAATCATAGCATAGCAATTGGTTACTAAGCTCGGGACCTCAGTCAAGCGAGCCATTTTGATGAATGGATGAGAAGAGCTTATGAGAATTTGAGAAGAGCTTGCGCTTATAGCGCGTGTACGGCGTGTGCTGATATCCAAGTAGGCTGGAGGGAGGGGTAAAATTTCATCCCTTCCCGAAACCAAAGACCCAGAGAGAGAAATGCCTGCTCGTTCCAAGGTAGCTAAGAAGCTATATTAATCTCGCTAAAATCCGCCCACTGCATCGAAAACGTGAGAAAACCCCTGCTTCAAATAGGATTCAGTTTTACCACCTGTCATGTTTGCGTAGCAGCAACTGTGTAGATAATAGAACACATACATATAGCTGGAATGAACCTGTTAGCCTTAGCATAATTGTTGTAAGTTTATTTTCACTGATGTTTCTCAATGTCATTGCAGCATTTTGTTGATGGGCAACCCACACCTGAAAACCCGAATCCAGTCGCAGCTATACCGGTGCCTCTATCCGGAATTCATTTGTCTGGCTACAAACACACTGGACAGTAGTATTTAGTAAAGTAATGGTGGTGTGTGGGGTTAGTAGTGATGGTGTGTGTGTGTGTGTGTGTGTGTGTGTGTGTGTGTGTGTATGTGTGTGTGTGTACACTGACAGTAGTATTTAGTAAAGTAATGGTGGTGTGTGGGGTTAGTAGTGATGGTGTGTGTGTGTGTGTGTGTGTGTGTGTGTGTGTGTGTGTGTGTGTGTGTGTGTGTGTGTATGTGTGTGTGTACACTGACAGTAGTGATGTGTGGGGTTAGTAGTGATGGTCCATGTTTCCTAGTCATGGGTTGAATATTGATGTCCTGAAAAGTCCTGAGGGTTTAAGGTGAACCTGAATCCTGAAAGCCTTTATTTGATGTGAGTTGACAACATGAGTGGATGGTGGTGTTGGTTGCTGCTGATTGGTTGATGGTGGAGTTGGTTGCTGCTGATTGGTGCAGAGGTTTCTACTCTCTGATGATGTTGGGCTGGAAGTCGTGCTGGACAGCTTTAGCGATCTCTTCTGCATACATGTCATATCGCCCCGTCATCTGTAGGGAACAACAACAACAATACTCAGGTTGTCATAGCAACCAGTCATCTGTGGGGAACAACAACAACACAACTCAGGTTGTCATAGCAACCAGTCATCTGGAGTCAGTTTCCCAACAGCGTCGTTGCAAACTAACGTAGCAACTTCCGTGGTTGGAACGACGGTTGTCCGGCATTTGTGTTACCCAAAGCTGTCGCTAAGACTACAGTCTTTACAACTACAGTCGCTGGAACTTAGTCGTTACAACCACAGTAGTTTCACTGTCGTTAGTGTTTAGAATCGTTCCCCAACGGCGTCGGATGACCTTACCATCAGATGTGGGACTGTAGTTGCAGCGACAGGTGTATAGCTGTCGTTAAGCCTCTTCCTCGTCTGTTTGGGTCTTAAAACTGTCAAATTGAGCATCATTTGATGCATTACCCCCACCTACAGGATTAACTAATTCCCACTTCAACTTCACCATGTGGTAAGATGCTGTTTGAAACACAAATGCTCCAGTTATCCATAGAAGTTTCAAAGAACAAACAAAGATAACTTACAACACGTCACCAACCATCACGAGTAGGCTACAGCATGTCAAATATATATATAAAAAAGACAACTTCGTTCCCGCCTGGATTCGAACCCGAGATTTGACAAAACAGCATTCTGCTGTCACAGGTGTGCTTGGCCTTAACCCTCATCACCACCATTCCTGATAATTAGGGTGAGGCACAACTCGTAGTTGACTACCAAAAGAAGTACGTTTTTAACTTTTTTTTGTTTTGTATGGAGACTCATTAAATAACGTGGTTATCATCAAATAGCCCATACAAATTGAAACACTGTCATGTCGGGGAATATTATCTACCACTACCACTAAGTTTATCATTGTGTAGTTTATTTATCAACACTAGCGATTTTATGAGCTTAGTGATGCTACAACTTTAGCCATGCTATGTTGACATGCTTTTTGCAACGAGTGCTTCCGAATTCTCCCCGAACGCTGCCGAAACATCTGGGAACGATGTAGTTGGAACAATGTAAGTTGTAACCAATGTCGTCAGGACTAACATGTTACGACAGAACTTCAAGCGCGTTGGGAATTGGTCGTTGTTTGCCATCTTTATCGTTAGTAACTGCGTCGGACAACGGTGGTTAGCTAGCATCCGTCGGGAAACGGAGTCCTGTAGGGAACAACAACACGCAACTCAAGTTGTCATAGCAACCAGTCATCTGTGGGGAACAACAACAACACAACTCAGGTTGTCATAGCAACCAGTCATCTGTAAGAAACAACACACACATCTCAAGTTGTCATAGCAACCAGTCATCTGTGGGGAACAACAACACACAACTCAGGTTGTCATAGCAACCAGTCATCTATGGGGAACAACAACACATAACTCAGGTTGTCATAGCGACTTATCATCTGTAGGGAACAACAACAACACAACTCCGGTTGTCATAGTGACCATAATATTGCTATCTGTTTAGATAATGCAACACTGACAAACCTTGAAGTTCCACTTGTCTGCGATTTGCCTGTTGAGGTTCAAGTCCAGTTCCGTGACCAGAAGTCCGTCTCGAGTTCTAGAGAGACCTGGAGAACGACTGCCGTCTGGTGCCGCCACGTAACTGGAGCCGTAGAAGTGTCCAAAGTCATTATGCGCTGTGCACACACACACGCACACACACACGCACACACACACACACAGACGCACACACACGCACACACACACACACACACACACGCACAAGAGTTGGGACAGGGAAACACAACAGTCAATACAGTCAGTCACACAATAGAGTTTACCCCAACAGTCAGTCACACAATAGAGTTTACCCCAACAGTCAGTCACACAATAGATTTACCCCAACAGTCAGTCACACAATAGAGTTTACAATAGAGTTTACCCCAACAGTCAGTCACACAATAGATTTACCCCAACAGTCAGTCACACAATAGAGTTTACAATAGAGTTTACCCCAACAGTCAGTCACACAATAGAGTTTACCCCAACAGTCAGTCACACAATAGAGTTTACAACAGAGTTAACCCCAACAGTCAGTCACACAATAGAGTTTACCCCAACAGTCAGTCACACAATAGAGTTTACCCCAACAGTCAGTCACACAAATAGAGTTTACCCCAACAGTCAGTCACACAAATAGTTAACCTCCTGTCCTATGGCCACATCAGTCATTACCTTTCTTCCCATCGCCAGAGGTGAACTCATTCTTGAAGTGTTCCTGTTTGAAAAGAGGGAGAAACACCATGTTGAGTCACTACAGTGCAAGAGAATAACTCAAGTTGCTTGGAGACAAACACACACACACATACACTCAGATATGAGCAGACACAAACACACACACAAACACACATACTGTACACACACACACAGACAGAGATACTGTACACACACACACACACACACATATACACACACAGATACTGGTTGCCTTACCGTTCCGACGCGGTTGATGGCACAGGTGAAGCAGTGGTTGGCAATGGCTGCATTTCTTGCTTCTATGGACCACATGGGTTCACTGGCAGGAAACAAATAATTATATGACCTTCAGCACACACACACACACACACACACACACACACACACACAATGGACCACATGGGTTCACTGGCAGGAAACAAATAATCGTATGACCTTCAGCACACACACACAGACACACACACACACACACACACACACACACACACACACACACACACACACACACACAATGGACCACATGGGTTCACTGGCAGGAAACAAATAATCGTATGACCTTCAGCAAACACACACACACACACACACACACACACACACACACAATGGACCACATGGGCTCACTGGCAACAAACAAACAATCACTTAAACATGTCTGTGCGCATGACCTTCAGCACACACACGGCACCACACACACACACACACACACACACACATTCACACACACACACACACACACACACACACACACACACACACACGGATTCAATAAGTTTTATCTGTCACATGCATATGATAACTGGTGTAGAAATTGTAGTGATATTGTGACTGGTGTCAGCCTATTTGTGCCAGTCCAGAAGTGCAGTCAGAAAGGGGACATAATGGAGGGTGGGGGGGGGGCGGATGTGTGTGTGTGTGTGTGTGTGTGTGTGTGTGTGTGTGTGTGTGTGTGTGTGTGTGTGTGTGTGTGTGTGTGTGTGTGTGTGTGCACACCAACAAGAGCACCCAAGAGCAGCAGGGGGATGGGATGAAAAACTCCCTTACCTGAGGAGGAAACCTTGGACAGATCCACGGCTCAGGGGGTTAACATAACTGCCAGGGGTCATGGTGGGGGAGAGGGACAGTGTGCTGAAGATGATCTCGGCCCCGTGGAGTGTTAGCGTGTGTGTGTGTGTGTGTGTGTGTGTGTGTGTGTGTGTGTGTGTGTGTGTACCTGAGAGCTCCTACAGTGGCGGAGGGGTTGAAGATGATCTCAGCGCCGTGGAGTGTTAGCGTGTGTGTGTGTGTGTGTGTGTGTGTGTGTGTGTGTGTGTGTGTGTGTGTGTGTGTGTGTGTCTGTGTGTTCCTGAGCGCCCCAACAGTGGCTGAGGGGTTGAAGATGATCTCTGCTCCGTGGAGTGTTAGTGTTAGTGTGTGTGTGTGTGTGTGTGTGTGTGTGTATGTGTGTGTGTGTGTGTGTACCTGAGAGCTCCTACAGTGGCGGAGGGGTTGAAGATGATCTCAGCTCCGTAGAGTGTTAGTAAGTGTCTGTTTGTGTATGTGTGTGTGTGTGTGTGTGTGTGTGTGTCTGTGTTCCTGAGCGCCCCTACAGTGGCGGAGGGGTTGAAGATGATCTCAGCTCCGTGGAGTGTTAGCGTGTGTGTGTGTGTGCGTGTGTGTGTGTGTGTGTGTGTGTGTGTACCTGAGCGCCCCAACAGTGGCTGAGGGGTTGAAGATGATCTCAGCTCCGTGGAGTGTTAGCGTGTGTGTGTGTGTGTGTGCGTGTGTGTGTGTGTGTGTGTGTGTGTGTGTGTGTGTGTACCTGAGCGCCCCAACAGTGGCTGAGGGGTTGAAGATGATCTCAGCTCCGTGGAGTGTTAGTGTTAGTGAGTGTGTGTGTGTGTGTGTGTGTGTGTGTGTGTACCTGAGCGCCCCAACAGTGGCAGAGGGGTTGAAGATGATCTCAGCGCCGTGGAGTGTTAGTGTTAGTGTGTGTGTGTGTGTGTGTGTGTGTACCTGAGCGCCCCAACAGTGGCAGAGGGGTTGAAGATGATCTCAGCGCCGTGGAGGCCGTACAGGAACCAGTTTAGCGGGTGGTGGCGTCCGTAGCAGATGTTCACGCCCACACGGCCAAACTGGGTCTGGAACACGCGGTGCCCTGTGTTGCCCTCCATGTAGTAGGACGACTGTCAACACACACACACACACACACACACACACACACACATGTAGTAGGGTTAGGGTTAGGAACACGCGGTGCCCTGTGTTGCCCTCCATGTAGTAGGACGACTGTCACACACACACACACACACACACACACACACACACACACACACACACATGTAGTAGGGTTAGGGTTAGGAACACGCGGTGCCCTGTGTTGCCCTCCATGTAGTAGGACGACTGTCAACACACACACAAACACACACACACACACACACACACACACACACACATGTAGTAGGGTTAGGGTTAGGAACACGCGGTGCCCTGTGTTGCCCTCCATGTAGTAGGATGACTGTCAAAACACACACACACACACACACACACACACACATATAGTAAGAATGTGAATACACACAAACACACACACACACACACATACACCCACACACACACACGTGGTAGGAGGACTGTGAACACACACACACATAGGAGGACGGTGAACACACACACACACACACAAACACACATAGGAGGACTGTGAACACACACACACACACACACACACACACACACACACACATGTGGTAGGAGGACTGTGAACACACACACACACACACACACATAGGAGGACGGTGAACACACACAGACACACACACACACACACACACACGTGGTAGGAGGACTGTGAACACACACAGACACACATAGGAGGACGGTGAACACACACACAGACACACACACACATACATAGGAGGACTGTGAACACACACAGCACACACACACACACACACACACATATAGGAGGACTGTGAACACACACAGACACACATAGGAGGACTGTGAACACACACAGACACACACACACATACATAGGAGGACTGTGAACACACACACACACACACACACATACATGTAGTAGGAGGACTGAACAGCAGGGAGTGGTGAGTAGGGTTAGAGGTTAGGGGTTAAAGGGTTGAGTAGGATTAAAGGGTTAGTGGGTTAGTGTTGAGTAGGGTTAAAGGGTTAGTGGGTTAGTGTTGAGTAGGGTTAAAGGGTTAGTGGGTTAGTGTTGAGTAGGGTTAGAGGTTAG
>JAODXP020000016.1:1744780-1759780 GCA_027497455.2 Sardinella longiceps | reverse complement strand
CACACACACACACACACACACACCTCCTGGCAGAATCTGGTAGTGTATCCCTCTTCAGCCGACTCTGCAAACTCAGTCCAGGGTTCCCTCTCCCGCGTGCAGAAGGCAAAGGGCATCGCTGTGGAGGGCAAAACACAGGCTTCTGATTGGAGCATTCGTTATGAGTCACATCCACACAGACTTCTTTTTTTTTTGTGATCAAATTTTTTATTTTGCTTCACTTCAATACAACCATAGAATGCACAGCATATGGTATACTGTAATACAAGTCAAATGAAGTACAACAAAATAACACATAAGAAACAAGAAACAAAAACAAACAAAAAAAGAAAAAAGAAACTAAAAAGACCTTTTACATACAAAAAATACCAGACATATTATCAACACATAGTACGCACAGACAAAAAAAGCATAGACAAAGACAAAACACAAAACACAGGGGACTAAACAACATAGCAGAATATGACGGGAAGAGCATAAATATCTCTTAATATGTTAAATCATATCTTTCAGAGATTCAGAGAGAAGTTCCAAAAATCCACTGTCTTATCAGAGGCACCATTAATCCGTGCAGTTGAAAGTTCCAGATACACAACATCCAGAAAGGACAGGGTCCAGGCCTTAATAGAGAGAGTATGTGGCGGCTTCCAACGGGTTACAATCATTTTCTTGGCGGCTGTCAACCCCGCAAAAACAGCACGCTTACTGAGTTTAGAAAGATTAGCAGTTGACAAATTATTCAGAATCAATGCACTAACAGACACAGGTATAATCTCCTGAACCAAGTCAGACAATTTGGATGCAACATTGTTCCAGAACCTACTGACTGGCGGGCAGCCCCACATCATATGAAGAAATGTGCCCTGAGCCTTCAAAGAACAAAGTGTACAGAATGAGTCAGTAATGATATTCATGTGGTGTAGTTTAACTGGTGTAAGATATGTTCTATGAATAAAGTTGTAATGGATTTGCTGATGGTCTGGGTTCCGTGATACCTGAGGAATATCAGACCACACATCATGCCAGTCAAATTCTTGGTCCAGCTCAGGGCAATCCCGCTCCCATATCCTCTCAACAGGAAGTGTAAAGCGCTGAGGAACTATCATAAATTGGTAAAGTTTGGACACCATTCCTTTATTTAAAGTCTGTACCAAAAATATATGTCTGAGAGGATGAGTGGATAAAGGGCCCTGCCAGGGAACACCATATGCCTTGAGTGCTGACCTAAGCTGTAAATAAAAGAAAAAAGAAGAACCTGGCAGATTGAATGCATTTTGAATATCAGAAAACGAGCGAAGACCTTGATCATTAAAGACATCCTTCAAGTGATGAACACCCCTCTGTTCCCACTGTGGCGCTGATATAGGCCTCCCACCAATCAATAAAGCTCTGTTATTAAATATTGGTGAAGAGTTGTGCCATTTCAATAAGATACCACGATGAGCTTCAACCAATCTCCATGTTCTTATAAGATGGGAGATGATGGGGCCAAATCGCAGTTGACATTGTTTGTTAGATATGTTGGCGAAAAGTACATCGTGGAGAGGCCAGGGTTCGACCAACCTACATTCCAAGGCACGCCAAGAGACTGAGGAATGTGGGTCAAACCAGGAAAGCAGGGGCCTAAGTACAAATGCCCAAAAATAAAACTTAAAATTAGGGACAGAGAGACCACCATCCTCTTTCCGCCTTTGTAAAATCAACATTTTCAAGCGAGGGCGTTTCCCCTTCCATATAAAACGAGACACACCAGACTGAAGCTTACTCCAGTAGTCAGATGGAGGGGGAGAGGAAGCATAGAGCTGACAAAGTTTATCCTGGGCAGAATGTTCATTTTGGTAATAGAGACACGGGCTTGGATAGACATGGGCAGGACAGTCCATCTATCCATATCCCTCAAAACATTGGTTAAAGTAACTGAATAATTGTGCTTAATGATCTGATTTAGAGTGGGGAAGATCTCAATTCCCAAATATCTAAACTGATTAACAATGGGGATATTGACAGACAAGGATGACACTTTGGCAGGAGCATTAAGGTGAAGAAGTGCCGATTTGGACCAATTAATTCTAAACCCTGACAATTTCCCAAAGTCCTCACAGATAGTCAAGAGATAGGGTACAGATGTGGCGGGGTTTTCCAAAAACAATAAAACATCATCTGCATACAACGACAAGTGATGTTGAGTATTATGAATGCATATCGGAGAGGCTAAGGTTGACTGACGAATAGCCTGAGCAAGGGGCTCAAGTGAGAGGACAAATAGAGCGGGGCTCAATGGACATCCCTGACGAGAAGACCTAGAAATCGGAAATAAAGAGGAGAGAGTTCGGCCAGATAGCACTTGAGCTGAAGGTTTAGAATATAAGGTTTTTATCATTTTAATAAAAGTAGTACCAAATCCCATAGCCTCCAATACTGACCACAGGAATGACCATTCTAATCTGTCAAAAGCCTTCATGGCATCAAGAGAGAGGACTGACATTGGAGTCTTACTCTCTGAAGCAGCATCAATGATGTGCAAGAGACGCCTAACGTTATCTGTTGCCAATCTTGATTTTATAAAACCCGTCTGGTCAGAATTAACTAATGCTGGCATATGTGGATTTAGACGGAGGGCGAGAAGTTTGGCGAAAATCTTAAGGTCAGAGTTCAAGAGACTGAGTGGGCGATAGCTAGAGCATTCCCTAGGATTCTTATCCTTTTTTAAAAGTAATGAAATTAAGGCAGTGTTAACATCCCTAGAGAACGCACCCTTATCAATAGAAAAAATAATCATATCAAAAAGAAATTGACCCAACTGGTCCCAAAAAGTAACGTAAAATTCAGGGGGATCCCATCAATGCCAGGTGATTTACCTCGCTGCATACTCTGTACTGCCACTCTCAGCTCCTCTAAGGTAATGGAATCATCTAAACTGGCTGAGTCCACTCCAGAAAGTTGAGGCAGATCCAACTGAGACAACCACGCAGCACACTGTTCTCTGTCCAAAACAACCTCTGATTGGTAAAGATCAGAAAAAAAGGTTTTGAAAGTGTCATTAATCTCCTTAGGATCCATGCTAATTCCTCCGCCAGCAGTTTCTATGGCTGGTATATCTGAGAAATAATCACTGGTCCTAATTCTCATGGCCAGCAGGTGGCTAGGCCTGGACCCATGAAAATAATATTTCTGTCTTGTCCTGTGAATTTGGAATTCCGATTTTCGCTTTAAAATACTATTAATTTCTTTTTGGACGAGAGAACGTTCTAGAGCCACTTGTTCTGAAAAATTCTGCTGTAAAGCACAATCCAGCTTCATAAATTTGGATTCTAGTGTCTGCAGCTGTTGAGATCTGGCCTTCTGTGCATTAGAACTAAACAATATACAATTACTCCTAATGAAACCCTTAATCGCCTCCCAAAGAATTCTAGGATCGTCCACTGAGCCAACATTGAGATCAACAAATATTTTAAATTCGGTAATGAATTGGGCAATATAAGCTTCATTTTTAAGCAAAGATGTGTTAAACCGCCACCTGGTTGCACGCTGAGACAAATGACCAACAGTGGTGGAACAAAAAACACCCTTATGGTCAGACAAAGCTATTGGAAGCAAAATTGCTTTGTCAATGGATAGAAAAAGCTGGGGAGACGCAAAAAGAAAATCAATTCTGGAAAAAGATTTGTGCCTGCCAGAATAAAAAGTAAAATCTTTAGAGGAGGGATTAACTGTCCGCCACATGTCTATCAGTCCCAGAGCATTGGCCCATGCCCTTAAAGCGTTGGTAGCCTGACCCTGATCCCCGGACGACGTTGCATTTGACCGATCAACAACGGGATCCCACACAGCATTAAAATCTGCACCAACAATAAAAGAATAATCAGTCAATTCCAACATTTTGTTTGTGAGAGTGTTATAGAAAATGGCATCAAAATTATTTGGCGCATATGCGGAGATGATAGCAATACGCCTGGCGTGAAATTCGATTTTAGTTATCACAATTCTGCCAGTATCATCCGCCCAAGATGATAAAACTTTGAGTGGGAGATTCCTTTTAGCTACAATGGCCACACCTTTTGTTTTTGAGGTAGCAGCGGAAAAAGCGACAGTGTAATAAAATCTATTGGCTAGGCGTTTAGCATCTGCATTAGTCAGATGCGTCTCTTGTAACAAAGCAATGTCCACATTTTTGTTCTTCAGTAAGCTCAAAGTACTTGCTCGTTTATGGGGCGCATTCAATCCACCACAGTTCCATGCTAAGAATAAAAGTTCACCCATTATCCAAAAAATTCAGTTCTACATAATGTGGGCACATCCCTGAAAATTGTTGATAATTCCCCACATCATAAAAATCAAACAATGGTGCATCCAAAGTGAAGTCCCCAAAAACATAAAACACGAAAGACGCAGACAACACAGTAAAAAACAAAAGAAGAGAAGGAAAGAACATCAAAAATGTAGGTCTGTGATCTAAGATGGATATGGAGCAGCGAAAGGGGTAGGCCTAGCCCAACCCAAAACTTTAATTGGAGGGGTATTTTGCCTTCAAACCATAGTCCTAATAAACCCTCAATATTCTATAACCTACAAAGAAAGCAGTCTGGCCATATTTAAAAATGTCAAGAGTTGGCAATAAATAAAAATAAAAATAATAACAAAATATATCAGCAAAAATATGCTGCTAGATTCAGACCAGTCTCTGGGCTAGTAACTTCAAAAAATAAATAAATAAAAATAAGCCAGACTTCTTATGCATGGGCTATCTACACTTATTAGAACCAATGTGCAGAACAGAAAATAGTAAATCAGACTTGGGATTGCAACTCTTAAATGAATAATCCTAAACAGCTATCTATGGTCCATATGTTAACTCTTAACGTAGTTAGACCAAATGTTCAGAGCAGAAACATAAACCGGGCAGTAGCCTATTTTACAGAAAACAATTGACCACGTAGCCTAATCTAGGCTCTAAACAGCGCATGGTCCACATAAACTTTAAACGTAGTTAGACCATGTTCAGAGTAGAAATATTAAACCAGTCAGAACAAGAATCTTATAAACAATTGTCCATGTTATCTCTTACGTTACACCTTCGGTGCAAAGCAGCTCAATCACCATGCTCAGCGGTGCTCTCCGATGCGTCTGTAACGTTAACATCCATTGAAATCACCTGATATTCAGTCACGTACTCCTCAGCGTCTTTGGCAGATGAGAATGATCTGTATTGAGCGCCGTCTTTGATTTTCAGGGTTGCAGGATACAGAAGGAAAAAGTCCAGTCCCTTAGCTCGCGCTGTATTCATTGCTTGGTGAAAAGCCTGACGGCGCTTGACAGTAAAGCTGCTGTAGTCTGGGGAAAAACGTATCGCCCGGCCATCGATGGAAAGAGGGTTTTTCTTGGCGGCACGCAGAATGGCTTGACGAGTGGTGTAGCGAAGCACGTTGAAAATCAGAGTGCGGTTAGTTCCGCGATTACCCGTAGGCCTATCACTGTAGATACGATGAGCCCTCATAATCTCAACCTGAACTTCGGACAAGGTCGGAAACCACTTGGGAAGAGAGTGTGTTAGGTATTGAATGGCGTTAGAGCCTTCGAGCCCCTCTTCCAAACCAATGATGCGAATGTTACATCTTCTGTTCCTATCCTCCATGTCGGCTAGCTTCAACTCGACATCCTGCAAGGACTGTCCATAACTGTCGAGCGTACCAGAGTGGCTTTGAACTGTTGTTTGAAGTTGTTCAACGTCAGATTTGATAGAACCCAGGCTTGCAGTTAGGGAGGCTAGTTCAGCATGAATAGCACTTAGCTTCTCAACGTTTTCTTCACCCACCTGTTGAATCTGCGTCAGGCGTGGTTCAAAGTAGCCTCGCTGTTTTTCAAATAAAGACTCTGCAATAGAGTCAATATCTTGCTTACAAAGTTTGTTCTTCGAAGACATGATGGTTACATTGGTTCTAAACCAAAAAACTAGGTTGTATTCAGACAAATAACTCGAAAACGACAACTTTTGATAAAGGTCAGGCCAGGAGCTAGAAACCTAAGCTGCCATCTTGTCCAGCTGATCACGTGACTCATCCACACAGACTTCTGATTGGACCATTCATTATGAGTCACACCCACACAGACTTCTGATTGGACCATTCATTAT
The DNA here is from genome assembly GCA_027497455.2 of Sardinella longiceps. Taxonomy (NCBI): domain Eukaryota; kingdom Metazoa; phylum Chordata; class Actinopteri; order Clupeiformes; family Clupeidae; genus Sardinella; species Sardinella longiceps. The sequence continues at coordinate 1,753,650 of JAODXP020000016.1, read as the reverse complement.
AGGTCTCACTGACATCAACTTCTGATTGGACCATTCGTTATGAGCCCCACCCACACAGACTTCTGATTGGAGCATTCATTGTGAGTCACACCCACACAGACTACGGATTGGACCATTCATTATGAGTTCTGATTGGCCCATTCCTACATACTGGACCAAACATAAAGACTCACTCACTCACTGGGCCAATCACAGCTCAAACACACATTCTCACACAGGACTAAACTTAGCTTGGAAATAGCAATGCAAATGGTGTGTGTGTGTGTGTGTGTGTGTGTGTGTGTGTGTGTGTGTCTATGTATGTATGTGCGTGCACGCGTGTGTTGAGAGAGACAGGGAGTGTGTGTGAGAGAAAGAAATATGTATGATGTGTATGTATGTGTGTGTGAGTGAAGGAGAGAGTTGTGTGTGCGTATGTGTGAGTGTAAATGAGACATTGCGTATATGAGTGTTGGAGTGAGAGAGAGGTGTGTGTGTGTGTTTGAGAGAGATGGCTTATGTGTGTGTTTGAAAGAGATGTGTGTGTGTGTGTGTGTGTGTGTGTGTGTGTGTTTGAAAGAGATGTGTGTGTGTGTGTGTGTGTGTGTGTGTGTGTGTGTGTGTGTGTGTGTGTGTGTGTGTGTGTGTGTGCCCTCACTCACTCCATGCCTCCTGGAAGCAAACGATATTGACTCCACACATGGCTGCTACCTCCACCATGTCCCCAACCCGCTTATGCAGAGCAGTGATCTGAGACAGAGAGAGAGAGAGAGAGAGAGAGAGAGAGAGAGAGAGAGAGAGAGAGAGAGAGAGAGAGAGAGAGAGAGAGGAGAGAGAGAGAGAGAGAGAGAGAGAGAGAGAGAGAGAGAGGGGGGAGAGGTTAGGGTTAAGGCTCTCTAAGAACACAGAGGGTTGAGGTTGTGTGTGTGTGTGTGTGTGTGTGTGTGTGTGTGGGGGGGGGGGGGGGGTAGGGTTAAGGCTCTCTAAGAGCACGGAGGGTTGAGGTTGTGGGTCAGTACCGGTCAGTACCTGGTCCAGTACGGGGGCGTCTGTGGGCAGGACGATCTTGTTCTGGATGAGTCCGACACGGACGACACGAGCAGGTCGCAGCTGTTCTGCCGCCGCCTCAAACACGAAGCCCTGCAGCTCGAAGTCTCGCTCAGACGCAGAGTCCAGCGCCGCCTGGGGGAGCGCCAGAGTTCTGAACACACACACACACACACACACACACACACACACACACACACACACACGCACGCACACACACACACACGCACACACACACACACACACTCACACACACACACCTAAATGTAATAATCTGTTCTAATAATCCGGTCCCTGTCCTAATACCCAAGTTGTATCAGGAGGATATTCCATCAAGCATGAAAATACACACACGCACACACACACACACACACACCTCTAAGATATTCCATCAAGCCAGCGAACCCCAAAGCCAAATGCTAATTGCAGTAATCTGCACTATTTTTTGAGACACTGGTTCCATTAAGGTGACTACAGACCAAAGATCTGTGAAGAGACGGGCTGCAACGTTCCAAAAACCAGGACGTTCTAAAACTCCGAAACTGTGATTTGACAACCCTAAATGTAATAATCTGTTCCTTGTCCTAATATCCAAGTTGTCTGAATAACTATGCAGCCATTGTGGGTGTGGGGGGTGCTCTAGCAACAACCAAAAATTCTCAGAACAGAAACATTTGTCAGCATTTCTATCTTAACCATTGTATTTCATCGTAAATAATCCAAAAATAAGACCGAATGTCAAATAAAACAAACTTGTACTTTAACTTTTATGGTGGTAAATACTTAATCATTTGTTCAGTAGTTCACCCAATCTGATTGGTTGAAGTGAGTGCTTTTATACGTTATGATGTAATAAGTTATGTTTAGATATAAGTATGTTTGGCCTGGCAGCTAGCCGTGGTCCTAGGATGGCATCAGCGTTGGTCATGTGCGAGTGTTGTCCGTTGGCACCCCTCTATGGATAAGGGGGAATTGCCTTGTTTTATTCATGAAGGAGGAGATGGGGGAGGAGGAGGGAAGCTTGAAACGTCGGGGCGTGTGACTTAGTAGACAGTTAAGGAGGGTTAAATGTCCTACAAATGGAAGTGGGTAGAATGATGGCTGTCAATCAATCTTTCGGGCTCCTACCAAACTCTGTTTAATAAAACAACATTTGGAAGCTCAGTGTTAATATAGGACCAAAAAACTGAGAATCAATGGGCTGAAATATATTTTGATTGTTTGATTTTGTTGTTTTCACATATCAGCTGTCTAACTTGTTGTTCATCACATGTCCAGTAGGCTGCGCTGTGCTATTTAGTCCCATTTAGAAGCAACAGAACTTGGATTTCATAATCCTTAAAAGTTTCTATCCAGATCAGATTGATCCAATTTGATGTTGCTATGAGAAATGAAAAAAAAAAAAAAAAGGGTCTTGCCAATGCCTTGTTACCTGTTGCTCTGAATAACTGTTCCTTTGGTGTAATCAGCTGGAGTGGTTTTGAGGGGATATCTAGGCTATTAGTTAAAATGTTTTAAGTACACTGTTCCATATAGGCTTGTGTAACAGTGTACATATTATTAAGCCTTTTATAATTACACAAAGATGCCTAGGTAACAGAGTCAATAGGTGTTTTTGGTATTTTTGTTAAATCCTGCTTCTCTGGGTCAGTGCTTTTATTTTGTTTTCTGTAGAGATTTGCATTGTGGGTGATGCAGCAGCAGGAAGCGTTTCTGCTATGCTGCAGGTAGGTTAGATTAACGTGGGTCCCTACATAAGTTAACATAAGTCCTTTTTTGCAATGCATTATTTTTCACCATGTAATCCCCAGATTATTAATAATTAACAAGGTCACCTATAAATCGCACTTGTGCGATGTTTTTGTGCTGTATTGATGTTTATATTCCGTGTTATATATTCATTTGACCTTGAGCTATATTTCCACTGATATTCAGATTGATAATGAGACATTTATTTTGTTTAGATGCAGACCCACGCTTTAACACTATCTACTTTGTTTTCCTTCTGATGCTGACCCATTGTTGCAGGTAACCTATCAGAATTATAGTTTAGTTTGTTTGTTTTGACTGTTTTGATTTTACCTCGTGACCGCTCGCTAGCGTTCGCAGAGTTGACTAGCCTACAACGTCCTCTGTTGTTTTTAGTTGTAATCCCAGTAGCGGCCACAAGATGGCAATGTTCGCCTTTTTATGAGCGCATTTTGCGCACTGTTTGAGAGAGAATGGACGAAGCAGTGTCTTCTCTTGACGTTATAAATCAGATTTATTTTATTTTGGATTAGTTTCTAGTATATTTTCATGCTCTGTATATTTCTATGTTTCTACTGTATATTATAATGATCTCCTTTTTGGGAATCTGTTGAATTTGATATGAGGTAGAAATGGAAAGTAGACTAGTTTCCCTCAGGATATTAACACACATTCACACCACATTTTATACATTTTATAATACATTTTTCCCTTTTGGAATTTATTTTATTTATTTTATTGACACACTCCATAACATTAGAAAAGTGTAATAGTTCATGTACAATCAGTTTATTGATTGGTTGAGGAGGAAGCGTTTCTGCTATGCTGCAGATGCAGACCCACGCTTTAACACGATCTACTTTGTTTCCCTTCTGATGCTGACCCATTGTTGCAGCTCCCAATTAAAGATTGAAAAGGCAAATCAGCTGTGTGGCGTCATTCCTTCAACTCACAACGCAGAGGGTACGACCGGTTACACTTGCAATGGGAGAAAATCCATAGGCTTGCAATGGGCAAAATGGGTGATCATATTGTTGTTTTTTTAACAGTAGGGTTATAAAATAGGCGTAGCGACCAATCCTCTGGCTCGGGGGATAGCTATGGACTATGCTGTCATTTCCAGGAACTGCGCTTCCAGTTAATGTCATGTCAAGAGTGAAGTGGCTACCAGCACAACGGAGGGCGAAAGTCCGCAGTGAATCCGTCTTTTAGCTGCACTATGGCAAATGTACACGCAGACAACAAGCAGATCTCTCACCAAGACCGAGGACTGTGAAATGTAGTCCAACTGAACTAGAACAGAAACGGTAAAACTGATCCAGATTTGTGTTGTTGCGTTTGGACTCGACAACAAAACAAGGAAATGATGAGGCACGATTACAGCCTAACATTCAGACTGAGCTACTCGCTATTATAGTGGACCTTATTTATTTCTTTTGTAAAACCTTTGCAGTAGGCTACTTACTTGAGTTCTTTTCCATATAAAATTCGCCGGACTTCGCTCAGTTCTCCTTCGGGAAGATGAGTGGCCAAAGTCTTCTCCAAAGATTCAAGTTGGCAACCCGACATGATGACCAATGTTGCAATAATTCACAAATTGCTTTAAAACACCAACACTTTAAAGTTTTAACACTAACACTTTGAAGCACTCAACACACTCAGCTGCGTTTGGGGAAACTTCTCTTAATCGGGTTACCTGCGCTGGGACGTTACTGATTGAACAAGTCAGACTTCAGCCTTTCTATTGCGCAATCGCAACCGCGCTCTCTAACCCACCACCAAGGGTCGTTACTACAGAGGGATAATATCAGTTATAGGATATTACACACACACACACACACACACACACACACACTCTCTCTCTCTCTCTCTCTCTCTCTCTCTCTCTCTCTCTATCGTTATCAGTGCAGCTTACCGCTCACAATTACGAACCTCTGTGACTCGCAAACCTGCCACGGCCTCACGTTTCATATGATACCCTGAACTTTTCATCTTACTCGTTAAATAGACATCTATAGTGATGAATAACTCCAAGGGTTTGTGTTGGGGTTTTAAGTGCGTCTACATGCGCAGCACTGCACTGGTCTACGACAAGAAACAGCTTCAGTTAGTTTCAATCAGAGGTGGGCAAATCAAGACCCGGGGGCCACAAGCGGGCCGTTGGGCTATTTACTCCGGTCTTCCCAAAAATAGAACAATTTCTCATTTAGCCAACGTGAATAAGATTCCCAAAAATAGAACAATTTCTCATTTAGCCAACGTGAATAAGATCATTGGCCTGATTTGTCATTCATTTTGTTTTTGCATTCATGAAATCCATATTCCCTATTTTAACCCTGAATGCCAACATGTCTTCTTATGAAAGTGGGGGTTTGAGACTTGACAATTTACTGCCATCAACCTTCATCACAGGTGGAAAAAAGAAAAAAAGCACACACACAGTTGAGCGCAGTTTCAAATTTGATTTATTTCTGACAGACATATTGCCTCCTTCTCCTCCAGATATATGACCACTTCCAACCATGGATGATATTGAACACACACACACACACACACACACACACACACACACACACACACAGTCTAATGGGTAGATATTAGTACAACTGTTCGTGTAGGCTAATGACTGAAATAACATCTATGACCACTTTTTGCCAAATGACCCAAGTTGTAGCTACATGCCAAAACCCATCACTCGGATTATTAATCTCATTCAGATACAGATTTTAATGTCATTCAGATTAGATAGTTGCACTTTCTTCATCCCATCGGGAAAACAAGAATTCCAAGCTCACAATGCCAAAGAATATAATGATTGAGTGATAGCAGACTAAAACCAGAGCGGTATAGAAACAGGCACTGTTCCAGTCTTTGAAACAAAGATACAAACATTCCTTCATCTCTCTTTCTATGCATGTCCTAAACACCAGCTACAGATAGCCCTGTTTCATTTTGGTTATTGGATTTGATCTGACTATATATAATATCTACATTGGCATTTACTTACTTATGTTTCATTTGTTCTATTGATTTACTACAGGCTCTTTATTTATTTATTTACTACAGGCTCTTATTTGGAGATTTTATTTGGTTTATGTTGTATGTCTTCTGTCCTTTTATGCCCTTTTATGTGCACACAAATTGCCCTTGGGGACAAAGAATTAACTGAACTTGAACTTGAACTTGAACTTGTCTTCTCTGCTATAACAGGCTACAGTCCATAGATGGCGCTGTGTGCACTTTTCCATACTAGTTTCTGGGTGTTGAGACATTTCTCTTCACGCTGCCATACGGCCGATTTCTTGTTTGTGTTGGAAGTCCTTTTCTGGCTGCCCCGGTCTTTCGGTCCTCTTTGGAAGGGTTAGAAAGCTTCCGTATCGCATCTGCAAAATATACAAAACCAGGCAATAAGTTTGTATGAGCCGCCAGAAAGCCTCCCTCCGTTCAGGGGTGTAGCACTAAATTGTGGGCCCTGAGCACAAGCAGTGGCCATGGGCCCCCTTTAACAATTCCAGACTCCTCAAGGGCCCTTCCTCCTCTTAGGGCCCTGGGAACTCAGCCCCCCTTTCCCCAACTACAACGCCCCTGCATACACACACACACACACACACACACACACACACACACACACACACACACACACACACACACATATACACAGGGGTGTAGCACTAAATTGTGGGCCCTGAGCACAAGCAGCCCCCCTTTCCCCAACTACGACGCCCTTGCCTCCGTATCGCATCCACAAAACCAGACTCCTCAGGGGCCCCCTTTGTATGAGACATCATGACTCCAACATGACCAACACGGCTCCTCTTGGTTAAATAAATGAGCACTTCAGGAGGGAGACCAAGAACTAAGACTAAGTTCTCAGACTAAGAAATGAGGGAACTTGTGTCTAAAAGTGCGGACAGTCAGAAATCAGGACATGACTCATTTTTGTGTCTAAAAGTGCGGACATTCAAGACAGGACACTAGTTCTACTCATTTTTGTGTGGTGTGTGTTTTTGTGTACAACCCTTAGGCAACAAAAAATAATTGCAGCTTTCCAAACGTTAAATTAGCATTTTTTAAAATTAGCATTTTTTCCAGTGCAGAATAGCCTGGATCTGGATCCATACAGTGGGCTGGAAACTCAGACTGTCCAGCCGAGGCCTAGAAAAAAAAGGTGAATCCATCTAGCGGGTTCTGGAGAAAATCCCCAGCAGTTCAGTTCAGTTCAGTTCAGTTCAGACATTCATTTACTCTACAGGGGAGATTTGGTTTGGTTTGCATCAGTGGTTAAAATGACAATAAATGCAATAACCAGCTGGATGTAAAGTTCTCCCATTGGCCAAAGAAAAGCCTGTGAGCAGCTGGATGTGAACTAGCAATAGAATAATAGAAGGTGCCTAATTTCAATGTGAAAGTCCCCAAAGTAAAAGATGAAACATTCATTGCTTGGCAGGTGTCTCCTTACCTGCTAACTCTGGGTGTGTCCTGCTCATGCCAGACAGCAAAGGGGTGTATCTCAGTCCCTCTGCTTCTTCAGGACTACCTGTGGACAGGTAAACATCACTCATGTGTCTATTGTACCTCTGCACAGGTGAGACTGATACAGTAAACATCACTCATGTGTCTATTGTACCTGTACACAGGTGATACTGTAAACATCACTCATGTGTCTATTATACCTGTGCACAGGTGAGACTGATACAGTAAACATCACTCATGTGTCTATTATACCTGTACACAGGTGAGACTGTAAACATCACTCGTGTGTCTATTGTATCTGTGCACAGGTGAGACTGTAAACATCACTCATGTGTCTATTGTACCTCTGCACAGGTGAGACTGTAAACATCACTCATGTGTCTATTGTACCTGTACACAGGTGAGACTGATACAGTAAACATCACTCATGTGTCTATTGTACCTCTGCACAGGTGAGACTGTAAACATCACTCATGTGTCTATTGTACCTGTACACAGGTGAGACTGATACAGTAAACATCACTCATGTGTCTATTGTACCTCTGCACAGGTGAGACTGTAAACATCACTCATGTGTCTATTGTACCTCTGCACAGGTGAGACTGTAAACATCACTCATGTGTCTATTGTACCTCTGCACAGGTGAGACTGTAAACATCACTCATGTGTCTATTGTACCTGTGCACAGGTGAGACTGATACAGTAAACATCACTCATGTGTCTATTGTACCTCTGCACAGGTGAGACTGTAAACATCACTCATGTGTCTATTGTACCTGCACACAGGTGAGACTGTAAACATCACTCATGTGTGAATATTCTCCTATTATTCTAACTAAACGGTCTCAAGTTAAGTATGAGCTAGAATGCTGTGGATGTGTATCGCTCCTAACTAAGCAGTGTCAAGTGAAGTACAAGTGTTTTTCAATAGACTTTTTCAACTTCAAAGCTAATGGGGTATACAGTACTTCACACAACATAAGGGGGCATTGCTTTGTTTTTCAGTGCTTCTCTTTGTTGCCCAAAGACATTTCATTCTTTCAACTAGAGTCCAGCGTTTCAGGTAAGAGGAGATTCACTATGCGCTCACATTAGAGGAGACTCACCATGCGCTCACATTATAGGAGACATTAGAGGAGACTCACCATGCGCTCACATTATAGGAGATATTAGAGGAGACTCACCATGCGCTCACATTATAGGAGACATTAGAGGAGACTCACCATGCGCTCACATTATAGGAGACATTCGAGGAGACTCACCATGCGCTCGTAGGAGACATTAGAGGAGACTCACCATGCGCTCACATTATAGGAGACATTCGAGGAGACTCGCCATGCGCTCACATTATAGGAGACATTCGAGGAGACTCACCATGCGCTCGTAGGAGACATTAGAGGAGACTCACCATGCGCTCACATTAGGAGACATTAGAGGAGACTCACCATGCGCTCACATTATAGGAGACATTAGAGGAGACTCACCATGCGCTCGTAGGAGATAATAGAGGAGACTCACCATGCGCTCACATTATAGGAGATATTAGAGGAGACTCACCATGCGCTCACATTATAGGAGACATTCGAGGAGACTCACCATGCGCTCGCAGGAGATATTAGAGG
>JAODXP020000016.1:1737280-1742280 GCA_027497455.2 Sardinella longiceps | reverse complement strand
CTTTTATCCAAAGCGACTTACATTTTGTCAATTATCAATTAGTTAAGGGCAGGTCTGCCCGAGAGCAATTTAGGCTTAAGTGCCTTGCTCAAGGGCACAATTGTGGCAGCCGGGATTTGAGCCCCCAACTTTTAGACTACCAACCCACTAGAATCCGGGTCCTTAACCACTACACTACCACCGCCCCAACCACATTAATGAGTCATGGGATGAGCATGTCTGCCCAGAGGTCTGAGGTCAGATTAACACCCCATAATAATCACCTTGTGGGTTCACCTGGCATCTCTCTTTTAAGGAGTGGATGAAGTTGATGATCCTGCAGTTTATGTTAAAGAGATCTGCTCTCCCCTCTGCAACAAACATTAGATCATCACCCTCCGGTAAACAAATTACTGATCACCATCCAATGTGTGCTTTAGCTAAACACATTACTGATCACCATCCAATGTGTTGAGCTAAACACATTACTGATCACCATCCAATGTGTGCTTTAGCTAAACACATTACTGATCACCATCCAATGTGTGCTTTAGCTAAACACATTACAGATCACCATCCAATGTGTAGCTTTAGCTAGAACACATTACTGATCACCATCCAATGTGTGCTTTAGCTAAACACATTACTGATCACCATCCAATGTGTGCTTTAGCTAAACACATTACTGATCACCATCCAATGTGTGCTTTAGCTAAACACATTACAGATCACCATCCAATGTGTGCTTTAGCTAAACACATTACAGATCACCATCCAATGTGTGCTTTAGCTAAACACATTACAGATCACCATCCAATGTGTGCTTTAGCTAAACACATTACTGATCACCATCCAATGTGTGCTTTAGCTAAACAGTTGGCTTTGACACTTCAGAAACATAATGTGTTCAATTAAAATATTATATATATTGTATTGTTGTACATGAGTTCAGTAACCTAAGTATACTCAGTCCGTACTCAAAGACCCCCCCCCCCCCCATGACATCTGAGAGACAGTGAGTCCATACTAACCCCAGATAGTCCATACTAGCCCCAGATAGTCCATACTAGCCCCAGATAGTCCATACTCACCTCCATGCAGGACCGTGACAAACATCTCTACTCTCCGTTCTGCACTCACTCTGTATCCTGTGTGTGTGAGTGTGTGTGTGTGTGTGTGTGTGTGTGTGTGTGTGTGTGTGAGAGAGAGAGGGAGAGAGAGAGAGAGAGAGAGAGAGAGAGAGAGAGAGAGAGAGAGAGAGATACACTGGAAGCAGAAGCACTCTCATGTTCCTGTTGCCAAGAGGAGGGGCCCAGGGCAAGTTTACTAGCGCACCCTATCAATAGGGGGTGTAAAAGTGTGTGTGTGTGTGTGTGTGTGTGTGTGTGTGTGTGTGAGTGAGAGAGAGAGAGAGAAACGCACTCTAACAATAGGGGTGTAAAAGTGTGTTGTTGACAACAGGCTGCATGGAGACTAAGGCTTGGCTCAGTCGGAGGGGAGGGTGACGGGAGGCTGGAAACACACTTTGTTTGTGTATGTGTTTGTGTATTTGTTTGTGTGTGTGTTTGTTTGTGTATGTGTGGTACAACAACCCAATCTGAAAAAGCTGGCTAAATGGCAATAAAACATATAAATCAATGACAACTGTTGAAACTGAACCAAAATGATTGTTTTGCAGGGGAAATAGGCTCATATGAAATCAAATCAGGTACTTGGAACATGTCTCCGAAAAGTTGTGACAAGGAGGGAGGAACCTTTTTAAAAGTCATTATATTAATTGCTAACGTGAATATAAACATAAAAGATCAAGAGCACAGAGGCTTGATTTGTGAATGCATACAGTATGCTACTGGACAACACAGACAGAGGTCAAAGAGTGTCCAGTAAAGACAGAGGTCAAAGAGTGTCCAGTAAAGACAGAGGTCAAAGAGTGTCCAGTAAAGGGCCGTACACATACTACTTACTAGTTCATCGCTTCTAGCTAGCTCGCTGGGAAACAATCTCTCGTTACCAAGGTATCTATTTGTTTATTGGTCACTGCTGAAGTATCGGAGAGGAGCATGTTAAAAGTTGTAATCACACGCCTGTGCATACCGTTACGTTTACATTGCTTACAGTTCACTCATCTAATTTGTTTTACATATAATATGAACCACAGTTTGCACAAACAAGAGATATTTTGTCTACAAATGTAAGTTTCCCATGTAACTCGCTGCTTCAGTTAACTGTCAATCAATGGAATCTTCCATTCTCATTGGCTACTCGCTTACTCGCATCGCTGAAAGTTAAAATTATTTTATCTCCGTACCCGCCCACATCGCCTCGCCAGTAGCTACTCGCCTGTCTTTTTACTCATTGACAATACGTTGTCCCTCCTAGCTTAGGGATGAGCGAGTAACGATGTAGGTGTACGCGGCTTAACACATACTGCACTGTAGGCTATGTAGCCAGACACACATACTATACTGTAGGCTATGTAGCCAGACACACATACTATACTGTACTGTAGGCTATGTAGCCAGACACACATACTATACTGTAGGCTATGTAGCCAGACACACATACTATACTGTACTGTAGGCTATGTAGCCAGACACACATACTATACTGTAGGCTATGTAGCCAGACACACATACTATACTGTACTGTAGGCTATGTAGCCAGACACACATACTATACTATACTGTAGGCTATGTAGCCAGACACACATACTATACTGTAGGCTATGTAGCCAGACACACATACTATACTGTACTGTAGGCTATGTAGCCAGACACACATACTATACTGCACTGTAGGCTATGTAGCCAGACACACATACTATACTGCACTGTAGGCTATGTAGCCAGACACACATACTATACTGTAGGCTATGTAGCCAGACACACATACTATACTATACTGTAGGCTATGTAGCCAGACACACATACTATACTGTACTGTAGGCTATGTAGCCAGACACACATACTATACTATACTGTAGGCTATGTAGCCAGACACACATACTATACTGCACTGTAGGCTATGTAGCCAGACACACATACTATACTATACTGTAGGCTATGTAGCCAGACACACATACTATACTGTACTGTAGGCTATGTAGCCAGACACACATACTATACTGTACTGTAGGCTATGTAGCCAGACACACATACTATACTATACTGTGGGCTATGTAGCCAGACACACATACTATACTGTAGGCTATGTAGCCAGACACACATACTATACTGTAGGCTATGTAGCCAGACACACATACTATACTGTAGGCTTAACACATACTGCACTGTACTGTAGGCTATGTAGCCAGAGATCATCTTCAGGCCGTTTGCACCTCTTGATAAACTGGTGTGTTGGAGGTAACCAACCATCTCTAATTTCTGCAAGGAATAGATTTATGAAGGTACATTTACAGGTGTATATCCCTAGAAGAGAGACAGGTACAGGTGTATAATATCCCTAGAAGAGATACAGGTACAGGTGTATAATATCACTAGAAGAGAGACAGGTACAGGTGTATAATATCCCTAGAAGAGAGACAGATACAGGTGTATAATATCCCTAGAAGAAGAGACAGGTACAGGTGTGTAATATCCCTAGAAGAGATGCAGGTACAGGTGTGTAATATCCCTAGAAGAGATGCAGGTACAGGTGTGTAATATCCCTAGAAGAGAGACAGGTACAGGTGTATAATATCCCTAGAAGAGATTTCAGATGCTCTGATCTGGAGTGCTGCTATGTGTTCCTCAGTTGGCTATCTTATCTTAGGAGCCACAGGGTTGTTGATGGGGTGGGTGGTTTCTCCTGGACTTCTTTGAGATTTGTAAGTTATAAATCATCAGGGACCGGTGGTTATGCCGGTTTTACCACGGGTGTTTGTGCACACCGGAGAAGACCACTTGCTAGTTATAGCTTCCTGATGCACATTGCTAAGTGTTAAGTAGCTATCTGTACAATTACTAGGTTTTCAATGACTCGTTTTAAATGTTGGAGCTGTCATTATACTATCAACGAAGTGTGGGGCTACTTTGAGCCTTTCTATGGTTTAATACAGCGATTTGGGCATTTACATCTAGCAATATGCACCCAGAAACTATAATTAGCAACTGGTCTTCTCTAGCCGCCACAAACGTTTCCACAGTCTGCTCCCCAGCAAATGTTCAAACTTTTCATGATGTTGCAATATACTTTCGGTTCTTATCACATGTTGCAATTACTTTCAGTCCTTATCACACTGGATATCTCCTTTGATAGAGCCACTGGGGTGGTTGATGATGTGGTGAGTTCTGGAGTTCTAATCTAGCATGCTTCTGTGTGTTCCACAGTATTTTAATAGACCACTGGGGTTGATGATGTTGTTGTGGGTTCTGGAGTTCTTTGAGATGTTCTATTCTAGAGTGCTTCTGCAATGGAGCCATTTCTGCTCTGTTCTGTCAGGGCTGAGAGTTTTTGCCGGTACCCTTGAGTCTGTGAGAGCGCTGATGAGCAGGAAGTTGAGGAGACACAGTGCGTGACTGCAGGCATGAGCCCAAGAGGGGAATGTCCCTCTGGACAGACTGTTCCTCTCCCCCTCTTGTCCCCAACAACAACACCATCAGTCTTACGCTAATCTCAACCCGCTCACTGACAATCACACTCAAATCTTACTGCTTGTGTACATAGGGTTTGGACAATAAAACAAAGATTAACCCTGAACTTTTACACACATCACTTTTTTCACAGTAAAATGACTCATTGTGGGACCCATCTAACATTTAAGCATATTACCCTATTCTTAGCCTGAGGAGAGTGGAAGGAACCAGATACTCAGAATGACTGGAGCATTCTGTTTGTGTTGCACAGATACTCATTTACTGTACATACACATAGAATATAACAGTATATTTACACACACATATAATATAACAGTATATTTACATACACTTATAATATAACAGTATATTTACATACACTTATAAAGTATAGGAAATACCGACATTGGTACAGTCTGTGTTGCAGGTTTGATTCAATGTCTGCCG
>JAODXP020000016.1:1722280-1727280 GCA_027497455.2 Sardinella longiceps | reverse complement strand
CTCCATTACTCCACTCATACTACTGAGGACTAACTAAGTACACTCCATTACTCCACTCATACTAACCATACTCCATTACTCCACTCATACTAACCACACTACATTACTCCACTCATACTAACCACACTACATTACTCCACTCATACTAACCACACTCCATTACTCCACTCATACTAACCACACTACATTACTCCACTCATACTAACCACACTACATTACTCCACTCATACTAACCACACTACATTACTCCACTCATACTAACCACACTACATTACTCCACTCATACTAACTACACTACATTACTCCACTCATACTAACCATACTACATTACTCCACTCATACTAACCACACTACATTACTCCACTCATACTAACCATACTACATTACTCCACTCATACTAACCATACTACATTACTCCACTCATACTAACCATACTACATTACTCCACTCATACTAACCACACTCCATTACTCCACTCATACTACTGAGGACTGACTAAGTATACAACATTACTCAACATACTACTGAGGACTAACCGAGCCTCCTACTCACTCAACTACTGAGGGCTGAAAGCAACAAAAATTTTGAGTGCTGAGAGTTTGGGATTTTAGACATTAACCTACAGTATGTTATAACAATGTATTCCTTATTATTTCATTAGCTTAGTTAATTGCAGACCAGACAGGTAAATTGATTAGAGTCATTTGCTTAACAGGTAAACATCCCCTGTCCCCCTCCCCTAACATCTCTCAGGTGATAATTGGTCTCCGGAGCCATATTGCTCATGGTGACCATTTGGTCCTGCCGGAAACTATTAGCATGAATGGCCGGAAGCATGAGACATGTTTGTGTATTCCAGTATTGCTTAAAAGTTAAGCTAAACTGTAAGAGTGTCAGTTACCCGCTGAACCTCTGAGCGAGCGACACTATCGTGACTCCCTTGTTTGGCCATCATTGTAAAAGCTGAATAAACCTGCATTTTGGTGAAATCCTGAGCTGGCGGAGTGTTGCGGATCTGATGGTAAGACTTAAAAAATACCATCAGTGCTAACTAAGTACACTACATTGCTCCACTCATACTACTGAGGGCTGACTAAGTACACTACATTGCTCCACTCATACTACTGAGGGCTGACTAAGTACACTCCATCAGATGTTTCGTCTAATTATGACCTGTTTGCCTGCTAGTTTAGACTAAAATACATTTTTCATGATTTGTTCATTCCAGTAACACTGATAGATGTCAGGAGCTGTCTCTGCTTCTGTCATAAGTGAAGCAACTTTCAATCACAAGTCTGGTTAGCTCAATTTAGCAAGCTAGAGTTAGCTACATTTACTGTGGTGATGAATGAAGTTGGCTAGTTAGCAAGCTAATGAAGTTTTACTGGGGGCCTGGGGGCGCGGCTCTGCTGCTGACCCTGTGTCTCACCTGTCTGTATGTCCTCGCCGTTTTTATTGTGTTTTAGTGCGTTTTGAGTGTGTACAAGTGTACGTCCCGAAGTAACCCTCTTACATACACTTCTAATCGCAATAATGTACTTCTCCGCCCTGTATATCGCCTTATTAACTCTCCTGACATCTCTACCTGACGCAAACGCTGCCAACAATGGGCCCATCCACGAGATTGCTCTCCCTCGCATCGTTTATACCAGGGATTTCCTTCTATCCTGTCGGCCGATTGCAAGACATTTGAATGCTGGATATACTTCATATGGATTACAATCACTGAGGATCACCAAACTAAAAAAGAAACGTGGATCCAGAGGAGGTGTTCGGAATCGTTTGAGGAGACGCGGAAGTCGGCACCCCTTGCCAGTGATAACTCTTTCTAATGTAAGATCGATCAACAACAAGTTGGATGAGGTAACACTTCGCATTAAATACGAGGAGGACTTTCGATGTAGTAACCTCATTTGTTTTACGGAAACATGGCTAAAGCAGGAATGTCATTTTAGCATTGATGGATACACTATAATAAGATCCGACAGAGATAAGGCAACGTCTCAAAAATCTATTGGAGGCGGTCTCTGTATTCTTGTGGATAACAAATGGGCGACACAGTTCACTATTCTAGACAAGATTTGCACAAGAGACTATGAGATCTTAATGGTCTCATTCAGACCATTTTACCTGCCCAGAGAATTTGGGCAGCTGACTGTCATCCTGGTCTACGTGCCTGGCCCTAATAACAAAGAAGCAGCAGAGCGCATATTAAACTGCTTCAACTGCGCACTCTCTCGCTCAGCTGATCAGCCCGTTTTTATTTTAGGGGATTTCAACACGTTGTCCCTCTCAACATATCTCCCAACACTACAACAATATGTAGACTGTCCAACTCGCGCATCTAACATCCTAGACCACTGTTACGGCAACATAGAACATGCTTACAAGGTGAGGTGCCGCCCACCCATCGGGAGGTCAGACCACAACGTCATTCACCTGCTGCCAAAATACAGACAGTTAGTGAAGCGCGAAAAGCCTACTATAAAATTCGTCAACGTTTGGAATGGGGAGACAATTGATAAATTAAAATACTGTTTTGAAACAACATGCTGGGACACATTCTTTGACTCCTGTGAAAACCCTCATGAGCTAACAGACTGCATCACGTCATACATACAGTTCTGTGAGGAAGCCGCAACAGAGACCAAAAGAATCGTCACATTCCCCAATAATAAGCCCTGGCTGTCAAAAGACTTAAAAGCCTGCCTTAATGAGAAAAAGACAGCTTTCAGAAGGGGCGATGTAGAGAAAATGAGAGAAATAAGGAGGGAGTTTAGAGGAAAGATGCAAAAAGCAAAAGTTGATTTCAAAAATAAAGTGGAAGAACAATTTTGCACAAATAATCCTAAACAAGCATGGGAAGGGCTTAACAAAATGATGGGCAGAGACTGCAAGGAACCAATGGACACTTTCATGGACCTACCCTTTGTAAATAACCTTAATAGTTTTTATGGAAGGTTTGATTCACCTGACAACAAAGCCAAATGCAATGCTGTTCTAACCAACACTCCTCAAACCACCACAATCCACCTATCAGTGGAGGAAGTCAGACATTGCCTCTCAAAACAAACCCACATAAAGCGCCTGGACCTGATGGCCTCCGTGGAAGGGCACTGAAGGCATGCGCAAATGAACTAGCACCTGTTTTGACTTATTTATTTCAACTGTTACTGTTCACCTGTACAGTGCCAAATATGTGGAAATCTTCAGTCATCAAACCGCTCCCAAAGAAACCTGGGTCAAAAGAACTGAATGACTTTCGTCCGGTTGCCTTGACCCCCATCCTGGCTAAATGCATGGAGAGGGTTGCAATTAGACATCTTACTGCATCCCTGAACCAACTCCTGGATCCCATGCAGTTTGCCTACAAGTCCCATAGAGGGACTGAGGATGCCACCCTCACTCTGACTAACATGGTCACCAAGCACCTGCAAAATGCCAACACCTATGCACGGATTTTATTTATTGACTTTACTGCTGCATTCAATACAATGCAAATCCACATACTACTCCAACGGCTCTTAGACCTAGGGGTAGATGGAGGATTGGTGCATTGGATAAAGAACTTTTTAACTGACCGTCCACAGCGAGTATGCACCAGAGACTTAGTCTCAGAGGAACTAGTCCTTAACACAGGGGCCCCACAAGGATGCTGCCTGTCCCCTGTGTTGTTCTCTGTGTACACTAATGAAATGTCACTCCACCATAATGATTTTAAGCTTGTGAAATATGCTGATGATATGGCTTTAGTGGGACTCTTCTATCAAAATGCCAGCATTTCTGACTATTTAAATCATGTTTTTAAGCTAGAGCAGTGGTGTAAGAATAGTTCACTTTTACTCAATGTATGTAAAACCAAGGAGCTAATTCTTAACTATACTGGTATTCCATCACCACTCTCACTTTCTTACCAAAATGTCGAAATTGTCAACTGTTTCAAGTATTTAGGCACATATATTGACTGCAAACTTAACTTCACTGAGAATGTTGATGCCATGTGTAAAAAGGCCAATCAAAGGTTGTTTTTAATCAGGAAACTGAAAGGTTTTGGAGTAAGTTGCAATATCTTGGAGAGAACATATGTAAGCCTAATAGAGTGTCCTAACCTATAATATTTCTGTCTGGTATGGTCACCTCACCCTATCCAACAAGAACAGGTTGTCCAGAGTAGTGAAAATGGCAGGAAAGATCATAGGACGACCCCAAAAACCACTGGACAATTTATATAGGACTGCAGTTGACAGAAAAACCATGAACATTTTAGATGATAATACCCATCCCCTTCACTCTGAATTTGAATTACTCCCCTCAGGGAGGCGCTACAGATCACACATGGCAAGAAGAAACATATACAAACACTCATTTATACCAAACGCAATCTCCATGGTCAACAAACAATGGAAAGGCTATAAGGTGTAGTGAGAACCAAGGGTCTGGAATTGGTGCCTGACTTGTATATGAAGTGTATGCTGGGAGGGGATGGATGCAATGATTTGTGTATGTGTTTTTGTTTTGAGCATTGGAATGAATGAGTATTTGTGTTTTTATTGTACAGTGAGACCAAAGGCAATTTTCATGCTGGCATGACAATAAAGTCTATTCTATTCTTTTTCTATTCTAACAAGCATTAACTAAATTGTCTTCAGTATCACGTTTGGAGGGGTATCAAGTTCATAATTGTTGATGTCGATTGATTCAGATTTTCAGAAGGATTCACGCAATATACTTTTTTAGTAAGTAAGACCTAGCCAATCTCAACTTTGGGATGTCTTCCCATTCATTTCGATAGGGGCTGGTCTTGTTAATAGCTGCCCGAAGGCATCTCCAATATGGCTGCCGAGTGACATGACTTGCCTTAGAAGGACTTTGGTGTTACTGATGGCTAACTGAGTTGAGTGTAACTGAGGGTTAACTAGACATCAATCTAGACCTGATCTGCCACTTCCTGTATGGGTAATGTGGGACAGGAAGAGAACTAATAATCCCGTATCTTTGGT
>JAODXP020000016.1:1707280-1719780 GCA_027497455.2 Sardinella longiceps | reverse complement strand
GACTTAAAACCTTCCTCTTTGACATTTCCTATAGTTATGGATGGTACATGGCATATTACCACTCCTCTTGGGCTTTCCCGGGAAGGGCTGCCTCTGCTGTTTACCCCTCCTTGGGACAAGGTGGCCACTGACCGTCCCCACTGGGCTGGTAAGATGCCATACACCATACTTAATTATGCTGCGATAGCCTAGTGCTGCCACTTACTGCACATTTGCCATCCTGTACAACCGTCTTTCTCCTCTTTCTCTCCCTCTCCTCACTCTGACATGCAATATATGACACACTTATATGATGAATATATGACACACTTACAGTATATGATGAATATATGACACACTTATGTCATGAATATATAACACACTTATGTCATGAATATATAACACACTTATATGATGAATATATGACACACTTATATCATGAATATATAACACTTATATGATGAATATATGACACACTTATAGCATGAATATATGACACACTTATAAGATGAATATATAACACACTTATATGATGAATATATGACACACTTATATGATGAATATATGACACACTTATATGATGAATATATGACACACTTATATGATGAATATATGACACACTTATATGATGAATATATGACACACTTATATGATGAATACATGACCAGTGTTGGGAGTAACGAGTTACAAAAGTAATTAATTACTGTAATGCATTACTTTCTGTGGTAACTTGGTAATGTAAGGCATTACAGAAACAAAATTGGTAATATTTTACTCGGTACAATTGTAGTAACTCAAGTTACAATGCATTTTTAACTTGGAATGAAGTGGCGTTTTTTCCCTCATACAAATTCGCCAAAAATCACTGAGAGGTCAGCAAGGGCAAAACGTCTGCTGTGCCGAAATTAATGTAGAACTTTACAGTCTTCGCTTGTCATTCTCTACATTCATAACGAATTGGGGCCCAAAGAGTAACTTAAATGTAATGCAACTGTACAACAATACTGTAATGTAAGGGATTACTTTAAAATGTCAGTAACAAGTAATAAATAAGGCACTGATTGGGGGCTACATAAATTAAAGGCCAAACAAGTGGCAAAGTACTGCTCTATATCAGCAATTACAGGAAGCATGTTTATTTGGAAAAGAAGATGTTTCTTGTACCCATGAGCTTTAAACACATAACTTGTGAACTGTGTTAATCTGTTGGATTATTCAGAATATTTGTTTCCTGATGGAAAGTGGATTGTAAGGTGGAATCAAATAAAGTATATAAAATGTGTGTGTGTGTGTGTGTGTTACCTGAGCGGGATCTTGATGGCGATATATCGGTCGATAGCGATGGCCAGTAGACTGAATATAGAACTCTGCGTGAGCACGAGGACGAAACAGGCGAAGAAGAGACAGGCGTGGAAGCCGGAACAGAAACCCGTGCTGATGGCGATGGAGAAGGGGATGGCCAGCACGCCCACGGCGATGTCCGCCACCGCCAGCGAGACCACAAAGCAGTTGGTGATGGTCTGCAGGTTGCTGTTGAGCCCCACAGCCCAACACACTAGCACGTTCCCCAGCACGGACAGCACGGCGATCAGCAGCTCCAGCAGGATGTACAGCACAGCCGAGACGGCGGGCGGCATGGTGACGCTCCCACGGCAACCCAGCGTCCATCACCCCCGCACTGCAGCCCCCCCCGCCTGCCACAGCCAATCATAAACCCCCGCCAGGCCAGGGGGCGTGTCCTTCAGAGCGCAGATGTACTGTGTGTGTGTGTGTGTGTGTGTGTGTGTCCGCCAGACAGCCTTCACAGTCTCACACACAAGCAGACAAGCACAGCCTTCAAAGTCTCACACGTAAGGAGACGAGCTCACCTTCACAGTCTCACACGTAAGGAGACGAGCTCACCTTCACAGTCTCACACGTAAGGAGACGAGCTCAGCTTCACAGTCTCACACGTAAGGAGACGAGCTCACCTTCAAAGTCTCACACGTAAGGAGACGAGCTCACCTTCAAAGTCTCACACGTAAGGAGACGAGCTCACCTTCACAGTCTCACACGTAAGGAGACGAGCTCAGCTTCACAGTCTCACACGTAAGGAGACGAGCTCACCTTCAAAGTCTCACACGTAAGGAGACGAGCTCACCTTCAAAGTCTCACACGTAAGGAGACGAGCTCACCTTCACAGTCTCACACGTAAGGAGACAAGCTCAGCTCTGATCTGTGGCTCCAAACTCTCTTCTTCCACGCTCACATTTCCACTCAAGAGAATCCTCATGGAGACTAGTCCTGGGTCAGGGGGTCAAGGGTCAGGGGTCACATGTAGACTAGTCCTGGGTCAGGGGTCACATGTAGACTAGTCCTGGGTCAGGGTTAGCCCTAGTGGTGCTCCTGGCCGAAGGGCGTCGTGTGGGGGTCACTCATCCTCAGGAGCGAGAGCGGGCATTCCTACTCACCGCTGACAGGACCTTCACCCTCCTCCTCACCTCTCACCTGTCCCAGCGCCTCACCTGTCCCAGTGCCTCACCTGTCTGTCTGTGCTGCTGTAGTTTAACCTCCAATGCAGAGCAGGGAGGCTGTTGTCTGTTTACACACAGATCTGCACAGGGACAAACAAACACACAAAACCCTCAGGCAGTCGTCCTACACTGTGTGTGTGTGTGTGTGTGTGTGTGTGTGTGTGTGTGTGTGTGTGTGTGTGTGTGTGTGTGTGTGAGAGAAAGAGAGAGAGAGAGAGAGGAGAGAGGGGGGGAGAGAGAGAGAGAGAGAGAGAGAGAGAGAGAGAGAGAGAGGCATGTTCCCACAGTGTCAAGGATGCTCCCTGAGGATTTCTACAATCCAGGAGATAAAAAGTTTTTTTATGAATAAAACTGCTTCATGGAGAGCACAGCTTGTATGTTAGATTTGTACATGGTTAATTTCAGATGATAATCTGGTTCTCTACATGGTTAATTTCAGATGATAATCTGGTTGCCTACACCACAGTCCATCACCCAAAGAAGGTCAGGCTGTAAAGAACAGCAGTATTGTGGACACTTGCATATTGAAAAGCTTTAAACCTAACTTACACAAGGTATAAATATAACTATCCTTGAGAAAAGGAGTTGAACGGTAATAAACAAAACGCATTTAGATGTTCTGTTGCATAGTCAGTCTCATGTCTCGGTTGACAGGCTGTTTAAAAACCAGGTAATTTATTAAAACATCACTGAAAAGCTAAGCACATGGTCTAGCCTACTTATACAACTGAAATCTAGAGCTCATGTAACTTTCTTAGTCCAACCACGACTTTTAAAGTTACATTTCAAGCTTAATGTAAAAAAGTTGTTTTTAATAAAAAAAGAAGAACGCAGCTCACCAGTAATGGCAAAAGGAGAAATGCTTGTTGCAGTCTTGCTAAAGCAGGAAACTCCTTGTAGTTGGGAGATAAATGCAGATAATACATGTTGTGAGGACAAGATGCGGTTTGTGCATCCTCAGTCACATGAAGCCTCAAACTAACCGAAAAGCGGAACTCAAGTCGATAGTTACTGACAGTCCATGCACGCGCTAGCGCGCGCCTACTACGGCGAGTTGAGAAAGGGTGGTGAAGACTAGACGGTAAACGCTGACGGCCGGAAATTATGTTGAAATCTTATGCGCACCCTGAAATAGACAGTGAGCCTTCCTGACGTTTCCGATGGACTGAGGGACTGTTTTGTGTTTTGTCTGTCTGTGTTTTCGAATATTATTATGACTATCAGGGCATTGCTGTAAAAGAGCCAGAGCTCGGTCAAGTTCCCCTGAATAAAGAATGGTTGATTGTGAACTATAACAGTACCCGCGAGATTCTGTGAGAACGTAGGGTAAAGGTTTACCGTCTAGTTTTTTCCAGAAAGGGTTCTTCGGCTCTTCAGGCGCACGGGCTAAAACCTCTAACCGCGAACAGACTGATTTCCTCTTCTCACGGGCGGGGGCCGAGTTACTGCAACGGGATCTGATTTGGATCTTTTGGTCGTGCCGATCTACAGGTTTCTGCGTCGGACATCTAAAACTCTTTATGGCATCCGCATCACACCCCCTTATTTCCATGCAGAACTTTACCCAGTGTTTTACGTCTAGGGACATTAAATGACGTAGTTGTCTAAAGGACTCCGAACGATAGAAGTCGTTTAGATGCATGCATTTCAGAGCAGAGAGACAAACTTCAGCTTTGTTGATGCAGTTTTCTTTTAATATTTCAATATAAATATAGACATAGCCTACTGTATGCCTAGGCCCACTCCATCAATCATGTCTCAGCTGGACTGAACATGGCCTTGATAGGCTACATGTAG
This sequence comes from Sardinella longiceps, assembly GCA_027497455.2. Classification (NCBI taxonomy): domain Eukaryota; kingdom Metazoa; phylum Chordata; class Actinopteri; order Clupeiformes; family Clupeidae; genus Sardinella; species Sardinella longiceps. Next base: position 1,715,491 of record JAODXP020000016.1, on the reverse strand, counting down.
CAAACACTTTCACATTGGGTTGTGGGATGTCATGCAAATATGTTATTATAATGCAAGAATAAGTGTGAATGAGAGAGGCTTGTTCTCTGAGACAGCGGTCATGAGAGATGGGCTACTGAGGGATGAAATTAAATGACCACTGGTTTCCATGACTACTGGTGTGTGTGCCTGCTGACCCCAAGATGACCTCCACCTGTCCAGCTGCACCTGTGGCAACATGGAGACCGAGGCTACACAACTCAGCTCAACTCCAAGTCTGCTAAAACTCACTCCATGCCAAACACAAGCAAACCTACAGACAGTCAATGGTCACACACATTCATGGGGCACATTGAGTATTCAACTTATGTCATGGAATTGCATCTACCGTTACCATGAAGCTGGAAGGAGAAGCTTACATCCTTCCTTCATGCTAAGTGTGCTACTTACAGTAAGGCAGTATACTGTAAGAGTCCATACTGTGCTTCACACTAAGCGTACTAGTGTACTACTTACAGTAAGGCAGTATACTGCAGGAGTCCATACTGTGCTTCACACTAAGCCTACTAGTGTACTACTTACAGTAAGGCAGTATACTGTAAGAGTCCATACTGTGCTTCACACTAAGCCTACTAGTGTGCTACTTACAGTAAGGCAGTATACTGCAGGAGTCCATACTGTCCTTCACACTAAGCCTACTAGTGTGCTACTTACAGTAAGGCAGTATAGGCTACTGTAGGAGTCCATACTGTGCTTCACACTAAGCCTACTAGTGTGCTACTTACAGTAAGGCAGTATAGGCTACTGTAGGAGTCCATACTGTGCTTCACACTAAGCCTACTTGTGTACTACTTACAGTAAGGCAGTATATAGGTCGGAGTATAGTCCTGTGACCACGCACATCCCCTACCCCATTTTCTGTTCCCTTTTTTTAAAATATATTTTTAGAGAATAATGATTTAGCAGTATACTGTAGGAGTACATCCTTCATGCTAAGCATACTAGTGTGGTTACAGTAAGGCAGTATTGGTGTGTTTTTTTGGAGGACTGACCGTGTGCAGGGGTGGGCATAGATGTGCTATAGGCCTAACACAGGGGTGTGTGTGTGCGTGCGTGTGTGTGTGTGTGTGTGTGTGCGTGTGTGTACTGTACGTGTGCTGTAGGCCCAGCGCAGGGGTGGGCAGTTATTATGGTTAAAGGGCAAAACTGGGTTTAGTTATTAACTGACGGGGCAGATGATGCACACACACACACACACACACAGCACGCACACACACACACACACACACACACACACACACACAGGTAATGCAGATTATGTCATTCTGTTCTGGTACACCTGAAGACCATCAGTCCTGCATTCTCCCTCTAGGAGAGACAGTGTGTGTGTGTGTGTGTGTGTGTGTGTGTGCGTGCGTGTGTGTGTGTGTGAGTGAGTGAGTGTGTGTGTGTGTGTGTGTGTGTGTGTGTGTGTGTGTGTGTGTGTGTGCTGGGAGAGACAGTGTGTGTGTGTGTGTGTGCGTGCTGGGAGAGACAGTGTACAGAGCATGTCAAACACAACCCACTGCACTAAAAAGACAAAAACCCACGACCTGCTACTTCTGATTTTTCAAAGCCTCAAACCAGTAGACCCACTTCCTAGAGAGGACATTAATATGCATTACTTATAATCAACTTAATATAATTACTCACATTACAATACACACAGTGGATGCACCCTAGCTCCAAATAAAGCCACACCATCTTGCTGACTCCCCTCCACATTCTGCAGGCAATCTTGTATTCAGAGGAATATACACATACATTAAAAACATACAAAGAAATAATCATAAAAAAGAAAGTAATGATGAAACCTAGTTGATGTCTCTGCAAACTAAAAAGTCCAGCTTTTTAGAGACATTCACAGAGAAAAGTGGGTCTTTATGAAATCATTCAAGTCCAGAGGTTCTATTGCTTAAAATCCTAAAAACACAACCTTGGTGGTAGAATGCATGAATTCAGAAAAGCTGTACACACAGAGGAAGACATTAATATTTGCTTTACACGCAGATTAATACATCATTATTATTATTATTATTTGTTTTACACTGATTCTTAGAGTGAGTACGGTACTGCAGAAGTGATAAAGGTAATACTTTTGCCTGGCCATACAGGTCACTATGGTACTGAGGTAAATATACTTGTGCCTGGCTATACGGCTCATTACGGTACTGCAGATGTGATATAGGGAAATATACTTGTGCCTGGCTATACGGGTCATTACGGTACTGCAGATGTGATATAGGGAAATATACTTGTGCCTGGCTATACGGGTCATTACGGTACTGCAGATGTGATATAGGGAAATATACTTGTGCCGGGCTATACAGCTCATTACGGTACTGCAGATGTGATATAGGGAAATATACTTGTGCCTGGCTATACGGCTCATTACGGTACTGCAGATGTGATATAGGGAAATATACTTGTGCCTGGCTATACGGGTCATTACGGTGCAGAGTGAGTGGTGGAGTTTACTTCAGTGGTGCTTAGTTATGTATTTAGATATAGTGAATACCAAGAGATGAATATTTGCATATAATGTGGGGTCTGGTTCTCTGGTGTATAAGTGGTCCCATGGCAGCACTGAATGTGAAGGTGGATGAGATGGAACAGATCACATGTTGAGATGCCAATACTGACAACTTTACATTCATTACGTGTTCAGTAGGCTACAGTCATATTGGCTACAATGTGTTCAGTAGGCTAAAGTCACATCCATTACAATGTGTTCGGTAGACTCCAGTCACATCCATTACAACGTGTTCGGTAGACTACATTCACATCCATTACAACGTGTTCGGTAGGCTAAAGTCACATCCATTACAATGTGTAATGGTAGACTACATTCACATCCATTACAATGTGTACGGTAGACGGGACAGTCAGCTCAGCTAGCGCTTGGGATGACTGGATCACCCTGCATCTCAGTCACTGTTTACACTCGTGTACTGGAAGTATTCTTGGTCGTCTGAAAGTATTATTGGTCTTGCTGGAGAAGATCATCTGAGATATGGCCTCTTCCTGTCAATCAATCTGCAGAGCTGCATTTTTAAAAACCAACAGGTCTTTAAGAGTTGATGTGGTACACTTCTGAGTGCAGCTGAGCCGTAAAGTTTGGGAACTTACTACAAATATCTGAAAATGAGCATCAATGTGGCATACAATCGGGACTGCTGTTTGTCAAAGTATCTGTAATGACGAGAGCAAGGGGTGGTGAATGCCACAGTTCCACAGGAGAGCTCACAGATAACGTCTTCAGCACAGAAAGAAGGCCTGATGACTCCTGTGTGAAACTGGGCAACAGATCACGGGATAGGTCACACACACACACACACACACACACTTCTAACGTGACTATTAGCTTGTTCAGTTGAGCATGGTATGTGAATTAATACTGTAACATAATATTCTTGTGTAATATAATATAATTAATACTGTGACATAATATTCTTGTGTAATATAATATAATTAATACTGTGACATAATATTCTGGATTAGTGGACCACTACTGAGTAAACTTTGGGTCCAATGTATCCTGATTGTCATAAATCTGGAAGTTCAAACTTTCTACTAACACCTGCCTTGGCTTCAAAGAACTCGGGAGAGGTTATGGGTGTCTGTGTTGAGGAGAGGCTATGGGTGTCTGTGTTGAGGAGAGGCTATGGGTGTCTGTGTTGAGGCTATGGGTGTCTGTGTTGAGGCTATGGGTGAGTGTGTTGAGGCTTTGGGTGTCTGTGTTGAGGAGAGGCTATGGGTGTCTGTGTTGAGAGGAGGCTATGAGTGTCTGTGTTGAGGCTATGAGTGTCTGTGTTGAGGCTTTGGGTGTCTGTGTTGAGGCTATGGGTGTCTGTGTTGAGGCTATGGGTGTCTGTGTTGAGGAGAGGCTTTGGGTGTCTGTGTTGAGGCTATGAGTGTCTGTGTTGAGGAGAGGCTATGGGTGTCTGTGTTGAGGCTATGGGTGTCTGTGTTGAGGCTTTGGGTGTCTGTGTTGAGGAGAGGCTATGGGTGTCTGTGTTGAGGAGAGGCTATGGGTGTCTGTGTTGAGGCTATGGGTGTCTGTGTTGAGGCTATGGGTGTCTGTGTTGAGGAGAGGCTATGGGTGTCTGTGTTGAGGCTATGGGTGTCTGTGTTGAGGAGAGGCTTTGGGTGTCTGTGTTGAGAGGAGGCTATGGGTGTCTGTGTTGAGGCTATGGGTGTCTGTGTTGAGGAGAGGCTACGGGTGTCTGTGTTGAGGGGAGGCTACGGGTGTCTGTGTTGAGGGGAGGCTACGGGTGTCTGTTGAGGAGAGGCTATGGGTGTCTGTGTTGAGGAGAGGCTATGGGTGTCTGTGTTGAGGCTATGCGTGAGTGTGTTGAGGAGAGGCTATGGGTGTCTGTGTTGAGGAGAGGCTATGGGTGTCTGTGTTGAGGAGAGGCTATGGGTGTCTGTGTTGAGGAGAGGCTATGGGTGTCTGTGTTGAGGAGAGGCTATGGGTGTCTGTGTTGAGGAGAGGCTATGGGTGTCTGTCTGTCCTTGGGAGGATGTGTGCATTACAGTAATTTAAGGTGACTGTCCTTCCATCATGCAAGTGCTGATAGAACTTCCTGAAAGCTGTTAATTTGGCAGTAAAAAAGCAAAACTGTTCAGTTGTTCTTTGGTTATCGAAAACAGAAAGCTTGATGACAAGAAAATTCCATTGTTGCTAGTTAATTCATCCGTCATTTACTGTGGTTGTTACAGTCGACATTCAAAAGCATATTGATAATATTTTATGTATTTCATTTCTCCAAGTGATAAGCTGAGAGCTGTGTAGGGGATGAATTATACTCAATTCCCAATACAGTCAAGCACACACAACCTGTGCTGGATACTTCAAACACTGGCTGTGTCCGAAACGGGAAGTTAGTGACTTGCTGCTTCACTGTCTACAAAGTTACCTGCCGTAGAAGGTATCAAGGCACCCTCTAAAAATTTCATTTCGGACAACCTAGCTAGTTAGCTAATTAGAATGACCTAGCTAGATAGCTAATTAAAACGACCTAGCTAGTTAGCTAATTAGAACAACATCTTTTTGTTTACCCATACAGGCTTCCTTCAAAATTGGGCAAAATAAAGGCATCTTCGAAGGCAGGATTTTATGCATTCATTCAATTAGACATGCCTTGATGCCTTACTGCCTTGATGCCTCGCTACCACCAAGCACTCCCTTCGAAGGCAGCATTTTATGCATTTATATTTATTATTATTATTATTACATAATTGGTTATTATTATTTATTTACGCTTCCTTCCTAGGCAGCAATTATTTTTCCGGTTTCGTACACAGCCTCAGAGTGGCCATCAACTCCAGTATAAGTTCTAAAGCAGACACTTTAAAACAAGGATTTGTTTTACTTAGGGCACCTTTAAAACAAGGATTTGTTTTACTTAGGGCACCTTTAAAAATATGAGTTTAACTCCAGGCAACGCATCAGAATTACTCCAGAGACACATTAGTGTTAGCTGAGGCACCTTTACAAAGATTATTCGTTTATAGGCACCTTTAAAATGGGCATTGTTAGCCAAGGCATCTTTAACATGACTGCTGTGTTAGACAAGGTACTTTTAAAATAAACATTAGAGTTACTCCAGGCACCTTTAAGATGAGTGTTAGTGTTAGCCAGGGTATCTATACATTGTGCATCAGAGCCACCTTAGGCACCTTTAATTGAGTGTATTGGTGCCCCTATGTCACCTTTAAATGAGTGTATTGGTGCCCCTATGTCACCTTTAATTGAGTGTAATGGTGCCCCTATGTCACCTTTAATTGAGTGTATTGGTGTCTCTATGGCACCTTCATTAGCATTAGCTCCATTAGCGCTCTGGTCCTCTGCAGTGTGGTGTGCATGTGTTAGGTATTATTGCTAGCGCTAGCTTCCTTAGCACTCTGGTCCTCTGTAGTGTGGTGTGCATGTGGGCTGCATTAGCGTTAGCTTCATTAGCGTTCCTGGTCCTCTGTAGTGTGGTGTGCATGTGTTAGGTATTAGCATTAGCTTCATTAGCGTTCCTGGTCCTCTGTAGTTTGGTGTGCATGTGTTGGGTATTAGCATTAGCTTCATTAGCGTTCCTGGTCCTCTGTAGTGTGGTGTGCATGTGTTAGGCATTAGCATTAGCTTCATTAGCGTTCCTGGTCATCTGTAGTGTGGTGTGGTGTGCATGTGTTAGGTATTAGCGTTAGCTTCCTTAGCGTTCTGGTCCTCTGTAGTTTGGTGTGCATGTGTTAGGCACTGGAATGTAGTCAAGGCCTGAAAAGTGGCTAAAGTCAGTCCATCCTTCACAATAAGACTGACAGTCATGATGAAAACACAAACAATTACAAGTCCAATAGAACCCAACAGAACCCATGTTCTTGTGCTCAGAGTATAAATCCATCAGAACCCATGTTCTTGTGCTCAGAGTAATAATCCATCAGAACCCATGTTCTTGTGCTCGAAAATACTCTTCAGAGTCAAATTAAAGCATGTGCACTGAGAAATATTGAGCGCAGAACCTGTGATCTGCACTATAGGGGCACACTGGGGTATCTGATGGGGTAATAAGGGGAGTAGACTGGGGTTTCTGATGGGGTAATAAGGGGTAGGGGGGTAATAAGGGGTAAGGGGGTAATAAGGGGTGGGGGGGCATTGGTATTGAGGTGTAGGGGGGTAATAAGGGGTGGGGGGTAATAAGGGGTGGGGGTAATAAGGGCTAGGGGGGTAATAAGGGGTGGGGGGACATTGGTATTGAGGTGTAGGGGGACATTGGTATTGAGGTGTAGGGGGTAATAAGGGGTGGGGGGGGTAATAAGGGGTGGGGGGTAATAAGGGTTGGGGGGGCATTGGTATTGAGGTGTAGGGGGTAATAAGGGCTAGGGGGGTAATAAGGGGTGGGGGGACATTGGTATTGAGGTGTAGGGGTAATAAGGAGTGGGGGGGGGTAATAAAGGGTAGGGTGGCAATAAGGGGTGGGGGGCATTGGTATTGAGGTGTAGGGATTCTTCTGAGTGAGTGTGTTGGAGTAATCCCGGGTTGGGGTTCTGGAGAAATGGGGTGTCGGATGGATGAGATATTGGGGTTCTGGAGAAATGGGGTGTCGGATGGATGAGATATTGGGGTTCTGGAGAAATGGGGTGTCGGATGGATGAGATACTGGGGTTCTTAAGAGTTGCTCATCTGTCCAAGTGAGGGAGTCAGGACTTTCCCAGTTTGGGAATGCAGGAGAGTTGGACTTTCCCAGTTTGGGAATGCAGGAGTTGGCTCTTCCCAGTTTGGGAATGCAGGATTTGGCTCATCCTAGTTTGGGAATGCAGGAGAGTTGGACTTTCCCAGTTTGGGAATGCAGGAGAGTTGGACTTTCCCAGTTTGGGAATGCAGGATTTGGCTCATCCTAGTTTGGGAATGCAGGAGAGTTGGACTTTCCCAGTTTGGGAATGCAGGAAAGTTGGACTTTCCCAGTTTGGGAATGCAGGAGTTGGCTCTTCCCAGTTTGGGAATGCAGGATTTGGCTCATCCTAGTTTGGGAATGCAGGATTTGGCTCATCCTAGTTTGGGAATGCAGGATTTGGTGGTCTGTCCAAACAGGGAAGCCTGGGATGAGGCGTTGAGGTGAGGTTGCCCTGGTAAACTGGTTCAGTTGCATGCTGGGTATTTTATTCCAAGAGGCCAAAGAACAGGGTGGAGAGGGTTAGGGGAGTGAGGGAGTCAGGACTTTCCCAGTTTGGGAATGCAGGATTTGGCTCATCCCAGTTTGGGAATGCAGGAGAGTTGGACTTCCCCAGTTTGGGAATGCAGGAAATCCATGGACACTTGGAGGAGGAAGGAGGAAGGAGGCTCATGTCTCAAAGTATTTGTAGATGGCTGTGACGTATGTCATCACACTCTGGAAGGAGGCTCATGTCTCAAAGTATTTGTAGATGGCTGTGACGTATGTCATCACACTCTGGAAGGAGGCTCATGTCTCAAAGTATTTGTAGATGGCTGTGACGTATGTCATCACACTCTGCCAGTCCGGCCGCTCTGTGAGCACCAACTCATTAATGTCCTGCAGGAGACAAAACACACTGTAAGTGTGTGTGTGTGTGTGTGTGTGTGTGTGTGTGTGTGTGTGTCCACCACAGGGCTTTTCTGCGCAGTTAGCTCTTTTCTAGAATACAAATGTCAGAAGCCTCACTGCTCAGAGTTACAAACACCTTCAG
>JAODXP020000016.1:1551164-1707180 GCA_027497455.2 Sardinella longiceps | reverse complement strand
ATAATACGCTTTATTGCAGACACAGTTCCAGGGTTTCCCCAGGTTTGACCACCACAAATTTAAGACTTTTTTGAGACCTTTTTAAGACCACTTCAAAGAAAATTAAGACCTGAACGGCCCAAAATCGCAATCAGCGTATAACTGAATTTGGATATAGTGCGAAGTACTGTAGGGTTTAAGACTTACAGAACTTACAGAAACACAGTGGGCTAACCAAACATTACCTAGAGTTTAACATGGAAAGCCTACAGCGGTTTAAATCACATCAATATTGATGTAATCTATAGGGTAAGGTCAGGTCTTAATATATTAATATAAGGTTTGTTAACTACTCTTTTAAAGACAGAAACAAACATAAAGTAAAGTTTAGCTAACTACACCAACACTGACCTCCTGGGGGTCACAGACCCCACTTTTGAATATTTTCCCCTATTTTTCTAGTCAGAAAGCTGAAGGCTTCATGAAAAAAACAAAACAAAAAAAAAAAACATTTCATGTAGCTATAGGCCTAAATACAAAAATCTCTGCCTGACAATTCTGTTTTTTGATCAAGATTGGCTACACAGTTTAACCTGCCTTTCCCCTTATTTAATTAAGGTAACCATAATCATAATCATTTTCTTTTATATAGTAATATAATCATTGCTATTTTACTCTTTACTCATTGCTATTTTACTTGTACTTTATATACTACATATTGTATATCTGACTACTGGCATTCATACTGGCAAGTAGCTTAATCTGTTGACATTTTTGCTGCTGCCACTTTAAATTTAGCTTACACTTCTAAGATAACCTATATACTTGGAGGACTTATCTGAAATCCCAAATTAGCTTATTTATAAAGCTCACCTATTGTTGCAATATGACTGAACTGCAGCCCATGGCCAAATGCTACAGCAATGTTGTTTTATCTTTTGGAATTCAGTTTTGGTTGCATTTATCTATATCGAGGAAATAATCATTTTGTATTAACAGGCAAATATCTGGATTGCTAATTTAGTTGTAGGCTACTTTCATTGAATTTGCATGATAGCCTGTGTGGCATAATAAACCATGCAGCCAACTCGCACAAACTGCAGTGTGCTCTTGGTGCATCAAAAAAAGGACGCCCGACGAAAACACGGTCAACTTTTCCAACTGAAATAACATTGACTAGCAAACACAAGCTAGCTGGCAAATATCTTACAGATTGTCGTTTAGCTACTAACATTATGACTAACTTCATTCATAATCTCAGTTTTTCATATCCCACCAACACCGTTTACCTTCCCAATGAGGCTGATAACCTGACGCGCTCAAGACAGATAGAGGGAAGGAGGGGGCTGCTGCTGCCGCCTTGTTTTCACTTGATACAATGACGTGAATATAGTATACTAGGCGCTCACTGGTGGCGCTGAAGCCTGCTTAAAAATGACTGTCGGCACAAAGTTTGCAAATTCTATGATGCTGCATTCCGGTTGACTATGAAAGTACTACATTTATGATATTTAAGACTTTCATTTTGAAAATTAAGACTTTGCAACGGAATTTAAGACTTTTTAAGGCCTTAATTTTGGAACATTTAATTTAAGACTTTTTTAAGACTTTTAAGACCCCGCGGCTACCCTGAGGTCCATATCTTACACATACATAATAAATAGTATAAAAAAATAGATACAAAATACACAGATAAACAAAACTCAGCCTATAGGACATACAAACAATTGCACCAATGTCTTCTTAACCTAGAAGTGAATCTATAACAGCTCTTCATAGGATTGACCAAAGCCACAATTATTTGATTCTCTGACTTGTCCAGGCGGCACATAAAGCCAAACATCAACTGTCTTAAGAGTGCCTCACACGTAGGCACTCTAGTGGACACAAATAATTGACTGGCACTGTGCCACCTAGGGACACACAGCAGCAACCTCATTGCATCATTGTATGCTACCTTAAGCCTCTGCATACTCTTTTTCTTATAGCTAGACCACAATTGGGCAGTATACAATGGTGTTATGTAGGTTCTGAATAAGGAGCTCTTCACAGAGTCAGAGCACATAGAAAACTTCCTTATAAGCATGTTAGCTTGGCCATATATCTTACAGCGCTGTCGGTAAAGGTCTTTGTCATCTGTCCAGTCATCAGATATGACATGACCTAGGTATTTAACCTCCTCACACACATCAAGAGGGCTGTCAGACAAGTAAAACGTTGGAAAAGTTGATTTCCTGTCATCAACACTTTTAACTATCATGACCTGGCTTTTCTTAGGATTATATTTTACATCATAATCCAACCCATACTGGGAGCACACCTTCAGCATCTGCTGCAGCCCAGCACTATATGGACAGATCAAAACCAGGTCATCTGCGTACATAAGATGATTGACAATAATGCTGCCCACCAGGCAACCGGTTTTTAATCTATTTAGCTGATTTGACAAGTCATCCATGTAGACATTAAATAAAATAGGTGACAATATTCCTCCTTGCCGCACTCCGTTACTCACACAGAATGGAGCAGATACAACATTAGGCGGGTTTACATGGACACTTCTAATCTGATTATTTAACCCAATATTCCATTTCAGATGGCATTTATGAATGCTTCTCCTTGGATACTGTTCTATAGAATGCACATGGAATCTTTCTAATCAGATTAGAAATGTCCATGTAAACCCACCTATTGGCTTCCTTTTGAACCCAAACTGATTTTCATTAGTGAGAACATACATTTCAAGTTTTGCTAAGAGTATTCTCTCCAGAATTTTAGACAAGATGCTGGCTAATGCAATAGGACGATAATTGTCAATACTATTAAGCTTACCAGCCTTGTCTTTCAGCACAGGCACTAACAGGACAGACATGATAGCATTAGGCAGGACACCATGTACCAGGCAACCATTGAAACACATGGAAAGCAAAGGACAAAGTTTATGGCTTGCATATTTTAGATGCTCTGCAGTAATGCAGTCCATACCACAGGCTTTATTGTTATCCAGCATATTGTAATAAACCTAGAATATGTTGTGATAGGAGTAGGCCTGGACTATTTGAAACACGGACGGACCACCAGAATACAAACAATATATTTTCTTTATTATTAAATAAATGTAATTCATGCAGCCATCATACAACGGATCGGGTCAGGTTCACGAAGTCCTAAACCCACCATTCACATTCACCTGGGCGAACCACTACACAGCACACGATAGGCTAAATAAACACCGCAATGAATAAACACGGCACACAGCAGGCTAATAGATAGGCAAAAGCACACATAGGACACATCACCCCCGTAGGGCACTTCGCTCAAGGAGCACAATGCTAAAGTAGACCACAACACTCAAAAAGACGCCATCAGGCTAACGTTAACGAGAGATTCAGACAACCCTGCCCACCCGATAATAAAATGACATGCCAACGTTTAAAGCATACAACCACGCACGCACACACACACACACACACACACACACACACACACACACAAGGAAGGATTAAAACTTAACTTTCCCCAGGCACAAGACCCTCCCCTGGGGTCTAGGCTTGGGCGCTGGTTGGCCGGAGGGGAAACAGTACAATGCCAGTCCAGCGCTCGTGAGGCCACCGGAGAGTAACGCCACCGGAGAACCCCTGGCTGGGAAGTTACAGTACACTGCCAAGCAAGCACTCCTACGCCCGGTCTTATCTACAGGTTTTGCCCCCTAAGCTATCTTCGCCGCCGGCAGCCCTAAACAGCGTGCGAACGGCACCCACCCCAACCGTGAGTGCGGCTTAGGAGTAGGCTAAATAACAATACTTCCCAGAACACTCACCAATTCCGCTGAGGCTCTTTTATGACTTCTTTCTCCCTCAGCAAACAATCAAATGAACGCCACTCCAGCTCATCCATAATCAGACCTCAGGTGTGACCAATTAACACAGCCACCCGTACCTCCCGCAGATCCCTCCCCCACCGGAAACCCCACATGACATGGCATACACAAAGTCCTTCATTACACTTTCCCCCCCATAAAGCAGACTCGTCCCGAGTCGAAATCACAGTTCATAGTCCTGGAACCAAGCTGGTGCCCTCCTTGATCTCCCTTGACGCGAGTCCAGTAGCGATGATGTACCTTGCAGCGCTCCCCCTTCCCCTGTCAACTGGGCAGAGGTAGGCGTTGGCATGGGCCCCGTGGGTTTACCATCAGAGTTCTGCATCGGCAAAACCAACTGGTCTCCTGGCCCTTGGGCTTCAACTGATGCAGTACAGCTCTCAAAAGCCCTGCTCGTTTCCGCTGCTGACGTCACAGGGGGCACCGTGGCTCTGGCTCCCGGCTCTGCTGCCTCACCCTCCAGACCCGCTGTAGCAGTTGGCGTCTGCAGTCGGGTCACATCAGGTGGGACGCCCGCAGTTGTTGTTGCCTCTGCACCCCTTTGGTTGGTTACCTCTGTTACAGGAGAAAGACAAGGTTTAAGCCGGTTGAAGTGTACCACCATTTCTGACCCCCCTTCCAATGGCATTAGTCTATACAAAACTTCTGTTAACCTCTCTTTGACTTTATATGGACCCTTAAATCTGCGTTGTAGTTTTGGACAGAGCCCCCTTTTCTTAGCTTTCTCCTGGACCCATACCAGTTCCCCCTCAGAATAGTATTGGAAGTGGGCTCTAAAGTCATATAGTTCTTTCTGCTTCCCAGATGCTCTTACTTGATGCCCTTTTACAGCATCTACCACAGTAGACAATGTTTCCAATAATCTAGCCACATATTCTGAAGCAGAGGAAAACTTCTCCCCACCCCCCAGGTTAAGCATAACATCCACAGGAAGGACTATCTCTTGCCCAAAAACAACTTTATATGGTGTGAATCCAGTACTGGAGTGAACACTGCTCCTGTATGCCATCATGACATAAGGCAACAGAGTGTCCCAATTGGTTTGGTTCTCATCTACAAAGAGTGACAGCATAGATGCCAGCGTCCTGTTGAATCTCTCCACCATACCGTCCGACTCGGGATGGTATGCGGAAGTCCGGGTCTTATGAATGTTCAACAATTGGCACAACTCTTTAAATAGCTTGGATTCAAAATTACGGCCCTGATCTGTATGGATTACCCGGGGTGCCCCCAGACGGCACACCCACTGTTCCACTAGCAGCCTGGCCACCGTTTCTGCTTCCTGATTAGGAAGGGGAAGGCCTCAGTCCATTTGGAAAAATAATCCCCAATCACCACAATGTATTTGTTTTCCCTGGGGGTTTCAGTTAGAGGACCTAGAATGTCCAATGCCACACGCTCAAGGGGTCTTGATGCCACCACGGACTGAAGTGGGGCCCGCCATTGTTTGCCAGCAGCTTTGCGGGACCCACAATCCAAGCATTCCCGACACCATCGCTTCACATCCCCAAACCAGCCCACCCAATAAAAACGATCCTTTACCTTTGCCTGCAATTTCTGTATTCCCAAGTGACCCCCAGTTGTGTCATTATGCAATTGGCCCAAGATCTTTGACACCATGACAGTGGGAATTAGCACCTGGACCTGGTTTGCAGCATCTGAGTTTGGTGGGGGAACTCTCACCAGTCGGGAGCCCTGCAATTTTATCTGAGACCATACAGGTGCATACTTCTTCAGATCATCCGGTGGCTGCAGACAAGTACCCTCCTCTGCTTTTAAAGAAATTATTCTACGCAGCTCCACATCCTCACGTTGAGCACATGCCAGCTCATCCCCTTCCCACCCTGATGTAACCTTGGGAGCGACATTTTGAACTGCAGCTATAATAGGCACCCCTTGTGTTTGTGGGGCCGGCTCCAAGATTTCAGGAGCCGGTAGATAAGCAGGCAACCTAGAGAGGGCATCTGCGTTAGCATGGCCTCGCCCTGGGCGATGGATAATTTTGTATTGGAAACTAGCCAACTGCTCCACCCACCTGGCTAATTGACCCTCTAACCCTTGGAAGTTATGTAGCCATCGGAGGGAGTTATGATCTGTCCGTAGCACAAACTCTTTGCCCAACAAATAATGTTTAAAATGCCTAATAAAAGTCACCATACTGAGCAGCTCCTTTTTTGTAGTTGCATATTTTCTTTCTTGCTTTGTCAGTGCTCGGCTAGCATAAGCTATCACATGTTCACATCCGTCTTCTTCTTGTGACAACACAGCCCCAATTCCTGCATCACTAGCATCAGTATCTAAAATGAATATTTTGGAGGGATCTGGATAGCCAAGAACAGGGGCTGACATTAAACTCAACTTACGTTGTTCAAAAGCTGATTGGCACGCCTCAGTCCACTTAAAGCGTCTGCCCTTTTCCGTGAGCTGGTGTAGGGGGCGAGCAATCTCTGCAAACCCCTTCACAAATCTCCGATAATATGAGGCCAGACCCACAAAACTCCGCACCTCTGTCTGTGTTTTTGGCACTGGCCACTGACGCACAGCCTCAACTTTTGCAGGGTCTGCCTTCACACCTTTTGCTGAAATTATGTGTCCCAAATACTGCACCTGAGTAGCAAACAGATTACACTTAGCCGGTTTGACTTTTAGGTTAGCCTGGCGCAGTTTCGTCAAAACTTCATCCAGACGGCCTAAATGTTCCTGAAATGTTCTACCAAAGATGATGATGTCATCCAAGTACACTAAGCAGGTAGTCCACTGAAGATCGGCCAACACCAGATCCATCAGTCGCTGAAATGTACTAGGGCTATTGCAAAGGCCAAAGCTGAGGACATTAAATTCAAACAAACCTTGCCGGGTGATAAATGCTGTCTTATGCTTGTCCCTAGGATCCAGCTCCACTTGCCAGTAGCCACTGGCTAAATCAAAGTAGAAAACCAACAAGCTTTATTAAGACTATCAAGGGCATCGTCAATCCTTGGCAAGGGATATGCGTCTTTCCGAGTAAGATCATTCAATTTACGATGATCCACACAAAATCGTAAGCCACCATCACGCTTGCGTACGAGCACCACTGGTGCTGCCCACGGACTATGAGAAGGCTGGATTACATTATTGGCCAACATTTGCTTTAAATGATCTGATACCTCCTGTTGTAAATGGAGGGGAATACGACGGGGTGGCAATTTCACTGGCTTTGCGTCACCTGTATCAATCTGGTGTAGGGTCAGGTGAGTTCTCCCCAAATCCCCTTCCCCTTCACTAAACACAGACATATTCTTGCGTAACAAGTCACGAATATCTGTCAGTTCGGATGGAGCGAAATTCTTCCCTTGTAACCCAAAATGTGCAACAAGCTTGTCAACAGACCAGGGTTCCCTTGGGCCACACTCATCCTCCCCCGTCCCTAAATGTTCAGCCTTACAGCCCACTTCAATGTCGGTGTGTAAAGTTCCCAGCTTCATACCCTTTTTTAAGGTTAACGGATCCTTAGTAACATTAATCACTCTTATTGGCAGTCTACCCCGTTCCACCCTACTGACCACTCGAGCTATCATTACATCGCATTGCGTTGATAATGTGACTGATGGTTCCAACATACCCTCACAGCTGTGCCCCAATAAATTATCCACCTTGCCCGCAATGATCGCCTCACTACGTGGGGGGACTACAGTGTCTTCCAGGACGATCACTGTCTGGGGTTTATCCATCTCTGTTGGGACAATCAGAGGAAACAGTTTACCCATTACTCTGCACTCCCTTTTACCAAAGTCAATTACTACACCATATTTACTCAGAAAGTCAAAACCCAAGAGAATGTCTGAAGAAGGCACATCAGCTACTAGAAACTCAGTAACTAGGGCCAATGAATCAAACTGGCAGACCGTTTGCCATTTACCCAAAATTCCCATTAACCCTCCATTAGCAGCAGAAACATCACCATGATATCCAGACAGGGGTCCGTCCCCCAAAAGCATAGTTGCTAACTAAGGTAGCTTGTTAGTTAGTTTGGAATATGTTTCTGTTCCCCAAAGCCATCGGCCAGACTAACGAGCTTCCTTTGTTGACAATATAACTAACTATGGTGATAACGTCGTTAGTCAAAGCATAGTTAGTTCATCACTGGTGT
Source organism: Sardinella longiceps (assembly GCA_027497455.2). Classification (NCBI taxonomy): domain Eukaryota; kingdom Metazoa; phylum Chordata; class Actinopteri; order Clupeiformes; family Clupeidae; genus Sardinella; species Sardinella longiceps. Next base: position 1,699,192 of record JAODXP020000016.1, on the reverse strand, counting down.
CCCCCAAAAGCATAGTCCAGACTAAGCATAGTATCTTGTTAGTAAAACTTGTTAGTTCAAGCTGACACTCCAAGGTGCAAGTTAAAGCCAAAGAAGCTTAGTTATATGGCCACGTGATGTCTTCTTTGGCTGTTTTGGGGTGAAATACTGCTGACGCGACACCACTTGATGCATTACTCCCACCTACAGCGTGAATTAATTATCACAGTTTGATTGACCTCAGTTTGACTCTTACAAATGAGTTTAACTGACGAGAGGATACACGTTGTAAAATGCATGTTGTGAAAACAATTGGTCTTCTTGACTGGCAGAAACTTCAAATTACAACTTTGATGCAATTAAATCATTACATTACGATTCCTAATTTAAAATCAAGCCGCAGCATTCCCGGCTGGATTCGAACTTGAACTGACAAAACAAGTGATGAGTCAAACCCTACGTGACAGCCTTAGCCAGATATGCCACCGACTAATTGAAATAACTGCCATCAAGAATTGTTTAAATCATACATAGAAATATACGTTTTTAGAATTTATTAATACTAATGGTGTGTAGTTGCTCATTAAATACTACTATTATGGCCAAATAGCCCATGCTTAACTTTCTAAAATAACTGTGAAGCTTGCATTGGCATTATTGGCAAATAGCACGTCCTCCCCGAAGCCCATGCTTTATTTCTGAACATATTCCAACACAAACTCATTGAAATTGCTCCTTTTCTAAAACTCTATGCAAATAGGACAGACAGTGAACATTATCCACAATTGTAAATGACAACACCGTAGTTTTACATTGGTAACATTGGCGATATCCCATGATCCTAATCGCAACGAATGCCTACGAACTCTCCGGACACTTCCGAAAACATCTGCAAAGGACATAGTTTGGACTAACGTCTTCCCTACTAACCAACTTCTTACTATGGAGGTACTTACTTAGTTATCTCGTTTTGGGACACGCGGGAATAAGTTCAGTCGCTAGCTTGAACTAATATAGTAAGATCTTCGTTAAATGCTACGTTCGTTAGTTTTTTGGGAAACGCACTCCAGATCGGCTCCCCCTTAGTAATTTCAAGCCAAATAGTTTTTGGAATTACTGATAATGTAGCCCCACTATCTACCAATAGAAGAGAGTCTGACGCACCTATTTTAGCTTCGATGTACCCCGAGCCACCCTGGTTGTTTGTAGAGGCCGCATATGTACCAACTCGCTTGGGGGCAGGCAGTGGGCCTACGGTACCTGCCCCCTGTAGTTTCCCTGCAGATATGGACAATCACGTTTAATGTGCCGGGTACACCCACACTCCCAACAACCACCCCCAGCCCCTCCGGCTCGAGTTGAGGGCCGCTGTGAAAAGGTAGCGTCTCGCACCGGTTCCCCCACAAACTGACTCGAAGTAGGTTTTTTATAGACTGTTGCAAAGTACTCACTGTTGTACGCAGAGACTTTACTTCCTGCCGTAATTCCTCAACCATCCCCAACATCACAGCCATTTGTTCGTCATTTTTAGGTTTATGCTCCACCACTCCCCTTACTTTAGCATCAGCAATCATATGAGTCTGCTCAAGATTTTTAAGTAGTTCTATTTCAGAAGCCAAATCAATTGCATCATCAAGTGTCTTTGGTTTTGCTCTACGCAGGCTAACACGAAAATCACCAGCTGTAAAATGTGTCAAGAATTGATCTCTGGCCAACATGTCTCGTGTACCATTATCAGCAGAAGGGTAGGCTTTAGTCGCAAGACGCCTTAGCGCGTTCCCAAATTCCCTGGCAGTCTCGTTATGCATACGGCGGCGTTCTGTGAAAGTAGCCCGACTCCAATCGCTACTATCACAAGGGTCAAAACACCTAGCCATAGCAGCTTTTAACGATACATAATCTTTTTTTGCATCAGCCGACAAGCCACTATAAATATCTCTAGCCCGCCCGGAAAGTAAAAGTGACATGAATTTAAGCTTTAGAGGTTCATCCCAATTATTTACATCAGCAGCGAGATCAAATTGCTCTGACCAATCAGACCAATCCCGGCCTACACCAGTAAACGTTTCGGGCATAAACACTGGCCTTGCTGTGGCTACAGATTGTCTTGCACTCGCTGCGGCTTCAGGTGGTCCCCTATTAACATTATCAGGCCTGGCATTCTCCTCAGTTTCCGACATTTTTGCAACAATATTTAGGTTTTATAAGGTTCACGAAAAAAAACTACGTACGCCCCACCGCTGCCACCAGTGTAATAAACCTAGAATATGTTGTGATAGGAGTAGGCCTGGACTATTTGAAACACGGACGGACCACCAGAATACAAACAATATATTTTCTTTATTATTAAATAAATGTAATTCATGCAGCCATCATACAACGGATCGGGTCAGGTTCACGAAGTCCTAAACCCACCATTCACATTCACCTGGGCGAACCACTACACAGCACACGATAGGCTAAATAAACACCGCAATGAATAAACACGGCACACAGCAGGCTAATAGATAGGCAAAAGCACACATAGGACACATCACCCCCGTAGGGCACTTCGCTCAAGGAGCACAATGCTAAAGTAGACCACAACACTCAAAAAGACGCCATCAGGCTAACGTTAACGAGAGATTCAGACAACCCTGCCCACCCGATAATAAAATGACATGCCAACGTTTAAAGCATACAACCACGCACACACACACACACACACACACACACACACACGGAAGGATTAAAACTTAACTTTCCCCAGGCACAAGACCCTCCCCTAGGGTCTAGGCTTGGGCGCTGGTTGGCCGGAGGGGAAACAGTACAATGCCAGTCCAGCGCTCGTGAGGCCACCGGAGAGTAACGCCACCGGAGAACCCCTGGCTGGGAAGTTACAGTACACTGCCAAGCAAGCACTCCTACGCCCGGTCTTATCTACAGGTTTTGCCCCCTAAGCTATCTTCGCCGCCGGCAGCCCTAAACAGCGTGCGAACGGCACCCACCCCAACCGTGAGTGCGGCTTAGGCGTAGGCTAAATAACAACACTTCCCAGAACACTCACCAATTCCGCTGAGGCTCTTTTATGACTTCTTTCTCCCTCAGCAAACAATCAAATGAACGCCACTCCAGCTCATCCATAATCAGACCTCAGGTGTGACCAATTAACACAGCCACCCGTACCTCCCGCAGATCCCTCCCCCACCGGAAACCCCACATGACATGGCATACACAAAGTCCTTCATTACAATATTAATGGCATCATAGATATCTGCTGCCCTAACTATCATATCTACTGAGACATTACTATGTTCAAGAGTGATTGTAACTGGATTACTTTTGACACAATTAAAGAGGCTATGGTAGTGTTCACGCCAAAGCTCAGCTATTTTTTCTGGGCTACTAACACCTTCAATGTCAGCCGGTAGGGGTGTTTTATTATTATTCATTACTCTAACCTCTTTCCAGAAGTCAGTAAGGTTGTTATTCTGTATCTTTCTGGCAAGTGAGTCTGCTCTCATTGTATTTTCATTTTTCTTAATAAAACGAAGTGCATATTTAAATTTAGCATTTGTTTGTTTTTTGATATCCAGCAATGGCCCATGTCTCGGCCTACCTGCCTCAGACCAGAGTCTAAAGGCCTCTCTTGCCTCAGAGTACTGCTCAGCCACAAACTCATTCCACCCAGGTCTAATGTTGGGTGCCTTACATTTCCTTTTACAAAGAGGTTCACTAGAAGCATTGAGACATTTCACAATATCATCATACATGGCACAGAGGTAATCAGCATGTTGTGTGTTCTTACAATTCATATCTGAGCACATAAGGGCCTCATGAGGCAGTGCAATATTACTTAAAAAACTGTCTGTTCTCAATGAGTATTCAACTATATCATCACTGTTCAGTTTTGACCAGTCCAGTTTACTTGAGGAAGCCGCATTATTATTTCTGGCCAGCAGGGGAACATTCTCAACATTTAGCATCACAGCAATAGGTATATGATCAGAGGTGGCAAGTTCATAACAAATCTCTACATTTACCAGAGAGGCATGAGCATCAGTTGTGGTCACAATATGGTCTAGCCAAGATGTTGTGTGCCACGCTTCACTCACATAGGTAAAACTCATTGCATAGGCTATACTCTAGACTTACATTGTATGTCTTTTGAATTTGTTTCTTTTTATAGAATGTTCAACTAGGTCTACTAGACTGTTTAATTGAAACAATGTGTAGGCTAGTAGGCCTACTGCATCTTTAGGTGTATATTCATTTGGATGTACTGTACTGTCTTTTCAGTTTTCACTTTGCCATTGGGGATCAAGTAAAATCCTTTAACGGAATCTACAGTCTTGAGTCCTTTCATTGGAAAGTTTAACTGCACAGGGGAAGCAGTGAGAGCAGAATAGTGAAAAAGATCAGACACCCTTTTAAGCTACATCAGACCTCTACTGAGAGCCTCAATATGACGAAGAGAAGAGACTGGAGGTCCGGTCTGTCTGCTCCTCCTCTTCAAGGTCATCACTGCGCTCCAGAGGGTCATCAACAAGTATGGCTGCTGTAGAAGCACGTGCCAGAGCAGCAGCAGCACGGGCCAGAGCAGTATTCGCCCATAAGGAAATAGAGGTTCGGGTGAAACAAGCACAGCTGAAGGTGGAGGAAACACGTTTGGAGGCAACCTTACACGCTCTCAAACAAGAGGAAGAGGCAGAGGCTGCTCTTGCTGAGGCAAACGTTTTTGAGGCTGCCACAATCAACACCGAGGATGGTCAGTTTAGTGCCTGTGGGGACCTGCCATTCGATCTACCAGGACAAACCAAGGAACATGTTGAAGACTTCAGCAACCATAACTGCAACAGTCCGGCTCCAAATACGGGTATTCCATCAACTGTCCAGCTCACCTACTTCAGCCCACCGTCCATTGTGGAGGATGTACAGCAGAATGGATTGCAACCACACATCACTGGTGTTGATGCATCATCACCTGCTTCACTCAGCCTCCATCATACCTCGCAGTTTCAAGGCCGTCTCAAAGTTGATGCTCCACCACAACAGCCAACCTACATACCTCCAGGTACAAGTTTCAATGTCTTCGACTTTGCTAAATATCTGGCTAAAAGAGATCTATTGTCTGGAGGACTCGCTAGGTTTAGTGACAAATCTGAAGATTTCTGGGCATGGAAATCTACCTTCTGTAACACGATTGATGGGCTGAACCTGAAACCAAGTGAAGAGCTTGATCTGCTAATTAAGTGGCTCGGTGATGAATCATCTCTCCATGCAAAACGCATCCGCTCAGTCCATATTAGTCATCCAGCAGTGGGGTTGCGGATGGTCTGGGAAAGACTGGAAGAGTGCTATGGTACACCAGAAGCTGTGGAGAAGGCTCTCTTTGACAAGATTGAGCTGTTCCCAAGGCTTTACAACAAAGATCATCAGAAGCTTCTTGAGTTTGGGGACCTACTGTTGGAGATTGAATATGCCAAAAATGACGGATATCTACCCGGTCTGATATACCTCGACACGCCACGAGGCATCGCACCTCTTGTGGAGAAGCTACCATTCAGTCTTCAGGAAAAGTGGATGACGCAGGGCACAAAGTTCAAGCAGAGACATCAAGGAATATTCCCTCCATTCTCCTGCTTTAGCAGCTTCGTCAGAGATCAAGCGAAGATGAGAAATGATCCAAGCTTCCAAACAGTAACAACTCCCATCAACTCCTTATCAGCAGATGGCAGCTCTCCAAGCAAACACAGGAAGGCAAACTCATCTGTTTCTGTACACAGGACTGAAGTGCAAACCTCCTGTAGAAATGGTGCCACAGGGCCATCCATTGAGGATCCTACAAGGGAATGCCCCATACACAAAAAGCCTCACCCTCTAAAAAAGTGCAGGGGTTTCCGAGAGAAACCATTAGAGGAGCGTAAGAACCTGCTAAGGGAGTATGGCATCTGTTTCCGGTGCTGTACTTCTTCTACTCATCAGGCGAAAGACTGCAAGGCCGAAATCAGCTGTATAGAATGCCACAGCGACAAGCACATAGCTGCATTGCATGCAGGTCCAGCACCGTGGATCGTGGAGAGGTCATGTCCCACATCTAACCACGGCGGGGAGCATGATGGAGAGGAGGATGTAGCCTCATCCACATCTTCAGTGCATCGCCTCAGATATCCCTCCACTTGACCCTGATAATGAGATTCTCCTTCTACTGGGCCGAGACATAATACAAGCACACAAAGCGCACAAACAACACTTTGGACCAGCCTGTGCTCCTTTTGCTCAAAAACTACCACTTGGGTGGGTAATTTTGGGTGATGTCTGTCCTGGCCCTGGAGGCAACAACCAGAAACATTTATGTTGATGTGACATCTGTGAGATGTCAGACGGGAGTGTTCTGGCTCTGGATTAGAGCCAGTATGTTCAGTTCTGTCAGAGTTCTATAACTTGCATTATTTGTTTACGTTGCTATGGACACTGATTTGAGCTGTCAACTGATTTACAAATCTCAAAGTAGAGTTACAACTGTTGCTTAAAATATGTCTTGGACTCTGAGAAGCACAGCTTGTAAGTTGACATGAATTTTACTTCATTGCATAGGCTATACTCTAGACTTACATTGTATGTCTTTTGAATTTGTTTCTTTTTATAGAATGTTCAACTAGGTCTACTAGACTGTTTAACTGAAACAATGTGTAGGCTAGTAGGCCTACTGCATCTTTAGGTGTATATTCATTTGGATGTACTGTACTGTCTTTTCGGTTTTCACTTTGCCATTGGGGATCAAGTAAAATCCTTTAACGGAATCTACAGTCTTGAGTCCTTTCATTGGAAAGTTTAGCTTTCTGCATAACTGCACAGGGGAAGCAGTGAGAGCAGAATACGCAGCATCAATTGAGTGTTGATAGCACAACGTGTAAAGAAACAGCCTAGCACACTTGTAAGCTGATAAGCTGGTGGTTCTATACTTGACTATTATCTTACTCCCCTGAGCAAGACACTTAGTTTTGATACTTTTGTATTGTTTGCAATATATTTGAGTGGTAGCCTGCTTTATCTAATCAAGTAATGTTGCCTAATAATTTGCTTACTCAAAGCAATATGTGGTGGTTTTTCTAATTTGTATGGTCAAAATGGTATCAAGAAGAATTGGAATATGTACACAATATTGTCAGCAGGAGAGGCAAAGTGAGTGTGCTTCTTGCTATGTGTGTGTGCTCCTTGTTCTGTGCCAATTGACCGATCCCAAGCCCCGCCCATCTATTGTTACGTATAGCTACCTCGGACAAGTTTGGCCAAAACCAGCGTGCCTGGAGCTGGAGATGCCTGTGTAAATACGTTCACTTGTGATGGCTTTCGGTTCAGATAGCCTGAATGTTATCGTTTGAAAATGTGAACAGCAATAAAAACAACAGTAGACAACGTGATGGGTTCGTCTCTGTGAATGTTCACCGTTTCCCTATTTCGGATTATTTCGATTTTGACAGGTCAGAGGGGAAAAGTTAACCTAGCCAGCCCAAGTTGCTAGATGCCTACACAGCATAGAAGCAAAATTGCATTCCTATCGATAGCAACTTTCTCAAAGTGTCAAGTAATTTTTTCTGGATGGGGATGACATTGTATGCCTACGTGTTTGTAAAGAAGTTGATGTTTTACACTGAATCTGCTGCGTAGCCCACCCCATGTAGCCCATCTTTGAATGTATAGGCTAATGTAAGCTAACGTAAGGAATACTCCTACTTAGCTTCGTGTAAACTTACAAAACTGTTTATCTGTGAGTGTAAAAGCCTCCTCTTAACTCTCGATTCTTCTTGTGATGTTAGACCTAACGTTAGTTAGCGGCAAAGTCCTTCCTTTAAATGGCCTGATCAGACGTAACCTAACGTTACCAACGCACTGCACGCAGCTAACGTTACTGTAGGCTCTCCTTGGGGGAGGCTGGTTGATAATCTAATAATTGTCATGATTGAGGTTAAAACACGGTGTCAATATGAGCACAGGCTTTGGGAGAGAACATGCATTTGTGTTGTGGGTAAAAAAAATATTAATAACATCGCCGTCACTATCACTGATGCTGTAACATTAAAGCAGAACATTGTCCGTCGTCTCCATCTCTCATGATAGCCTACGGGGCTGCAACTTTGCGTAAGCCTATTCGCCGTATTCATTGATTATTTGTTTGTTTTATTACAATTAGGCTACATGAGCCATATCCATGCAAAGTTTGACTTTGCTTAGCAGGTTGAAGAGAGCCAAGGCTGGCTGAGGCTACTTCTTGTATGAATGGCAGGCATGACCTGAGCGAATTGGCGAGGGTAAAAAAAAAAACCTTCCCTCACATCCATAGCAAGTAAGCTTTTGGTTTTAGAGATCCCCAATACACATTATTCCACCGTTGTGATATGAGATTACAACTTATTTTCAAGATAAAGCTGCAAGTCTCATAGTCTACTATTATGCAGGAAAGGGAGAAGTTGTCCGAGGTTGTCCGAGGTTCGCTGCGGGCCCTATTGTGACATGGTGAAAGTGGGCGGGGCTTGGGATCGGTCAATTCTAAAAAGGCAGGGGCCCCTCTGTAATATATCAACTGTCATGTGCAGACAATGTTCAACTCTGAAACTGTAAAAAGGCTGTTATGTGTTGGGAGGTGCAGAGAACAGTAAGACCAGTTATGTTTGCAGATGCAGCCGGATACAAAAACAAGTATCTGGGAAGTCAGTGGCCACCGGGTAACCCGGTCAGAGAGATGAAAGACCTAGGAATGGGCAATTCAGGGGCATAAGGGTCACAGAGAGAGAGGGGTCCAGGGATGACAAATTAAGGGGAAATTCAGGGGACAGTCAGGGAATACAGAAGGTGCTCTCATGAAGCACGAGGGAAGAACTTGCACGTGCATATGCGTCCCACTTAATCACACTTACGTTAACAAAGATCCCCTTGTAAACCTGTGTAGACAGGCTATGACTATCCAGCTGCATCTCTATAATATGGATTTACCCTCCGGCACCTCTGACCATCCGGCTGTACCTCTCTGAGACCAGGATTTATAGCTCAAGGGGAAAGCGACAGTGTCAGAACAATGAACAGACTAATAAATGGACAATAGTTGGTGTGTAAAACTAATAAATGGACAATAGTGTCCTAACAATTTGAGTAAAGGGGGACAACCCATGATAAAACTAAAGTCTGATTGGACATATGGAAATTAGGTCCTGCAACAAAAAGGGCATGCAAACACGAGAGAAATTGGGAAAGCACAAGGGAAAGCAAAAGACATCTTGGGATGGAGCAAGAAACATCTTATGGAGAAGCTCGAGGAAACATCTATGGGCGAAACCCGAGGGAATAGCCCGAGGGAAACATGTCTTGTGACTTGGACTGAACACTATCGCTTCCCCCAGTAGCATTGTATACCGGTTAATGTTACTGTAAAATAAAGTCATTTTCGGCATTAAGTCCTAGTGTGGACTTTGGTTACTTTGAAGACAGAAAGCTGAGAAAAAACACATCAAATACATAAATAATGTGATGTCTGGGAATTGAACCCTGGTCTACTGATTAATAGTCTGGGACATAACCACTGTGCCACCACATCTACAGTATGATAATGGCTCAAACAGAGTTAGAACTTTGGCTTATCTGGTTAGTCAGCGCAACACTCCATTGAAATTATCAGCTGCAAATCTGCTGTAAATAAAATGAATTTATTGATGATAGAACAAAAAAGCCACCTAGATATTTGGACCACAGATAATATGAGTGCAGACGAACAAAGTAAGGCAAATTTCAACTGTTTTGAGTGATGGCGCACAGAGCGTGAAATCAACCAGTGACGGACCAGTCACCCTCTATGAAAAATCTGAAAAAAATTACAGTTGTTTGTATACTCAACCTATGCTTGAATCTGAAATAGTAAGTCTGTATCACTAATGGTTGCAAAAGTATAGCCATTTGAAATTCCAAGTAATTTTAAGCATTTTGGTGAACAAGCCTTTTGCCCAACTTCCAACATAACTGGCTCTTTTAATATTTCACACACAATAATGAAACCATGTGCATAGAAACACATTTTCCTGTAGAGTTCAAAAATCTACTCAGGAGTGCGTTTCCTAAAAAACTAACGAACGTAGCATTTAACGAAGATCTTACTATGTTAGTTCAATCTAGCGATTCCCGCGTGTCCCAAAACGAGATAACTAAGTAAGTACCTCCATAGTAAGAAGTTGGTTAGTAGGGAAGACGTTAGTCCAAACTATGGTCCTTTGCAGATGTTTTCGGAAGTGTCCGGAGAGTTCGTAGGCATTCGTTGCGATTAGGATCATGGGATATCGCCAATGTTACCAAATGTAAAACTACGGTGTTGTCATTTACAGTTGTGGATAATGTTCACTGTCTTTCCTATTTGCATCGAGTTTTAGAAAAGGAGCAATTTCAATGAGTTTGTGTTGGTATATGTTCAGAAATAAAGCATGGGCTTCGGGGAGGACGTGCTATTTGCCAATAATGCCAATGCAAGCTTCACAGTTATTTTAGAAAGTTAAGCATGGGCTATTTGGCCATAATATATATAATATATAATGAGCAGCTACACACCATTATTATTAATAAATTCTAAAAACGTGTATTTATATGTATGTAACCCCTTTCTAGCGGGTTCTATACAACCCAGCACATAAATGCTACTAAAGAGTTAGGCAACACTAAACAAGATAACAGGCGCAACAGGATCCTAGGCTCTCAGCGGTGGAATGGTGAGCTGGCTGACTATTCCTGATACCATGAATACAAGCAAAATAACATACTAATAAATTCTAAGTAAAATAGCGCGGTGCCTCCACTGTGAAAATACTAGCCTACACTTACTCTAAAGCTAGTGCATATGTATCTCCCCAGAAACTATGTGTAAAAGTAATAAAGCTAATATGTAGGCTTGAGTGTAAATGTCTGTACCTTCAAAACATTAAACAAAACATGCAGCCAATACCCAAGTATAATTAATTAATCAGTAATGATTATATTTATTAATAAGCAATACTATCAATAGGAATGAATGGAATGGCCAAAAACAGGCCGGCAGTAAAACATAAAACCCCTAGCTACACAGTGAATAAGGGTGAAACAATTTCAACCCAAGTAGCTAGCTTTACCCCAATGCATTATTCAAACAGTACAAAATACTTTGGATAAAGGACAGAATAACATCAAAGTATCAAAAACAAAAGCGCGCTGTCGGGCCGGTGGTGCACATAAAAGGTGGCAGCTCTTTGAGCTGCAGGCAGAACAGCAACCGCTGCAATGCCTGGCTTTCCAGTGGAGACGCAAGGAAACGGATGTGTGTGCGTGTGTCAGTATAAATGAGGGTCCATTACTCACAATCCACCAGAGGCGATGCAGTCCCGCAGCAGAGGCTCCTTATATGGCTAGCTGTTGCTGGCTAGCTAGCTGATGCTCACCCCAACTCCTTGGCAGCTGTCTCCTGACAGCACGGGAATGACGGAGGCGCTCCGGTGGGCCCAGCACACGGAGGGCAGACAAATCCCGGGGGACAGACGAGGCGAGGCGCTCCGGTGGGCTCAGCACACGGAGGGCAGACGGTCCGGAGAAGGCAGCAGGTCCCAATGGGAGAGGCTAAGCTAGCAGCGACTAGCGGTGCAGTGCAACCCCGCGCACTTAACAGTAAAGTAAAATAAAAGAAGGAGAGAAACAGCAATACACTCAATGGAGTGACACTGGAGTCCCCGGTCCACGTACTGCCCATAAACAGGCTGAAATGTGCTAATGCTCATCAAGAGGTTAGATGAGCAAGTGAATGTGACCTCTCTCTCTCTCTAGCTGTAGCTGGGACTGACACGAGCTTCACTCTCGTGAGGAGATAGAATGTCCAGAGAGCTTGTGAATTCGCGGGCATTCAGCAAACATGAATTATAATTGGCTAATAGCAAAATTCAAACAAAAATACAATGACAAGTTAAATATCATTGGTCTAAATTTACAATGTGTCATAACACAGTAGCACAATATTATAAACCACAATGCATTATGGTACATGGAGTTGAATAAGACAGAAATAAAATACAGTGGTATTTTAGAGGACCTTACATGTATGATTTGAACAATTTTTGATATAGATTTTTTCAATTAGTCAGTGGCATACCTTGCTAAGTTCGAATCCAGCTGGGAATACTGTAATGACGGCTTGATTTTAAATTAGGAATCGTAATGTAATGATTTAATTGCATCAAAGTTGTAATTTGAAGTTTCTGCCAGTCAAGAAGACCAATAAGTTTTGACAACATGCATTTTACAACGTGTATCCTCTCGTCAGTTAAACTCATTTGTATGAGTCAAACTAAGGCAGAGACACTTATATCAAGTGGTGTCGCGTCAGCAGTATTTCACCCCAAAACAGCCAAAGAAGACATCACGTGGCCATATAACTAAGCTTCTTTGGCTTTAACTTGCACCTTGGAATGTCAGCTTGAACTAACAAGTTTTACTAACAAGATACTATGCTTAGTCTGGACTATGCTTTTGGGGGACACCAGTGATGAACTAACTATGCTTTGACTAACGACGTTATCGCCATAGTTAGTTATATTGTCAACAAAGGAAGCTCGTTAGTCTGGCCGATGGCTTTGGGAAACAGAAACATATTCCAAACTAACTAACAAGCTATCTTAGTTAGCAACTATGCTTTTGGGAGACGCACCCCAGGAGTGCGTTTCCCAAAAAACTAACGAACGTAGCATTTAACGAAGATCTTACTATGTTAGTTCAAGCTAGCGACTGAACTTATTCCCGCGTGTCCCAAAACGAGATAACTAAGTAAGTACCTCCATAGTAAGAAGTTGGTTAGTAGGGAAGACGTTAGTCCAAACTATGTCCTTTGCAGATGTTTTCGGAAGTGTCCGGAGAGTTCGTAGGCATTCGTTGCGATTAGGATCATGGGATATCGCCAATGTTACCAAATGTAAAACTACGGTGTTGTCATTTACAGTTGTGGATAATGTTCGCTGTCTTTCCTATTTGCATCGAGTTTTAGAAAAGGAGGAATTTCAATGAGTTTGTGTTGGAATATGTTCAGAAATAAAGCATGGGCTTCGGGGAGGACGTGCTATTTGCCAATAATGCCACTGCAAGCTTCACAGTTATTTTAGAAAGTTAAGCATGGGCTATTTGGCCATAATAGTAGTATTTAATGAGCAACTACACACCATTATTATTAATAAATTCTAAAAACGTATATTTATATGTCTGATTTGAACAATTTTTGATGTGCTCTATTTCAATTAGTCAGTGGCATACCTTGCTAAGGCTGTCACGTAGAGGTTGGCACATTACTTGTTTTGTCAGTTCAAGTTCGAATCCAGCCGGGAATGCTGTAATGACGGCTTGATTTTAAATTAGGAATCGTAATGTAATGATTTAATTGCATCAAAGTTGTAATTTGAAGTTTCTGCCAGTCAAGAAGACCAATTGTTTTGACAACATGCATTTTACAACGTGTATCCTCTTGTCAGTTAAACTCATTTGTAAGAGTCAAACTGAGGTCAATCAAACTGTGATAATTAATTCACGCTGTAGGTGGGAGTAATGCATCAAGTGGTGTCGCGTCAGCAGTATTTCACCCCAAAACAGCTGTTACGGACAGAATAGGTTTGATTCTGGCATTTTTGGCTCACCTGGGCGATGACGTGGGGTGATTGGGTCACGTGGTGTTGGTGGCGGTAATAGTTTTCAATATCACTTGTTTCGCTTGCTAGGTGAGAGCTAGTAGTGAGTGGGTGATGGGGGAAGCCTACTTTTGCTGACCATTTTAGACGTTGCTGCTATTTCTTATGGATTACTTGTGGATTTTACTCTCTTTGTGGATTTATGGATGTTTATGAACTGATGAAGTGTAACCTTTTAACCCTTTTGGATACTGGAAGATCAATAAAGTAACCTCAACTCACGTCTGGACTGAAACGCGTCGGGCATCTTTGTTTCCCCTAGTCAGCCACTCGGCGACTTACAAAATTTGAAGACAGTCGCCAACATTGTCAGCAAAAACGGCAACGGAGCCTGCCGTATGGAGAATACCGTTTGAACGCCAGCTCACACACACCGCCACACCAACGAAGACGACGGTGGTATGTAAACTGGTTGCTGTGTAGGTGTTTTGAACGCAGTTTATTGGTTAGACCTACTTCCACGACAGAACGTCACTGTGAAAGCTTTTCGCTAGGCTACATCTGGCTACATTGTTGATTTGTGGCTATCGCTGTTCACTGAGTAGGCCCGAAGTTCACTGGGAATTTGACGTGTGTGTGTGTCGTGGCTGTGCGTTCATCCGGCGAACCTTGAAGAAATTGATGCTGCTGTTGAAGTTGCCAGTTAAGTTGAAGACCGTTATGCTAATTGTTTGACTTTAAAATGTGTGCATCACGAGCTACATCAGTAGTTGGGAAATCTGAACAGGAGAAAAGACCAGTTGTTCTCACTGAGAAAGCTCTTGCAAATAAAATTGAAACCATCCAAACAGATCGGAAAAAGGATGTAAACAAAATGAAAAGTGTAATTGCTTCTCTCAAAGAGCTCATGAAAGATGACGAAAATGTTAAACAGGTCAAATTACAGCTTGATGAGTTAGAATGTCTATTTAGGGAGGCTAGTGCACTGCACGAGTCCCTGCTATTATTAATTCCAGACGATGAAAAGGAAAAACAAAATTCGTGGTTCTCAAGTATTTCTAATTATAACAAAGGGTTTATGGAAGATGTCAAAGTATGGCTTACTGAAGCTTATGCACATGCAAGCAGGCCCCCTCTGGATGCAGTGCCTCCATTTGACGCAGTGCCCTCTGTTGATACAGTACCATCTCAGGGAGGCCTATTTAGGGGAGAAGTGACGATTCAGGATATAGGAAAGAACCTTCAAATGTCTCACAAACTTCAGCAGGATGTTCTCGATGATGTGTCATCATCTGATAGTATATCAAATCGAGGCAGTAGGACAAGTTCAAAAAATTCATCAACTTCATCTGCATGTCTCAGGGCAGAAGCTGAAATGGCTGCCTTGCTTGCCCGGCAACGTATGCTCAAAGAGAAGCATGTTCTAGAAGAACAAGAGGAACATTTGAGGAAAAAGAAAGAACAACTTCATAGCAGTAGCTGCTGCAAAGGTGGATGTGCTGAGGACTGTGTCTGTTGTGCAGAGTGTTGTTTCAAGAAAACCTAATGTAATGGAGTCATATTTTAGTGCAAAGGAAAAAACACTTGGAATTCTTAATGTTGATGCAGAGACTTTTGTTCCACAGACACTTCCTGTAAATCCAAAGGCACTTACAGTTACTGACAATGTGGAGCCTACAGTAAAACCAGTGCCACGAACTGGGAGAAGGGATAAGTCGGCACCTCCACTCATGGGGCCTTCTGTTCCTTTAAAGCCTTGTGGCTCAATCCCACGTCTGCCACCTCAACCAGCTGCTCACCCAATGACTAATGAGAATCAGTGTCTGCTGTCCATAATGGAGAAACAAAATCAATTAACTAGTATGTTAGTCCACCAACAAAGCCTCTCTTTGTTACCTAAAAGGGAAATTCCTATCTTCGATGGTAACCCCTTGCATTTCCACTCTTTTATGCGGTCTTTTGAGCAAGTCATTGAAGCAAAGACTGGTGATGCTGATGATTGCCTGCATTACCTTGCACAGTATACTGGGGGGCAACCTAATGAACTTGTCAAGAGCTGTCAGCATATGTCTGAAGGTGCTGGATATGTCAAGGCAAAGACTCTGTTGTTTGAACATTTTGGAAATGAACACATAATTGCATCTGCTTATCTGAACAAGGTCCACTCGTGGCCATTGATTAAATCAGAAGATGGAAAGGCTCTTCAGGCATACTGTCTCTTCTTACGTGGGTGTTGCAATGCAATGGAAGATGTTCATGGCCTATCTGAGTTGAATACACCTTCGAATATGCTCGCTGTGATTAAAAGACTGCCTTATACGTTGAAAGACAGATGGCGAACTGTGGCATGTGATATTCAGGAGAGGCAGCACCGTAGGGCTACATTCACTGACCTTGTTTTCTTTCTTGAACGACAAGTTAAAATTGTTACAGACCCTGTCTTTGGGAACATATGTGACACTCCATCAACACATGTAGGCCTAACACCCAGGGGCAGCCGTGGAGAGACACACACTGTTTGTTCGATGGCTAAGGAAAGCAGCTTTGGTACAACAGTCATGGCTGTTGAGTAGGGCTGGGCGATAAAACGATAGCGATATGAATCGCGATAGACACGTACTCGATAGCAATAGAAAATGCGCTCGATAGAACTTTCGATAGAATTTTTTTCCCCGGGCGGACTCTAGCTCCGCTCTGTCCGCATTTTCAAGAGGCGCGCTGCGCTCATTGACTGCGCTCTACCAGAAAGGGCACGCACTGACTGATTGTTTACTAGTTAGCTGCTGCAACTCAGGCTTGCTTTTCATGTAGCCTGAAACTAGTCAGAGATACTTTCAGCTGATTTATGTTCTGATTTAGTAATGCAGGGCAATCGTAATTAATAACTTTGAGTAGATTGTTTGAAAAGTCGGAAAGGTCTGATGAACAACACTGTTCACATGAACTTGTAAAGTACGACAGCTGACAGCTAACGGTGCACATGACGTTACTGGCTGCAGGGACAGATTTGACGATGTTAGCGCACAACGCTAGCAAGGTAAACATACAACAGACAAAGCTCAAACTAGCTAGTATGGTCAGCAACCTACTACTGAACACATTAAAGCAGAATGATTTTGTAATTTTACCTTAATCAAACTCATTGAAGTAATCCATGTTATCAAGTAGCCTTGTGTGAAGTGAAAAGCATGCCAGTGCACCAAAACAAACTTCGTTTTGAAGTCACATTATGCTAACGAGTCTGCTTCAGAACAGTTGCCACATAGGCAACAATGTAAACCATACAAAGTCCCTCTCTGATTGGCCTATTTAATAGAAGAATAACATAACATGTTTTAGTTAAAATATTAATTTCCTTTATGTATTGGTAGGCCTATTTATTCAGCTTATATTTTAGTGTGGAGAGACATTAGACTTCTCCTCTTAAATTATTATTTTTTGACTACTAGTTTTATTTAAGGGAGAGAATGGGCTACTTCAGGAGTTTAAAAGAACCCTAAAATAATAGGCCACTTTAAAGCAGAATTCAACCCTGCTCAAACACTATTTTTTACTATATATTTATACATG
Source organism: Sardinella longiceps (assembly GCA_027497455.2). Lineage (NCBI taxonomy): Eukaryota > Metazoa > Chordata > Actinopteri > Clupeiformes > Clupeidae > Sardinella > Sardinella longiceps. The sequence continues at coordinate 1,681,994 of JAODXP020000016.1, read as the reverse complement.
ACAGTGCTGCCATTTAATGTAATAACTCTATATTAAAAATAAAATATAAACCTTAAAAAAATGTAAGGTGTTTTGCGCACCTGGGCCCATTTAAATACGTCATTAAAAAAAATCAATAATTATCGATATCGATCAATATACTGAGCCTTTATCGTGATAGAGATTTCAGCCATATCGTCCAGCCCTACTGTTGAGAGAGGTAATCAAACAGAGGCTCAAGATCACGCCTTTGTGAAGATTTGTTTGTTCTGCAAATATGAACATACACTAGAGTCATGCAGTCTACTTGACGAGAAACCTCATGATGAGAAAATTTCCTTTCTGAAAAGGAATGGCGTTTGTTTTGGCTGCTTGTGTATTGGGCACATCAGTAAGGATTGCAGACAACGTCTTTCATGTAACATCTGTGGTTTTAGGCATCCAAGCATACTCCATATCCATCATGAGGTTAAGAGTGAGGCTGAACTTAACACTGAGGATGATGACTGTCCTGTTCCAGTCCAGACTAGTGGTCTTACTGGGGCCGGTGAGCAAGACTGCAAGCTTGCCATTGTACCGGTCCGAGTGAGATCAAAGAAAGATCAAAGAACAGTGGAAACGTATGCCTTCCTGGATCAAGGGAGTTCAGCGTCCTTCTGCACAGTGGGTCTCCTGGACAAGCTGAATCTTACTGGAAGGAAGACAAAGATCCTCTTGCGCACCATGGGACAGGAGAGAGTGGTAGAAAGTTCCATTGTATCTGAACTAGAAGTTGTTGGAATGAACAGTGATGTTTACCACAAAATGCCAGAAGTCTTCACTCAGCTTAGAATGCCTGTAAACATTGGCAACATCCCAAGGCAATCAGACTTGGATAAGTGGCCATACTTGAAGCATGTTTATCTACCAGAAATTGAGGCACAGGTAGAGCTGCTGATCGGCATGAACATGCCTAGAGCCCTGGAACCTCTGGACATCGTCCGAAGTGAAGGCAATGGGCCCTTTGCCATCAAGACTTTGCTTGGCTGGACTGTGACTGGACCGTTTGGCAGTAGAGACTATGTTGTTCCAGTATGTCAGCCCGCTGTGACCACCAACAGAATTTCTACTGTTATCCTTGACCAAATCTGGAACAAGGATTACTCAACAAATCAGAAGTCTGTGACCTGCAAGCCCTCGGTCATCTCCCAGTGTGTGGCACACGACTCTGTAGACCTTGTCTTCGACTTGCAGGAACCTCGGTGCGAGGACCCTGGAGTGTTGGCTGGTAATGATGATGATGATGATGGTTGTTATGATGACGGTGGTGGTGGTGATGGTGATGATGATCTTCCACTTACCTGTCTGTTTAGTTATGCCTCATCCAGGACATGCCTTCCCAGGGTGCAGATTTGTATCCTGAGCTACGAGACATATCTTCGGCCCGTCCCTGTAATTCAGTGTGAGGGCGCTCATCACAATGTTGAGTTCTGCAACAAACCACTCTCATTGGGAGAGATGAAAGATGTAGAGATGTTCAAGTTAATGCAGAGGGGAATGTCTGCTGAAGAAATTTCCTGCCTCCAAAGGAGAGAGAGGTTGGAAGAAAACCGCCGCACATGTGAGCTAAATCCTGTTTCTATTCTGGTCCGACACGTCTCTGGCTTGCTCTGGAGAGGATGGACCAAGGAATGTTTGCCCCAACTTTAAGAGTGCCAGAAGTGGACAAAGATAAGCATCAGTTCACTCTTGGGGGGCATGGCCCTGGTAGTAGAGGACTGGATCCTGGCAGTGTCACAGCAGTGGTGCCAGACAAGGTGTGGCTCGTGCATCAGGTCTGGATTAGGACCCCAACCAGCCTTTTATGCAGACCCGTCAAAGCTAGTCCTTCTTCCGGAGGCCTTTGACCCTTGACTAGTTTGACTCCTCCACCAGACCTACGTCACTGACTGACTTTACATCAAGGCTATGTGCTGGTAACCTCTGGCCTATGACTGACTTTTGAAAAGAAGACCAGACCAAAGACTGACTGATATCTAGGCTATGTGCTGGTAACCTCTGGCCTATGACTTGACTGTCAAGAAGAAGAAAGAAGGGAAAGAAATTGCTTTGATGGACTTTCAATGTATTGTGTTTCCATTGTTGATATACTGTGATAATTGTGCCTTGATGGTATGTCCTGTGTTATTCTATGTGTAATTATTACTATGTAATGATTTACTGTAATAATTAGGGGCCGGAATGTTACGGACAGAATAGGTTTGATTCTGGCATTTTTGGCTCACCTGGGCAATGACGTGGGGTGATTGGGTCACGTGGTGTTGGTGGCGGTAATAGTTTTCAATATCACTTGTTTCGCTTGCTAGGTGAGAGCTAGTAGTGAGTGGGTGATGGGGGAAGCCTACTTTTGCTGACCGTTTTAGACGTTGCTGCTATTTCTTATGGATTACTTGTGGATTTTACTCTCTTTGTGGATTTATGGATGTTTATGAACTGATGAAGTGTAACCTTTTAACCCTTTTGGATACAGGAAGATCAATAAAGTAACCTCAACTCACGTCTGGACTGAAACGCGTCGGGCATCTTTGTTTCCCCTAGTCAGCCACTCGGCGACTTACAAAATTTGAAGACAGTCGCCAACAACAGCCAAAGAAGACATCACGTGGCCATATAACTAAGCTTCTTTGGCTTTAACTTGCACCTTGGAGTGTCAGCTTGAACTAACAAGTTTTACTAACAAGATACTATGCTTAGTCTGGACTATGCTTTTGGGGGACACCAGTGATGAACTAACTATGCTTTGACTAACAACGTTATCACCATAGTTAGTTATATTGTCAACAAAGGAAGCTCGTTAGTCTGGCCGATGGCTTTGGGAAACAGAAACATATTCCAAACTAACTAACAAGCTATCTTAGTTAGCAACTATGCTTTTGGGAGACGCACCCCAGATTAGATGTATCTTGTGTAGTTTCCCCTCTCCAGAGCTCAGAAGATGGCTGTAAATTCTATGTGTGATTTCACACCATCACCTTTCAGGGCTTCTCGGTTCAAAAAGGAAGTGAGAATTTAACATCTGTCCAAAATTTGGTGTTGTTGCTGAGTCTCGTTATTGTGATATGATTTTTTGAAAATATTGTCAGTAACTCTACTGATTTACTAGCCTGACACGCCAGACTATATCATAAGAATGTATAGTCTGAAGACCACTGATAGACTGTACCGCAATGGAGGGGCGGGTGATTGCGTTGTCTTTCAAACTGCCTCTCCACGTAATAGGCTAGCGTTCCGGCCACTGGTACCAGCTGGTATATCCAACTTTTTCCTGTAGCCCGTCGGTAACACGGCAAAGACATCTTTTTCAAAACGAAAAACTTCAGTGCACTTTCTTGTTTCACTTTCAAAGAAAACGACAAGTGCAATTCGTCCAAAACTAAAGCCAAAGACGATTCTGCTCTGATTTGAGCAGGGCTGTCGTCATCGTACAAAGCCCGCCTTACGATTTCCTGTACACATACCGCGCTGTGATTGGTTATCCACCGCCAGAGGAAGGATACAACGGGTTTCTATCAGTGGCCTCTAGACGTACCTGCTGTGCAAATTAAAATTTGCTACCGTTAGGGGTATGTCTAGAGTTCTAGGCTACTGATTTACATTGACTTCCATTGTATTAAAAGTGCACCACACATGGCGCAATGTGGTACTGCAGATAAGTAATTAAAGGAGAAACCCAGCATAAAGACAATAGGCCCATTGTTCCAGTTACCTGAATGCTGTCTTTCAGAAAAAGAACATAAACATTGATACCGCATTGACCAAATAACAAAGTAATGCTGAGTGAATGGGGCAGAATGAAATAAAAATGAAAATAAGTTGTTGGGTAAAGGCAAAGGCAAAGGCAGTTTATTTATATAGCGCATTTCATACATGGTGGTAACTCAATGTGCTTTACACAAAAAAAAATGAAATTCAAGAAAGACTTGAAAGAGGTAAAAAGTAAACATGAATATAAATAGAAAGAAAGAAAATCTAATTAAAAACAGGCAAATGCAAATAAAAACATAATTTAAAGAATTTTAAAACAAGTAAAACATTAAACAGATACAGCCATGTATAGTTAATTGCATTATGGAAAGGCAAGAGAGAATAAGTTAGTTTTTAATCTTGATTTGAAACAGGCAGTGGTTGGGGCATTCTTAATGGGAAGTGGGAGTTTGTTCCATAGATTCACAGCATAAAAACTAAAGGCTGCTTCACCTTGTTTGCTTTGGACAGTTGGTGTTTTGAGTAGCTGCTTGTCTAAAGATCTGAGGGTTCGGGGGAGAGTGTGATTGTGAAGCATATTTGCAATGTATGTGGGACCAGTTCCATGGAGAGATTTGTAGATAATGAGTAGTACTTTAAAATCAATTCTATGTTTTACTGGGAGCCAGTGTAGAGATTGAAGTACTGGAGTGATATGGTCCATTCTCTTAGTTCTGGTGAGGACTTTAGCTGCTGCATTCTGAATCAATTGCAGTTTGTTGATAGTCTTTTTTGGAAGGCCTGTAAAAAGTCCATTACAGTAGTCAATCCTACTGGTGATAAAAGCATGTATTAATTTTTCAAGGTCAGGTTTGGCCATAAAATCTCTCAATTTAGCAATGTTCTTTAAATGATAAAATGAAGATTTAGATATTGTTTTCATGTGACTGTTAAAAGACAAATCACTATCAAGGATTACACCCAGATTTTTAACAGAAGTTTTAGCCTTAAGACCTTTTGCTTCCAAAAGTGAAGATATTTTGGATCTTTCTTTATTCTTCCCAAAAATTATTATCTCTGTTTTGTCTTTGTTAAGTTGGAGAAAATTTTGTGACATCCAGTTACTAATATGGTCAGTACAATGGTACAGGGATTCAAGAGGGCCAGTGTCTTTTGGGGACAGAGCTATGTAAAGCTGGGTGTCGTCAGCGTAACTGTGATAGGATATATGATATTGCCTAATGATGCGTGCTAGAGGGAGCATGTATAAATTAAAGAGTAATGGCCCCAAGATTGACCCCTGGGGGACACCACAGGTCAATGGGGTTGGGGTAGAGGTAGAGTTACCAATGGCGGCAAAGAAACTCCTGTCCTGTAGGTAAGTTTTAAGCCAGTTTATGACTGTGCCTGATATTCCAATGTAATGTTGTAGTCTGTGGAGCAGAATTGCATGATCAACAGTGTCAAAAGCTGCACTGAGGTCTAATAACACAAGGACTGATGTCTTTCCTGTGTCAGTATTGAGTCTTATGTCATTTACGACCTTGATAAGTGCCGTCTCAGTGCTATGGTGGGGACGAAAACCTGATTGAAAGCTGTCAAGACAGCAGGTGATGTTTAAAAAGTCTGTTAATTGATTAAAAACTATTTTTTCTATTATTTTACCAATAAAAGCTAGGTTTGATATAGGCCTATAGTTGTTAAGAACAGTAGCGTCCAAGTTGTTCTTCTTAAGAAGTGGTTTGACAACTGCTACTTTAAGGGCTTTGGGAAATGTTCCCGTTGAGAGGGATGCATTAACAATCTGTAACACTTCAAAAGACATCAAATGAAAGACAGATTTAAAGAAGTTTGTGGGGAGAATGTCTAGACAGCAAGTAGAAGTGTTCAGATGTTGGACAGTGCTCTTTAGGGTAGCATCATCAATCAGGCAGAATTCTGACATTGACTGTACTGGGTCATTTACAATTGGGAGATCAGGAGGGCTTGTGGTTTTTATATGAGAAGATATATTTAACCTGATATTATCCATTTTTTCTTTGAAGAAGGTGGCAAAATCATTGCACTTGCTGGCAGAGACAAAACTAGGCGGTAACTGAACAGTGGGATTGGTCAGTTTCTCAACTGTAGAGAACAGGACACGGCTGTTATTGAGGTTTCTGTCAATAATGCCTGAGAAATAGGACTGCCTTGCCTTGCATATTTCCATGTTGTACTTGTGCAGTTTTCCTTTATATACTTCATAGTCAATATGTAGTTTATGTTTACGCCACTTTCTCTCACTTTGCCTACATTCTCGCTTTAGGAGGTTGATGGATGGATTTAGTAGCCACGGGGGTTTCTTTTTGTTTTTTAGTGACTTAAATCTGAGGGGGGCAATGTTGTTCATTATATTTAACATTTTTGAATTAAAATGATCTAATAGCTCATCTGTGGAATCAGATGATTGCAGAGAGTAGTATGATAATTCCTGTTCAAATAGGTACTTTGTTTGGTCCGTAATAATACGTCTTTTGAAAGTCATAGAGCTATTTTGTATGAGAGGTGACATACCTGCATTGAAGAATACACAAAAGTGATCTGACAGAGCCAGGTCTTTGACATCCACAGAGATGTTGAGGCCCTTTGTAATGACTAAATCCAAAGTATGGCCATGAGAGTGAGTTGGCTCCATTACATGTTGTATTAGGCTAAAGGTATCAAGCATAGTAGTGAAGTCTTTGACATAATTATTTTCAAGGTTATCCATATGCAGGTTAAAATCCCCTGATATGATAAGATGCTCAAATTCAATACAGATGACAGACAGAAGTTCACTAAATTCATCAAGAAAAGCTTTAACTGATTTCTTAGGAGGCCTATAGATGGTGAGTAGAAGAATTTTAGGGGAGTATTCTTTCATAGCACCAAGATATTCAAAAGAGGAGAAGTCACCAAAAAAAACTGTTTACAATGAAACAAGACATTGAAAATCATACAAATTCCACCCCCTCGTCTGTTTGTTCTATTGGCACTGAGGAAGTGAAAGTCTGTGGGTGCTGATTCAATGAGTGTTATATTATTATTTGATTGGTCCAGCCAAGTTTCAGTTAAAAACAGGATATCAAGGTTATAACTCTGAATAAGATCACTGATCAAGAATGATTTGACAACAAGCGATCTGACATTTAATAATGCCATCTTCATTATAGACCTAGTAGAGGTAGTGTGGTCTACTCGGGGGCAAAGGGGCACCCGTGGCACATGCACTAAGTTTGACCTGTCACCACATCTGTCTGTTAGTGGATTAACAGTTCTCCTTCTCTTGCGCACTATAGGGATAGGAAATTATTAGGGCTTTTGGGTTCGTGATGATTTAAATTGCATGTTAGTGTACATTGCGATATAGGTTCCTCGTTAAGGCAATAGGGGGAGCTAGTTCTCATGGACAGTTTTACAGGTGGCCGGAAGCGGCGTGGTAGTGAGAGGAAACTGGGCTCGGGACACATCATGGTGTGTGGCTAGTCAGTGGTGCGGATACTGGCTGGTACGTTTTACAAAGTTCTTAATGTTCTCGGACAGTGAGTAAATGCCTCACGGCACTTGGATGAATGCCGTCAACATGAAAGAAAGATTGGCGTTCCCAAAAAAGATCGAAGTTATCGATAAATTCTACACGGTTAACACTACACGCTGATTGAAGCCAAGTGTGGAGGCCATGAATTCTACTGAACCTCATGTCTCCACGGCCAAATGGGGGAATGGGTCCAGATAAAAATACAGATTTTCCACTTTGTCGGAGAAACTCAAAAAGTTTTTTGAAACTCGACTGACTTCACAAGCTCAGAGGGCGTACTCGTTATGTCATTCGAGCCAACATGAACAATAATCCTGCTTACAGAGGCAGGGAGAGAGGGCATGAGGTGTTGGAGTTTTTGTAATATTATAGAGACAGTTGCGACCCGGGAGACAGTGAGTGATCGCATCAAAGTAGCGCACTCTCTTTATGATGGAGTCGCCGATAAGCAGCGTGGATGGGGGAAAAAGTGGTGGAGGAAGATGTGTGGACTGAGTGCTCGAGGAGTACATCACCTCAGCCCGTGGAGAGGTGGGCAGCGGGCGCTCAGCATACGCTGGATCCGGCGGAGAATGCTGCAAGTTGGACGCCTTGTTGGACGCCTTGTCGTGCAGGTGTGTTGCAGCCTGCGGAGAATGTTGCGGGCTGGGAGCCTTTTCCTGTACTTTGGAGGCGTTGTCCATGGTGGTGTCGGTGGTGAAGATAGTCCTCGATCGTCTGACAGCCTTCCTCAGAAGGGACCTCCGATGTTCGCTGACAGCAGACCCGGTGGAGGAGGGCCCCGGCGCGGCGCTTGGACAGATGTCAACGTGTCCAGCCGTGGGTGAAGATGAGGGCCGGGAGCGGGCCGATGGTCTCGCCGGGTGTGTCGTGGACTTGTTGGAGGTCCTCGCGCTGGAGGAGCCGGAGGAAAAATATCCTTATCCAATGCTGGATCTTTGATGGAAGCAACCAGCTGAGTTGAAGAAGCCGGCGATGTCACTCGAGATTGTGGAAGGTCATCAGTCATAGTCGGATGGACTGGATCCTGGATGGCTGGCTGTTGAGGGGTAGCTGGGTACAGAGAGTCATCCTTCGTGATGGATGTTGGAGCTGGCGGGCCATTCTCAGCTAACGCTGTATAGCGGTTGGAGAGATTCAGACCAGGTGGAGAGATGGTCGCGTTCAGTCCCATTGGATGTCTCCCTGCTACCGCGAACAACTTTAGTCCAGGGAGACTGCGGTGTTGAGCAAGGAAGACTTGTGTCTTGCATTGTGAAGGAGGTCAGCTGTTTGGATTGTCCTACAGCCACTTCCATAACATCGGCGAGTAGGGTCATTCCATGTCAAATCACCCAAAATTTGGGGGATTTTAAACCTGACCCTCTCAGAAATTGGTGAAATTCGGTGTAAAGGATCATCACACCTGAACATTTCATATCTGAAAATTTTAGCTCAATCGGACCAGCGGTTTCTGAGATACGGCAGGTCCAATTTTCAGATTTTGCCAAAAATGGGCTGACCAGCCCACATTGACATTACCCTAATTTGCTTATTTCTGGGTCAAATTCAATAATCTTGGTGTCGTTTGAAAGCTAAGACCCCCAGGAATCTGATTATATGATTACTTTTTATGATTAGACCCATTTTGACTAAATGATCCTTTGACCTTTACTTTGGACCTGAATTTGACCTTGTGGATCATGTGACCATCAAGTGACCCCTGGTCTAAAAGTTAGGTCAACATGTTCTGTAGACAATATCAAAAAATCAGAGGTATAATATTTTTCGTTTGTCAGCAATTTTAAAACAAAGTTTGGTTGAACGTGACAAAATGGTCTTTCCATGCTATCTGGCTACATTACATTCCAGTGTCTATGCTAAGCTAAACCTAAAATAAAGCAAAGTTTGGGGTTGGCAGACTAGGAAAATGCATTCACTGAAACCAAAGTGATTTTACCCACATATGCAACTCTAGGTAAGAGAGTGAATAACCAATTGGGATTTAAAAGAAGGTAGAATATTCCTTTAAAGACCATTTTATCAAGTTCAACCAAACTTTGTTTTAGTGCATGCATTTTCCTAGTCTGCCAACCCCAAACTTAGCTTTATTTTAGGTTTAGCTTAGCATAGACACTGGAATGTAATGTAGCCAGATAGCATGGAAAGACCATTTTGTCACGTTCAACCAAACTTTGTTTTAAAATTGCTGACAAACGAAAAATATTATACCTCTGATTTTTTGATATTGTCTACAGAACATGTTGACCTAACTTTTAGACCAGGGGTCACTTGATGGTCACATGATCCACAAGGTCAAATTCAGGTCCAAAGTAAAGGTTAAAGGGTCATTTAGTCAAAATGGGTCTAATCATAAAAAGTAATCATATAATCAGATTCCTGGGGGTCTTAGCTTTCAAACGACACCATAATTATTGAATTTGACCCAGAAATAAGCAAATTAGGGTAATGTCAATGTGGGCTGGTCAGCCCATTTTTGGCAAAAATCTGAAAATTGGACCTGGCATATCTTAGAAACCGCTGGTCCGATTGCGCTAAAATTTTCAAGTATTAAATGTTCAGGTGTGATGATCCCATACACCAAATTTCATCAATTTCTGAGGGGGTGGGGTTTAACCCATTGGGTGATTTGACATGGAATGACCCAGTAGGGCTTCTTTCTTCCGCAATTCGCCATCGAGTCTGCGGATTTCTTCCTTCAGGTAAGCGATTTTTAAAAAGGCTCTGTTTAGTAGCTTAGACTCACAGGGAGAGGTTGGCATATTGTTGGGAAGGAATGAACCTGAGGCCGTCATTTGTAACGTTGAGTAGCCTAGGTTCCCAACATTAGGCTAAGCCTACTGAGTGTCCGTAAAATGACAGCTGAAGAGGTATTGTCCAGGTGTAGCACGTTACATGAGCTGTAGTTCCAACTAAGATATATTTAAAACAAATACTTTAAAAAATCGATTTAAAAGCAAAACGCCGGCCAGGTGGGGAGAGAGTCGGCGTTTCGGTACGCTCAGTTTCCGGGCAGGGTAGGATTTCTCCTTTAATTCAGTGGATTTACTGACAATATTTTCAAGAAAATCATATCTAATGGGATTCTGGGACATCCAGCAGTCAAATTGACATCAAATGTCCAAGGCTTTCTTTTCAGAGTAAGATTGTTCATGAATATCAAGTAAAGTGACTTCATGGTATTGATCTCTTCTACTCAATTTCATCTGGTTTGAGTCTACTCAATTTTTTCAGTGTAATATTGTTGCACCAAAAAAAATGAGTAATCCTATTGTTAGACTTTTTACAGTGTATGCATGGACATATCTGGAGGAAAATCAGTCAGCTGGAGAAAGAGAGATGTAGATTTAGAAAATTACCCAGATATCAAGACATAGAAGATTACAAGAGTTCACTGATCGAGAAAGAAAAGAAACTGCGGAAAGAGCAGCATGTGAAAGATTTATCAAATGCAATGGTCACATTTATTTCTGGAGTTTCTCAATCAGGAACAGAACGTCTCTGTTTTCTGAAGTGGTTAAAGATTCAGTTGGATACCCTCTCCAGATATAATCTGTTCAAACTGAGGGATCACTACAAAGACTGCTGCAAAAACAATCCACAGAACAAGCAGAAGATATCAAGCTTAGATGAACAAATCTCAAACTGCTCTTTGGGTCCTGAGCACTTCTTCCGTGAACTGGGTCAGCTTTATGAGTGTGCTTGCTCTCTTCCAGACAATGACCCAGCCAGACAACAAGTCCAGCATCTCCCTGCCCTGTGTGCTTCATGGTATTGATCTCTTCTGCTCATTTTCATCTGGTTTGAGTCTACTCAATTTTTTTCATTGTAAAATTGTTGCACCAAACAAATTGAGTGATCCTATTGTTAGACTTTTTACAGTGTAGGTTACCGTGGTCAGACAGGATATCCATAAACTTTGATTTTGGGGATAATAGTGCATTAAACTTTTGAGACTTAGTTGTTTGTTTTTGTGTTGATTTACTCTATTTAAAAGCGACTGCTTCTCCAGCACAGCGGCCATCCGACGTTTGATTATCCATACAACTTCTCCAAGTTTAGGCTACTTTTGTTCCCAGTATATTTTTTCGTTAAGATATTAAGTTTGTTTGGTTTATAATGTGGTGAAACATGGGCATTAATGTCCGCTTGTCACTGCGCACCAGCACACTTTACTGCAGCAGCCTTTTATAGCAAGATGCACTTGATTTGCGTGGAGCTTATTTTTTTTAGCTCCCTGAAATTAAGGGTATTTATTTTTTATCATTAAATAAATCACTTGTCCATTTAACTGCTTTATGAGTTAAGTCACGCACTCACTCCTTGTGTTGCTCTCACACAAGCACAAAACCAGCATAACTAACAATGCACTTTACTACGATGAGACGTTTTAATCTTCATTGTTTTTTATCCATTTGAATAAGCCCTATACTACATATTCAGAGTTTTTTGGCTTTCAATGACAGAGGTCCGGACCTTCTTTGGCCTCCTCATCTTGGTTCAGCCATAAGGCAAGGCTGTCTCATGTTGGAATGGCGGCATGTTGAAAAGAAGGAGTGCAGGGACCTTTACTATAATTGGAAATACCGCCACTCTGACCATTAGACGTCAATGTCGGAATCGCGACATGTAACCATTCAAGCAGTATACTAGTGAGCTATATATTCTATTTTGGTAAGTACTACTACTTAGTAAGTCGAGATCAAGGCTTATTAGGACATCATAAAGATTATATCAAGAATAAATGCCTAATTAGTCAACAATACATTTGTAAATACACACCTAACAAATGATTAATGTTGCCTAACACATGCCTTACAAGTCACTAATACAGGCATTAATTAGGTATGTATTAGTGGCTAATATGTGAACCTTAAAGGAATATTCCACCTTTTTATGAAAATTGGTTATTATATTCACTCTCCTACCTGGAGTTATATATAATATGTGGGTAAAAGCATTTTGCTCTCAGTGTATTTTCCCTGTCTAGCAGCCCTAATTTTAGCTTTATTTTAGCTGTAGCTTAGCATAAGCGCTGTAATGTGAAGTTGCCAGATAGCAACTCTTTGGCTACTTTACTTTCCAGTGCCTATGCTAAGCTGAAGGTAAAATTGGGGTTGCCAGAATAGGAAAGCACATGCACTGAGACCAAAATGCTTTTACCCACATTTGTAACTCCACGTAAGAGGTAATTTTCATAAAGAGGTGGAATATTCCTTTAAAATAAAGTGTTACCGCAACTTCATATCAACACTTCTCTGTGGCCATTATCCTTTAGAAAGTTTCTGTAATAACGACGGCATATCTCATTTTCATCTATCCCTCCCCAGGTGTTGGTCTTGCTGATCTGCTGTCTGCTCTGGGCCTAGACCATCTTCATGGAGGGAAGCTCTCACTCAGCTCAGTCCTGGAGATCAACAGGAACACACCAGCACAAACTCTAAAAGATCTACCATGGACTTTCTACTACCAAGTCCAGCACCTACCGGCTCTGTGTGCCCAGATGCTGCTGGATGGGTTTCCAGTTGAGCTGGTAGACGGAGACGCATCAAACATCCCAATGAAGTGGATATCAGAGGTCCTGAATGAGCTACATAAGCTGGTGAAACACAAGAGTAGGATGCTGGTGTTTACTGTGCTGGGAATGCAGAGTACTGGCAAGTCCACCCTTCTCAACACCATGTTTGGAGCACAGTTTGAAGTCAGGAGTGGAAGATGCACCAGAGGAGCCTTCATGTTGCTCATTAAAGTCTCTGAGGATCTCAGATCTGAGCTCAAGTGTGACTTCCTCATGATCATTGACACAGAAGGCTTAAAATCACCTGAGCTGGCAGCACTGGACTCAAGCTATGAGCATGATAACGAACTAGCAACACTGGTCATAGGACTCAGTGACATCACAATCATCAATGTTGCCATGGAGAACTCTACAGAGATGAAGGACATTCTGCAGATTGTAGTTCACGCCTTTCTCAGGATGGCAGCGGTTGGGAAGAAACCCAGATGTGTGTTTGTGCATCAGAATGTGTCAGACATGTCTGCCCATGACAGCAACATAAGAGACAGGAAGAAGCTTTTGGAGCAGCTGGATGAGATGACTCGGGCTGCAGCTAAGATGGAGAAGAAAGTAGGCTATGAAAAGTTCACTGATGTGATGGAGTATGACCCTGAGAAAGACAGCTACTACATCCCTGGACTGTGGCATGGGACGCCCCCAATGGCTCCAGTTAATGCCGGCTACAGTGAAGTTGTGTATGAACTCAAGAAGAGCTTGATTGACTCCCTCAAAGCATCATCTGACACTGAGAGGAATAATGCCATTGGCTTTCTGAAGTGGACTGAGGGTTTGTGGGAAGCAGTGAAATATGAAAAGTTCATCTTCAGCTTCAGGAACAGTTTGGTGGCTAATGCCTACTCAAAGTTATGCACATCATACAACAAATGGGAGTGGTCTTTCCAGAAAGAGATGAACTCTTGGCTTTTGGCAAAGGAAACATCAGTGTCCAACTTTGGAAAGACTGGAGCAGATGGCCACATGGCTTCCCTGAGAGATCATGTCACAAACATGATTGTTGAAGCATCAGAGAAACTGGATGAAGAAGAGAGGAAAATCCATAAAAACATAGAGGAGTACTTCAAGTGTAAGGACAGAGGTGTTGCTTTAGTGGCAAAATATAAAGAAGACTTTAAGGTCAGTGCCAGCAGCTTGAGACGAGAGACGGAGAACTCCTTGAAGTCCTCCCTGCTGAAGGCTGTAGAAATAAAAGAAGGATTGGAGCAAGTTAATATGATCAAGAACACACCAACTGAGAAAATAGAAGAAAAGGTCCAGGACCTTGTGGAATCCTGCAGAAGGAAAAAAATGGTTTATGTCATGAGGATCTCAATACAGAATTTGAGAAGATGTGGACAAACCTGGTCGCAGAACTCTCTCATATCAGGCTTCAAAGACTGGATGTTGAGATGGAGGCCCTCCATATGCTCATGACCCATTTTGAGGCATCAGGGAAATCAGGAAATGTAACTAAAAGTGTGAATATAGACTATTTTAGAACAACTGGCCAAAAGAAATTTGTGGTGAGCTCTAAGTGGATTACATTAATGCAGGGTGGTACTATAATGTATCAGAAGAACACACAGGAGCTGTGTAACAATATCATCACAGATTGTGAGGTGTTTGTCTCAGATAAAGTAAAGAGTAATAAAAATTACCACAAGACATACATGACAGAAGTCCTCACAATGATTGATGACAAAATAACAGAAAATCAGAAAACAGTCACTGTATGTGAGGAGTGTGAATGTGAGCTGAAATTCCACATTTGCTGGAAAGCAGCAGTACGGTTCCAGAAAATGCATGACCGTTTCATCAGGGACAATGACCCTAATATATGCCTAGAACAGTCCAAAGCCAAGTTTCTGGAGGAGTTCATTGATTTGTTCCGTGACAAAGATCAGTGCCTGAAGAAAGCAGCAGAGTTCACAAAGGCCTGTTTGACACCAGCAGTTCAGGATTACATCACCAAAAGGCTCGGTGCAGATATCGCAGATGAAATGATGTCAGGAGATGGAGGATTAGATTACAGCACACGGACACACTTCTAGTTTGCCCTTCTAAGACAGCTGCTTCAGGAGGACACATTTGAGAAATTCAAAGAATACACACATAATTACAAAACATTTGTTAACACCTGGATCTTGGACAGAATAATTGAAACCTTTTCCCAGGATGGCATGTGGCAAAATCTAAAGCTGAAGCATCTATCTGCCGTGGTGTTGAAAATAACCAATGCAGTCGATCAAGCCAGAGAAGTGACAGAGGAAAGCACAGACATGAAAACATTCACACAGAAAATATGTACTTCTCTTAATGACCAACTCGCCTTCCATGAAGATGCTGTCTTCATGGCAAAGAATGTAAACACCCAGCAGCTAATAATCTCATAGAGTACCTCTCAGACATGCAGCAATCCTTAATTGAGCAATATACATTACCAGTCTTGCAGTATCATCTCAGGGAAGTCATCAGGCTGCTGCCTGTCAAGCCCCATGAGCTGCTGTTCTTCAGACTCTGTGGATGTGGACACCAGTGCCCCTTCTGTGGAACTCCCTGTGAAGCAGGAGGGAAGGACCACAAGATGCACTTCTCCAGCATGCACAGACCTAAGGGACTAGCAGGCTATAAAGCTAACTCCCATAAGATGGTATTATGCACTGCTGCAGTCATCAGTGATGAAACATTTAAGAATGATGAAACCAAAGGAAGAAATCACCCCTATAAGAACTACAGTGATATCTACCCAGACTGGCACATAGCAGGAGACCCCAGCATGGAGGCCACAGACTACTGGAAGTATGTGTTCATGAAATATAATCAGGAATTTGCAGAGAGTGATGAAGCTTTACCTGCAGATATCCCAGATGCCTGGACACAGCTGACCCCAATCCATGCCAAAATAGGCTTGAGGAAGTCATTCAACATCGGGGGACATAAGACTGAAGGAGACTGAGAAGTGGGTGGCTGACATGGCACTCCTGTTGAGCCAAATGTTTAGGTGGAATTATTACACATATAAAGATATTTACACACTTTGTTCATAAGAAATGTGCATATGGGCATCATTCAGCATCTGCTGAGTTAATCACAGCTATTTCTGATAGACATGCATGACAAAAATGTACATATTACATACAGTACATAGTATATGTACTGTACATACATATTCAAAAGTCATGCTTTTTGTCCATTCACAAACCTGTCTTGTGATTCTTGTGAAGACACTCCTCCTGAATCAGCTCCCAGGTATTAAAAAAACAGCAAAAAAGATAACAAGGAAATATCTTTTGTTGTGTTTTTTGCTCATTGAACTTATTCCGCGCCAGGAATAATGCTGATGCTGATTTTATTTTACAGTAACACGTATAGCCTAGGTCTACTATGTTACCGGGAGAAGCATAGTGTCAGCATTTGTTTCACACCTTGTTACTTCTCTTGGTCACAAGGTGGAGCTATTAGACCACATTTGTATCAAACTGAAGTACTGCTTTTCAACCCTTAGATAGGGCTGTTGGACTACGGTTGTATAGAGCGTTTCTTATGGCCTTAGAGATGGGCCTCTCTTTTTTTTTGAACTATAAATCTTGCACTTGGTGTTCCAGAATATCTCCAGCTTGGATCAGACACTTATGCCTCTGCTCATTAAATTGAAAGGATTATATGTGACTAAAGACAGTTAAATGAATAAAACTTGTAAATAATATGCAAAGGACATTCTATGGTGTCTATACCCAGTGGTACCAGGGTTTTTGGCTGAAGTTATATGCTTCATGTTAAAAGATTTAAATCAAAGGCACGGTACTTTTCAAAAACACATTCAGCATGATAACCAGTGGTATGGTAAACCCCAACAAAGTTGAATTACAGGAAAGCCATTTGACTCGTACCTAAGGCTCTTTGTGTTACATGATCTTATCTCATAGGTGTTCAAGGTGTTGCCTCCTCAAAGTCTTTATACAGTAGCTTCTTGTTCTGCTATCAGACCGGACACTGAATGTTTTTCTTTGGTAATTATAATTATAATTCCACACATCAGTACACAGAGACTAGGGGCCTATCTCTGCTGTGAACAAAGTCAGACAGAGGCCTATTTTTTGACAAAGGCCTTTTACATTTTCATGACCTCCCTAAGTACCATTTTACAGTAACGTTAATTCATAGGAAAAAAAACATCACACTTTCTTATTGCCTTTATCTGATTTTCATTCGTCAACTTGACTTCATGAACGGTTTCTGTAAATTATAGCTGAAACTGCTGGAGACTTGTCATTGTATGAACAAGATTATTTTCATGGTTTTAATCTCAAGATGAAGTGCTATTCTTTAATGTGTTGCTTGTATGTTGTGTAGATAAATTGACTATTTGAATTGTCAACAACTATAGTTGGACATTTATAATGTGAAGCTGTAAGTTACACTGACACAAAACAGTAGTACTGGTGGTGGGGAGGGGTGTATCTACACTGCTTCTCCATACAGAGGACATTTTTATCATCTTTAGTCCCAGTTCTCTCTCTTTTCCTCTAAAACCTGCTCTTCTGTCTTCTCACATCCAAATCAGAGATCAACATGTAGATAAGCATTAAGGGATCTTTCACAGTCTAGAACTTAAAGGGATCTTTCACATTTTTATGAAATTGGGTTGTTCACAGTCTTACCTGGAGTTACATGTGGTTAAAAATATTTTGGTGTCAGTGCAAGCATTTTCCTAGTCTGGCAATCCCAATTTTATCTTAAGTTTAGGACTTTACTACACTGGAATGTAATATAGTTTTTGGCAGCATTATGATTGATGTAAACTGAATCTGAAGAATTTTTGAGAAAGCAGAGGCAACACCAAATCTATGCATCTATGCTTTACCTGCGGATATCCCACATCATTGGAAAGACCTGACTGCTCTGCATGCATCAATGCAATTTATAGAAATCCTCTCTCTCTCTCTCTCTCTTTGTCCCTGTCTGATTTTCTCAACATTTTTTTTGACAAGGTACAGAAATAAATGTGAAAATCTGATAAGGAATACAGTACAAACTCTCTCTGTATTCATTATATCTGTTGAGCACCAAAATGCCAAGAGAATGTATGTACAGTCTAGTAGGCTACACCACTGGGGACTGGAATAATAATAAAGGATCTCTGTTTATGTCCCCCACCTAAAAAGGGAGAGGGCAGGAAAAAGACTTTGTTATGGGGCATGTGAGCTGAAAATGTAGCACCAGCATAAGGTCAAATGGAGTCGGATACGATGTAATTGCTGGACAATGGTGACAAGGAAGTGCATTGCTAATTGGCGAAGTTAACCTGCCAAATCCTGACCGCTTGGAGTCACCAAATCTGTTGTCTGTTGTTTGAAGATCTATTCAAAATGCAGACCATATCATTTAATTGTTGTCATTTAATCACAGATTTAAAAGACTGGTCTTATTTTGCTATTGAGACTGAACTTAAAATTATATTTTATGGTCGGATTAGATGCTGTCACGACCACCCTGGCTCAGGGGTGATAATGACATATGGAGACAAAGACACCGTCAGTTAGCGTTAAAATAAATAATGTTTATTTACAAAAAATATGTACATAAGTCAGTAAATGGAAAGCAAGAAAGGCAAAACAAAGTGATGTGTGTATCAGTTAGATGTATGTGTAGTGCATAAAGAAAAGCAAAAGCAGAACTGCAGCCAGCCTTCAGGCGTCAGGCCAGAGCAGAGCCGAGAGAGAGACTGATGCCGGCCAGCCAACACAGGCTATATTCCCCTGCCCATTAGTCCGGGGCCACACCCCCTCACAGGTCACACTCCAGCTCCTCCTATTGGTCAGGAAGACATAAGATTTAGCAACGGGCTACCACAGAACATGGTGCTCAACAGCACCCCTCAGGTAATGGGAGGAAGCAGCGTGGCGCGTCCCGGCACGGCAAAGCCGGAGTGTCACAATGCAATACTAGCTCATGGTCAATTAAGCCCCATTCATACCTCACATAAAAGACGGATATGGATACGTGTGGAGTGTTTCACATGTTCTTTCCGTCAATTTTGCCCATACTTTGACACGACAATGGGAAGCTTACGAATATGGATGAAACAGATGAAATTCATTTGGAATAATGTATGCAGGGACAGAAATTTAGAGATAAGGGGCCTCATTCATAAAACGTTCTTACGCACAGATTTGATCTTAGATGGTTCGTACGATCAAATACACGTCAAAGTACAGATTTATAAAAACAGTCTTTGACGTGGGAAAGTACTTATCTCCACGTCAGGTTCCAGCTGGGCGTACGACCATTTCCTTGTGGTGATGCCTGGTATTGCAGATAGTTTAGGCATGAATTGACCGGTTAAGTGCGTTTGGAAGAGACGAATACAATGCGCAAATTATATTTTCCAAGAGCTTACTGTAAATTACAGTGCATGTAGAGCCTTGTATTTTTTTTATCTATTTTTTTCATCGATTCTTCAATGCAAATGCATTGAGGTTAGGGCAGGGACTTGCCATTATTTCTTCAAAAGCCTAGCCTCCTTCCAAAACCGATCTTCAAATAAAACAAAATAGGCTATTTGAATTAATTGTACATCTCTGCAAGCAGGAGTGAATGCAAGTGTGGGACAAAGTATATGAGATTCTCATAGATAGACTTCTTTTCAGTGAATTTTGCGCATACCTAGAACATTGTGGCTCTATGGATTTTTCAATCAGGGTAAAAATGTGATCACGTTGCCCTAGTAAAAGTGTTTTAACCCTTTTTATTCCCAGCTGTGCATAGATAATTTAGTTATGTTGGTCAGGCCACTGTTTTAATTCAAGCAGTCCTATGTTAATGATATTAATGAATGGGCGTTTAGAAGGCGGAGACTTGTCTGCGCACAATTTGACCATCATTTGTGATCTATAAAGGACATGGTCATGTACGCATGTTTTTTGTGCGTACGTTCAGTCTTTCTGAATCACACTTACGATCATTTCAGAAAAGTTCTTAGATGAAATGAAGGACGGTTTTTACGCAAGTTTTTATAAATGAGGCCCCAGGACACACGAGAGGTTTGAATGGGCCTTTAGGGGTCTACAATACTGAAAATAGCTCCCTTCCTTCAGGTCGCTGTGATGTATTGGGGTTGTTTTAATTTAAAAGGTTCTTTGAATATCATTTGGGTGGATGCCATCATGAACTCCATGAAATACTTGGCCATTTTAAATCAAAATCTGCCTGTCATTGTCAAGTCAATAAAAATGGGCCACATCTGGCTTATCCAACGGGTCTAAACATAAGTTCATAAAAACAATAACATAGTTTACTGATCACAAAATAAAGACTTGACTATGGTGGTCTTAGTCCCCTGATTCCAGCAATATTGCAAACCAATGAGTTCAGTCATTGAGGAGTATGCACCAGAGAGGACCAATGAATACAGATAATCTGGATAGATTCTGGGAGGAGGAAGGATCTCAAATCAGTCTTGGGTTCTCCAACTTTCTGGGATGTCAAAGGATATAAATAAAATGTGTAGTATTGTTTTTTTTTTTTTTTTGATGTACGGAATGTAGGGGTGCTAATAATTGTGGCACATGCCTTTTGGTAAAAACAAAAAATATTTCTTTAAAACGCATTGCTTCTAATGAAAAAATAAATGTAACCCCCTTCAAAGTTGTATTTTCCCTCAATGTTTCCATTAACTGATTCAGGAAAATAGCATGCATTGCAAATAATATATGATTTTTACATGAGCCTTTAAAAAGTAAAAAATCTCCCCAAAGGTCAAAAAGGCCTCTCTAAAATTCCCCAAACTCTTTGTACTCAGACATTACTTCTTGTTATGCATTTAGCTACCTCATATACCTCCCAGAATTTGGCTCTCTCACCATTACTTCATATAATATACACAAAATTTAAAGAACACAAGCACTTCCTCAATTAGTACCATAACAGTGGCCCTCCATTCGGATAACACTCAGGTCAGCTGTGTTTAAAACGTTGTAAACTTGAGATTCTACACTTTTACTTGAGATTCAAGTATACAAAGAATAACACTTTAGAGCCAGGCTTTTAATGATCTTTTTCCACATTTTTATGATGTTATGGAAACATAATGATGATGATTACAAAAAACAGTATAACAGTAGGTTATATATGACATTGGTTACATAGAGGATTATTACTTGATTAAAGTTTCACTCAGAATCTTTAATACTTTCAATTTATTATCATTATTAGTATTATTTTTTATGCTAGAATCTTACGGTAGGTCAACAACATTTTCATTGTTGCTTTATGCTCCAAAAGCAGTTAATTATTTCCTGCAAACTGATTATGTGGGAGCACACACTGCCTGGGCTTGCATAATTTTGAGAATCATCGCCTAAAAATATACACTGAGCTCTTTTCAACTTTTTCAGAAGATTGAACGGCCCGAACTTTCAACATTATAGAAAGTGACTCTTAAAGAAAATGTATAATACATTATATACCCAGGGCCGTTTCAAGGTATTTGGGGGCCCCAGCGAAACAGAGGCAGGGGGCCCTACCGCTCCTTAAACAGTGAAACCCTAGCCTGCAATGCTTCATGCAGAAGCAAAAAAAAAAAAAAAAAAAAACACTCACAGAAGTGAGGCAGAAATGCTCCCTTCTAGGCAGAGGTCTATCTTAGTTTGGAAGGATTTTTAAGCCATTTCCTGTGCTTATTGAGCATTTAAACTGGATCTACTGGCTGCACCATTTGCTCTAGTTTAATTTTGATACCTAATTTTTAAAAAGAAATTGAGGATATGGCAGCCTTTAACAATGAATGAGTCTCTATTGCAATTCACTGCGATTTGCGTATAGCCCTTCTCACAACAATAACGCAGGGATCTGGGTGTTCCACATAGTATTCGTCATAGAATTTAAAGGGTGCTTGCATAGTTGTCGCTGCTATGAATTGATACTCAGTCATTAAGCAGGGCCCCGGGCAATTGCCTGGTTTGCCTGTCCTGACAGGCCTGTATATACCATTAACACCTACTCTAATTTGGAACACAATGTGACATTTAAGAACAATGGTCCTCATTTACACAGAAAACTATGCATATGGTCATTCCCATGCAAAACATGTTATTTATAGTGTTTATACTCAGAGCCACATCAAATCAGGACTTAACGTTCACACAGTTTTAAGTTGGGAGACTGCAGCTCAGAACAACATTCCTGGCAGAGAAGTTATGAATTTACTCTATGAAATAAAGCTTATATTAGGCAAAATCGTACCTGAATTGGCTGTTGATAATGATAGTTCTTTCTGCAGACTAATCTTATAGTCAAATAATTTATTTTATATTACCTAAGCTGTAAAGTGAAGAAAAAAAGGGAGGCCGCACACAAGAACTAAATCTTTCTAAATTGGGAAAACTGGTGATGGGCTAGTCCCCAAATGTTTGTTACCTAACTTTTGTTCTGTTTTCGTTTCGTCATTTGTATTTGTTCAATACAATTTTTGATATGATTTAGCTCTTGTGTGCGGCACCCGGCGTGGACACCACTCTCACTTTCTAAACTATTACCTAAACTGTAACATGTATAGCCTACATGAGTCGTGTATCTGTGCAAATTCAAGGGGAAGGCTTCTAACCTGAGAATATATTTGGGCTTTACATTTAAATGGCACTGGTTTCTGACGTCGTATTTTACAACACCAGTTACAATACCAGAGCAGTATGAACACTTCATAAATCTCACTTGGAACATTGTTGTATAACTCAAACTGATGCTGGTTTCCACACTTGTTTGATAAATGAGGGACATTGTCTTATGAGCAATATTATCTGCATCATGAAATATGTTTAATCTCTATGGATGCTATTAATTCACGATCTCAAGACTACGCAGTGCATCCTCCTCTGAAATACTCTCCCATTCAACTGGAATGTCTGCAGCGTCAACTTCAAAAGCTTCAGCAAAATCTTCATTAAACTTTGTAAGCACATATTTCCAGTAGTCAGATGCCTCTATACTTGGATCTCCTGCTATATCCCAATCAGGGTACCTTTGTTTGTACTCTTTGAAGGAGTATGATGTTCCCTCATCATCTGTGAAACATTCATCACCATACACTAGACTACTACAGATGTCTGTGGAGATGTCAGAGTGACTCTGACCATGTCCACCTAGTCCCAAAGGTCGATGTATACTGGAGAAGTGTGTTTTGTGCTCTACTCCTCCTGCTTCACAGGGAGTTTTACAGAAGGGGCACTGGTGTCCACATCCACACAGTCTGGTGAACAGCAGCTCATGAGGCTTGACAGGCAGCAGCCTGATGGCTTCCCTGAGATCATCCTGGGAGACTGGACAAGTATATGCTTCAATTAAGGACTGTTGCATATCTGAGAGGCTGTCCAAGAGATTATGAGCAAACTGCTGGGTGTCAACAATTGCATCCTTGTCGAAGGTGAGTTGGTCATTTAGTTGAGCACATATTTTGTGCGTAAATAATTTCATGTCTGTGTTCTCCTTAGTCTCCTCTCTGGTTTGAGTGATTGCATTAGTAATTTTCTGCACTACTTCAGAGAGATGTTTCAGCTTTATATTTTGCCACATGCCATCATCGGAGAAACTTTGAATGATTCTGTCAAAGATCCAGTCAGTAGTAAATGTTTTGTAATCTTGTGTGTACTCTTTGATTTGTTCAAAATTGTCCTCCTCAAGAAGATGTTTTAAAAGGGCAGACTGAAAGTTTTTTCCTGTTGTGTAATCTAATCCTCTGTGACCTGTCTTCATTTCATCTGCAATATCTGAGCCAAGTTTTTTAGTGATGTAGTCCTCAACTTCTTGTGTCAAACTGTCCAGTACGAACTGTCTAGCATTCTTAAGGCACTGATTGTATTTATGGTACATATCTTTGAACTCCTCAAGGTACTTCCCCTTGAAAGGCTGCAGATTCCTCTTAGGAGTATATTTCTCAATACAGTCACTGTGCATCTTCTGGAACACATTCACAGCATTGCGACAAATATGTAACTTTAAGGAAACCTCACATACTTCGCTAATTCTTTGGTCTTCCAAATCTTTATCAATAATTGCGAGAAGTTCTTTGATATATACATCATGGTACATTATGTTGGACTTCTTTGTATCTGACACAAATTTTTCACATTTATTAATGATGCCATCACATAAATCCTGAACCATTTTGAGCTTCTTGTGACCAAAAATATCCAAATGGCTCCCCTTCATGCTAAACCAGTCAGATGTTACAACAAATTCTGTTGGTGGGCCGGTCTTCAAATTTGAGTCGAATAACATTTTCTTAGCTGAGCCTGTTTTTCTCTCAAAATTTGAAAGCAAAGCTGAAAATGCATCAAGATAAACGTTGAACTCTGGTATGTTATCTGTTACAGAGAACTCAATCTGTTCTTTCCATATTTTCTCAAACTCAGTGGTGAGATTATCTTCAGAAAAATCTACCTTTCTTTCTTTGCAGGTAAGCAACAATTTCGGAATCTTTTCCTGCATCATTTCTATATGGGAGGCCCTGATTGTATTCACCTTTTCCATTCCTTCTCTCAAGTCAAAAGCTCTCTGTAAAGAGATGTTTGCATAACTTTCTGTCTCTCTTCTAAGGCATCTAGCACGAGTCTTGAACTCTTCTTTGTACTTCTCCACTAAGCAGATGTGACTGTCCTTTTGTTTAAAATAGTTCTCAAGGTTTCTCAAGATGTCCTCTTCTTTACTGTTCAAATTCACTGATAATTCCTCACGCATTTCTGCAAGTCTGTCTTTAAGATAGGAATTTTGGTCACTCAAAACAACATTCTCTTTAGCTACAAGCCAATCATTCATTTCCTTCTGAAATAGCCAATGCCAGTTGTTGTACGCTGTGCTTATTCTGACAAAGGCATCAGCCACCAAACTATTCTTGAAATCAAAGATGAAATCTTCATACTTAACAGCTTCCCACAAACACTGAGCCCATCTGAGGAACTCAAGTACATTTTCTGTCTTCCTGCTATCAGATGTATTGAAGGATCCAATTATATTCTTCTTCAGTTTACACACAGCTTCACTGTAGCCAGCATTCACTGGAGCCATTGGTGGAGTTCCATGCCAAAATCCAGGGATGTAGTAGCTGTCTTTATCAGGGTCATATTCCATCACATCTGTGAACTTTGTGTTGGTTTCTCTTCTCGCCATCTTAGCTGCTGCCTGGGTCATCTCATCTAGCTGCTCCAGCAGCTTCTTCCGGTCTCTCATGTTATTGTCATGAGCAGACATGTCTGACACATTCTGATGCACAAACACACATCTGGGCTTCTTTAATACCTCCTTCATCCTGAGAAAGGCGTGAACCACAATCTGGAGAATGTCCTTCATTTCTGTGTTACTTTCCATGGCAATATTAATAATTAGGAGGTCACTGAGCCCTATGACCAGTGTTGCTAGTTCATTGTCATGTTCATAGCTTGTGTCCAGTGATGCCAGTTCAGGTGATTTTAAGCCTTCTGTGTCAATGACCATGAGGAAGTCACACTTGAGTTCAGATCTGAGATCTTCAGAGACTTTAATGAGCAGCATGAAGGCTCCTCTGGTGCATCTTCCACTGCTGACTGCAAACTGCACTCCAAACATGGTGTTGAGAAGGGTGGACTTGCCAGTACTCTGCACTCCCAGCACAGTCAACACCAGAATCTTACTCTTGGAGCCTGCCAGCTCATGTAGCTGAGTCAGGACTGCTGATATCCACTTCATTGGGATGTTTGATGCGTCTCCATCCACCAGCTCAACTGGAAACCCATCCAGCAGCATCTGGGCACACAGAGCAGGGAGATGCTGGATTTGTGTTCTGGCTGGGTCATTTTCAGGAAGGGAGTAAGCACATTCATAAAGCTGACCCATTTCACGGAAGAAGTGCTCAGGACCCAGAGAGCAGTTGGAGATTTGCGCATCTAGTTGTATAATCATCTTCTTATTCTGTGGTGTGTCTCTGCAACAATCTTTGTACTGCTGTCTCAGTGAAGATAAGTCACGTCTGGAGAGGGTGTCCAGCTGAATCTTCAGCCACTTCAGAAAGTACAGACGTTCTGTTCTAGTATTTGATTGCAATATTCCAGAAATGAACTTTTCCATAGCTTCTGAAACATCCTTGAACTGTTGTTGCTCTCTCAGTAGTTTTGCCTGGGTCCTCAGGGATCCTTTGTAATTTTCTATATCTCTATTTCCTTTTCTCATCCTGCAGCTCTCTTTTTCTAAATCACTAATCTCTCTCCAAATCTCCCCATGTAAAGGCAAGTGGTCCTCTTTGAATTTCACCACATGTCTTACACAGTCACTTACACATCCAGCGTTATGTCTTCCTGCCTTACAATCTGGACTGTCTTCATCAACAAAAATATCAACCTCTCGAGCCACATCTGTCATGTTTTCCAAATTACTTTTGACTGAAATCTTTTCAATGACTTCAGTTACACTCAAACGTAAGGCCTTAACAAACTCAGAATCATTATGCCTTTTTTTAATGACATTTGTCTCCTTCATTCCAAGTTTTCTGCATATATCCCTAAGTGTTTCCATGTTTAAGGTCTTCTGTTTAGGGTTGATGACCAGGAACAGCTCTGCTTTGTTCTCCCTGTTGGTCAGAATGCTGAGGTCTCCATCTACTTCATCACAGAAGATGAAAACTGCAGCTGAAGTCCGACACAGGAAGGACATCTGGGTCTGAAACAACCTGCCGTCTCCTCTCAGATTGGCCATGGCCACTGGCTCCTTGAACATGTCAATGTTTGGGTTCCCACTGGGCAGATACCAGCTGATTTCAACCAGACCATCTGAGATTCTCCTGGGTACATCACCACACTCCAGGTCATGGTGGACAAATGTGTCATTGTGCTGATGAGGATTACTGAGCAACTTGTTCAGAATCTGAGATTTGGGCAAACTGCTCTCTCCTAGTCTAACAAAAGACACCATGGGGATATCCATCTCCACAACCCTGCCCTCCACAAATGTCTTTTCCCCTGCTAGATTGTGAGGTCTGTACTTTTTAACTATGTCTCTCATGGCCCACAGCATCAGAGTGCTCTGCTGTGTGTCACAGTTTGGCAGCAGCAAAGGAACAGCAAACTGACACATGGCCATTTTGGAGACCATTTCCTGCTGGAGGAAAGGATCTGAGCAGTGGAACAGAGCAGTGATCAGATCTAGAGGATTTACATCAGTGCTATCAGACATATCAAAGTTAGAATATCTTTGGTCATCAAAAGTGATTTTGACATTCCTAACATTAATATTGATCATCATCAGTTTCCTTAGGAAAGTCCCTGGTAGCTCTTTTAGACTCTGTGGTGGTTGATCAGGCAATGTGTTCCTTTTAATCTCCAGCACTGAGCTGAGGGTGAGCTTCCCTCCATGAAAATGATTCAGGCCGAGATCAGATAACAGATCAGGAAGGAGGAATTCTGAGGGCGAAAAATGTAGGGATCAAAGTTAGCTACTTTAATTCATTAGCATTAGACTTCATATCTTGGGAGGGAGTTTTATAAACATAGTTTATGTACAGTTATCGGCCAGCTGGCTACCAGCATCACTTCCCTATTGGCTTTTTTGTTCCATTGCAGCAGATTGTTGCCATTTCGTACCTAAATTACTGGTAAAAAAAAAATTATTTAAAGGTATAATCTGGAGTGAATCAACACATAGCCCTGCTTTTCTATACTGCTAGACACTACTGAAAGCCACTTCAATGATTTAATTTCGTGCATCATAGAGAGAGTTTGCAATACGGAAGCTAACACTAACTGAATGAGGCATGTCAAAAACAAAACCTAATCAATTTGCTTTCGTTTTGAAATGCCCCATTCTGTTACCGTTAGCTGCCGTTTCGCTATCTCAGTCTGCCTTGCATGAAATCAAGTGTTTGAGGTGGCTATCAGTTAGCCTGACATAGCCCGCCCATAATACGAATGGTCATACGTATCCATGGTCTGGGAACGGTCCTCTTGGGCGTGTTTATATCGGTAGAGAGTCTACCGGCCAATAAGCGACGCTGATTAGACGAGCTGTCCAATTGTTTCAAACCAAAAGTGAATGCCCTCCCCCCCGCAGTATAATCGCGCTAGGTTAAAGAACCTCCAGACCATGAATACGGATGAACAGCAGTATTATGGTCGGGCTATGTCAGGCTAGCTATCAGTAGCGTTTGGCACTATAAAACAGTAGGACTACATGTTGATTCACTCTGGATTTTTCCTTTAATCAATTTAAGAATGAAGAAAATTGACTGAAACTAGTTCCAAATGCTTTCAGTATTTTTAGCTGCTCTTTATATACACTACCATTCAAAAGTTTGGGGTCACCCAGACAATTTTTTTAGAAAATATAGTTAAGACATATAGTTAAGGTTAGAAATTTTTATTTGAAATAATAATTTTCTCCTTCAAATTATGCTTTTGTCAAAGAATGCTCCATTTGCAGCAATACAGCATTGCAGAACTTTGGCATTCTAGCAACCCCAGATCATCATGTTACCTCCACCATGCTTGACAGATGGCATCAGGTACTCTTCCAGCATCTTTTCAGTTGTTCTGTCTCACAAATGTGTGATCCAAACACCTCAAACTTAGATTTGTCTGTCCATAACTGTTCCTAATCTTCCTCTGTCCAATGTCTGTCTTCTTTTGCCCATATTAATCTTTTCCTTTTATTGACCAGTCTCAGATATGGCTTTTTCTTTGCCACTCTGCCCTGAAGGCCAGCATCCCGGAGTCGCCCCTGGACCGTAGATGTTGACACTGGCGTTTTGCGGGCACTATTTAATGAAGCTGCCAGTTGAGGACCTGTGAGGCGTCTATTTCTCAAACTAGAGACTCTAATGTATTTATCTTCTTGCTCAGTTGCGCAGCGGGGCCTCCCACTTCTCTTTCTACTCTGGTTAGAGCCTGTTCATGCTGTTCTCTGAAGGGAGTAGTACACACCGTTGTAGGAAATCTTCAGTTTCTTGGCAATTTCTTGCATGGAATAGCCTTCATTTCTAAGAACAAGAATAGACTGTCGAGTTTCATATGAAAGTTCTCTTTTCCTGGCCATTTTGGGAGTCGAACCCACAAATGTGATGCTCCAGATTCTCAACTAGCTCACAGGAAGGTCAGCTTTATAGCTTATCTAACCATCAAAACTGTTTTCAGCCGTGCTAACATAATTGAAGAAGGGTTTTCTAATCATCCATTAGCCTTCTAACGCAATTGGCAAACACAATGTAACATTAGAACACTGGAGTGATGGTTGCTGGAAATGGCCCTCTATACTCCTATGTAGATATTGCAGACCTCTGCCAAGACAATGTGGTCACTGAGGGTGTTCTGGATCACCGATCGCCACCAAAATCTAATCAGTTCTTACTTGTCCCAATACAAACGTTGTCCGAAAATTTCATCCAAATCCATGCAGTAGTTTTCGAGTTATCTTGTACACAAACTCACACACAGACACACACACGCCAAGCAAAACATAACCTCCTTGACAGAAGGTAAAAATAAGGACATTTCTAAGTGACCCCAAACTTTTGAACGGTACTGTATGAAAAATTGAGAGAAAACTTTGCCTATTGTGGAGTGACTAGGCTGATGTCATCAAACCACATATTGGTTAAACAATGTCACCTTTTATTTAAACATCAGTGTGTATATTGTCAGGAACTGGTAAAAGAATGGCATGTTGACATGCAGTCGAGGGTTAAACTGGTTCTATCAGTACACAAACATATTTAATAGTGCTGTCAGTTTAACGCGTTAATAACGGCGTTAACGCAAACCCATTTTAACGCCGTCAATTTTTTTAACGCGCGATTAACGCATTTGACCCGCCATTATCAATGGAATGTGAAAAAAAAAATATCTCCGACATTCCAACACCTCCCGACATTTCAGTATGTCCTGTGTTTGCACTAGGCTTGAAGTAGGCCTACTGCTTAGCCTAGGACCTAGGCTACTCATGCCTACAGTAGCCTACACACACACTCCACACACGGGTGTATGTGTCTGCACTCTGCTCTGCTGCTCCGATGTCAGTGAAAATAAATATTTTACCGACACAATCGTTGACGTTCACTCGCATGTTCGCATATTTAGGTTGTTAATTAGATAGAGGATTAATGTTATCACTTAGAAATTCCTTCTCTTGAACTGAATACCCCGCAAATAGGCTAATATCAGTTTCAAAATTGCAGCGCGAGTGTGAGAGGTGAAGGTCGGAGCGCAACTGAGAGAGAGAATGTTTGTGAGCGTCATTTGATGTCAGTGAAAACAAATATTTTACCGACACAATCGTTGACGCTCACTCGCATGTTCGCATATTTAGTTTGTTAACTAGCTTGAGGATTAATGTTGTCACTTAGAAATCCCTTCTCTTGAACTGAATACCCCGCAAATAGGCTAATATCAGTTTCAAAATTGCAGCGCAAGTGAGAGAGGTGAAGGTCGGAGCGCTGCGCAACTGAGAGAGAATGTTTGTGAGCGTCATTTGATGTCAGTGAAAACAAATATTTTACCGACACAATCGTTGACGCTCACTCGCATGTTCGCATATTTAGGTTGTTAACTAGCTTGAGGATTAATGTTGTCACTTAGAAATCCCTTCTCTTGAACTGAATACCCCGCAAATAGGCTAATATAAGTTTCAAAATTGCAGCGCGAGTGAGAGAGGTGAAACAGGTCGGAGCGCAACTGAGAGAGAGAATTTGTGCAAAGGAGAGGCATAGCCTATAGCCTACCTGATTCTGAACGTATGACCTTGTCACTAAAATGAGAGCTTCTTGCAGGGCAATTGCCAATATGGCAAAATGCATTTTAAAGGTATGCTCATGCAATGTACTGTAGGTTTACTCATGTAGACAATAATGCCATATTTTCATTGAGCCTCTTTAAAATATAGGTTAGTAAACATGTGAACATGTGAACTAGCAACATAAAAGACATCAACATCTCTCTGGCAGTACTTGAACATGTTAATAATTTCTGATGCTGTAACTGGGTTTTCTTTTCTTTTACATTGGTATTCACCCCCACCAATGAATGCTGATAACAGCATTAAAATGAAAATAAATAAATAAAAATGGGACAAAAAGAAATCGAGGGACATTTAGAATAGAAAGAAATTTGCGATTAATCGCGATTAATTATGAGTTAACTGCGGCAAAAATGTGATTAATCGCGATTAAATATTTTAATCGCTTGACAGCACTAATATTTAAACACTCAAAAAAAAATCTAATCTAAATTTAAAGGCACCCCTGATTTTGCTCCAAGACTGCTCAGACACTTTATTTAAAAGATGTGGGACTATAGGGTTTCCTTTTGAAAATGATCTTATTATATGATCTTATATATATATGCCCTGTCCACAGTACACCTGACAAATGAAAAATGCACATTCACAATGACAATGATCTCCATGCACACTAGGAGTTTTTAGAATGTTTTCAATTCCCATTCCACAGCCATTTTGTATTCATCCACCTCAGCAATCGTTTTTGAAAAGAAAAATTCTTAGTAATCTGGGACCATGGGGCTGTGGGAACATAGGGTCTACTTTTCAAAATTATTTGTGGAAAAAAAAAAAAAATCCTAACAAATGTGGGAACATACAGTAGGGTACTGTGGGAACATAGAGCTGACCCTGTGCGCACACACACTCTGTTTGATTCCTGATCAGCGGACCATGACTGAAGTGCCCTTGAGCAAGGCACCTAACCCCTCACTGCTATATCAAGCCTGGAGCAGGCTTGGAGGATTGGTTTGCGTGAGTAAGAATACGGGGTTTGTGTGGTTTTGGGTTCAAGGTTTTGGGTTTGCCCAGTGTCAATGTACAGTAAATTTGTTAGTTTTCCCAAAACTCATTCAAAGTAATGAGGGGAACAGCACCTGTCTTACCTGTGCTAACCCTCACAGAAGCAAGTTGGCTCTTCCCTCCATGTTGGAGCTGAGTGCAGACGCTAACAGTGTACTCAGTTCCTGGGTTGAGGCCTGTTATGTCTGCGCTGCATGAGTCAGTAGAGATGGACTTTGGCTCAGTCCCTTCACTCTGGTAAGAGACCTGGAATGTGTGTGGAGTCTGCGTCATCTCAGCAGATACCTGCCAGCTCAGGTGAGCAGATGATGCAGTGATGGATCTCACAGTCAGACCCTCAGGGACTGGAATCTCTGGAAGAAATTAAAATTCTCATAAGAAATGACCATTTCCATAAGAAACTAGAAAAGCCCTCGGAGAGCAGAGACCTCCGCCAAGGCAATGTGGTCACAGACACAATATAAATGCCAGACAGTGTTCTGGATCACCGATTGCCACCAAAATCAAATTAGTTTTTGCTTGTCCCAAAATTTCATCCAAATCTGTGCAGTATTTTTCGAGTTATCCTGCTGACAAACAAAAAGACAAACAAACAAACAGATAGACAGACAGACAAACCAACGTGACCAAAAACAACCTCCTTGGCGGAGGTAATTACCATTGAATTACTATTATTATAAAAAATTAGTGCCGTCAGTTTCCCGCGTTAATAACGGCGTTAACGCAAACCCATTTTAACAGCGTCAATTTTTTTAACGCACGATTAACGCATTTGACCCGCCAAATATCTCAGCCATGTCAACACCTCCCGATGTTTCAGTATGTCCTGTGTTTGAATTAGGCTACTTGAAGTAGGCCTGCTTACTCATGCCTACACACACGCACTCACACACAGGTGTAGATGCATCTCTGCTCTGCTGCTCCGAAGCCTGAGTTTAGTATAATTCCGATGTCAGTGAAAACAAATATTTTACCGATGCAATCGTTGGCGATCACTCGCATGTTCGATAGGTAGGTTGTTAATTAGCTAAATGATTAATGTTGTCACTTTGAAATATCCTCTCTTGAACTGAATACGCCGCAAATATCAGTTTAAAAATTGCAGCGCGAGTGAGAGAGGTGAAACAGGTCGGAGCGCAACTGAGAGAGAGAATGTTTGTGAGCGTCATTATTGCAATAGCTTTGTGCAAACAAGACGCATACCTGATTATGAACATATGACCTCGTCACAAAAATGAGAGCTTCTTGCAGGGCAGTTGGCAATATGGCAAAATGCATTTTAAAGGTATGATCATGCAATGTAGGTTTACTCATGTAGACCATAATGCCATATTTTCATTTCATTTTTGTAAACTTGTGAACTAGCTTCATACAAAAAAACATACAAACATCTCTCTGGCGCTACTTGAACATGTTAATAATTTCTGATAGCAAAAATCATGCTGTAACTAGGTTTTCTTTTATTTTCAAATGGTATTCACCCCCACCAATCCATGTTGATAACAACATTAAAATGAAAATAAATAAATAAAAATGGGTTAAAAAAATTTTTAAATAAAGGGACATTTATGAGTTAACTACGGAATTAATGCGATTAATCGCAATTAAATATTTTAATCGCTTGACAGCACTATAAAAAATGAATCTATTTGTTCCCTACCTCTTCTGAAACTCTTCGAGACAGCTTTACTCTGACCACGTGTTGCCAGCACAGTTGACACACTGACGGTGTACTCTGTGTCCAGCTGTAGGTCAGACAGGAGAAACTCAAGACCATCTGTGTGAATATTCCTTAGACATTCTCCTTCTCCAATCAAGTCCAGGAGGTAAGACTCTCTGTTTACTCCAGCTGGTTTGGTCCATTTCACAGAAGCCTGGGCTCTCTGAAGATCCACACAGAGACTCTCTGGTGCAGGAATTTCTGCAGGACAAGAAATCAAACATTTCCCTGTTAAATTTAACTAATTTACATTGGTGATCCTGTTTTCTTTTTATCTTTTTTTTATTTTATTTTTTTTTACTTTCCACTGTACACATATTTTGTGTGATCCAAATATCTAAGTGGCTTTTTTCATTATTTTGGAAATGTTTATATGCACAATTAGAGAATATATTTCAGGGAAATTACAAGTGCATGAAAATGCAAACTGCAGTAGCTTGTGATGGACTTTGCAAGTAATTTCAGTAAATACAATAACTGCAAATTTAGATGACCGAAGGCATAATTGATGATTGACGGTAAAGTGACTTAGCAAAGTTAGATAGCATTTTGTAGCATATATGATAACTATGCTAATTAGGATGTTACCTTAGCATATATGATAACTATGCTAATTAGCATGTTAACTAGCCACATGACTTAGCTAAGTTGACTATGGTCGGCTGCTTATTCCGTAGCTCCCCTTTTTTCATACTTATTTTTGACTTCTCTTTTATTTCCTTTTGTGGTTACTTTGCCGTAGTCATGACGTTTTGCTTTTGTGATATTTTTTTTCTTTGTTTGATCTAAGCTTTTAATTGATTTAATTTTGACCGGTGGACAGCGGGAAAGACTGCACCAGGGGTGGGCGGTTAGTCACCTTACCCACTGGCTCCCCAAGAGGGCGCCAACCTAAATGACTACGAAAACAAGAAAGGAAAAACAACCCGAGGGCCCTCCGAGAGGCGGGGTGGAAGAAAGGCCCACCAGGACGGATCACACGGCAACAAACGGAATGGATAATGGCAATGAGAAGTTCCTCCGGACATGCAGTTGCGGGTGGCAGAAGGTGACTTCATTGAGAGGCTTGCATATCCATCAGGGACGGAAAAAGTGCAGCAGGCTGCCTGGACAGCACAATCGCACTGCTTCGGCAGGTCAGACGAAAGGGACCCAAAGCCAGGGAGAAAACCACAGTGCAGAAGGACCCAGCAGTGCAGGAAGGGCAGCAGCAGAAGAGAGTGAGCAAGAGATGGAAGCAGCAAGCCTGGACAGAGGACACACTGGCTCCACCTCAGCCACACAGTCAGGAAGCATCCCCAAGCAGCTTGAAAAGCGTGGCAGGATCAAGTGCCCTAAGCCGAAAGAACGGGAAGTGTCGATCAAGCTCGACAGAGACCTGAGTGACATCCTGGAAAATGCCCTGCGAGGCAGAGTGGAGGACAAGCTAAGGGCATTCAGGAACATCTGCTTCCAGGAATGCAAAGACAGGTTTGGAGAAGGCATAGTGAAGCGAACCTCAGTCTCAGCCCAGAAAGGACGGAGAGAGAAACACATTGAGGAGCTCCAACGCAACAGACGCCAATTAACTCATTGACTGCCAGCCGTTTTCAGAATAGAGAGTTCCATACTGCCAGAGGTTTTGGGGAATTTTGACTGTTTTTTAAAGAGCCACAGAATATTATGTGTTACGACTACATAAACAATGAAACTACCACAAGAAAGAGCAGACTCTCTTCTTTCACCAGAAAAAAAAGTTCGTTTCTACCCCTTTCCATTGCTTAGAAATCAGCAGGCGAACATAAGCTACTTTCTCCAAACACACCCGTTGTTTATCAAAAAAGGGAGAAAATTAGCGTTTTGTTTGACAACGTTAGTGTCTTGGATGCGCGTTTTTTTTCGGTCTATTAGCACGTCAAACATCGGGAAAATGTCTTCCTGTGATAAGACCACAAAAACAACAGTAACAGGGGACTTTTGGTAATAAAATAGACATTGTTGTAACAAGGTAAATATATGCTATTTACAGGCTGTGACAGCGAAAACTCAGTGATCAACAACTGGCTCGCAAATTCTTACCTGACCCGGAACTGTGAGCTAGCTGGGCACTGAAACAAGTCACAACTGCTATTTCCGTTTGCCCAAGGTTGATCTCCTTCATCTCCCACGATCGGAACACTACTCGAACTACTATGGCAGTGACACATACTCTGATCGAGTGTGAACTGCCTAAATTTCTCCGATTTACGTCTGCACTTTGCTAGCGGCATATTTAGCCATGTCATTAGCTTTCTCTACTTCTCCCTTGGCCATACCTATGAATCTATGCTCATCTCACATCCAAAGTGACACACTGCCACCCTCAGGATCAATTTGGAACAACAATTTTCGACGGAGAATTCTGATATTTACAGACAAGGTTCCCTAGGTCTTTCTGCAGCCCTCCCCATTAAAAAACGCAGTTGACGTCTAAAGACGTCATTGGCAGTGAACGGCAGTATTTCAGTTGACGTCTAAAGACGTCATTGGCAGTCAATGAGTTAAGGAAAAGATGGAGGAAAAACCTGGTCTCAAGCTCCTGTGGGAAGAACTGAAACAGAGGCTAGCCAAGCTTCGCCGTGCAGACCGAATCAGGAGGCGTAGGAAGAGAAAGGAGAAGGATTGGAAAGCTTTTTTCAAAGACCCCTTCAGGTTTGCCAGACAGCTGCTTGTCGAGAAGCGAAGCGGTAAGCTGGACATTTCCAAAGAAGAACTGGAAAGGTATGCAAGGAGCCATTACACCGATGCAGCCAGAGAAACACCACTGGGTTCCCCAGGCTACATACCACGTCCACCTCCTCCAGGCATCACTTTCGACACCTCCCCACCAAGGCAAAGCGAGATCGCAGAGGTCCTCAGGAAAGCTAGGGCAGGCTCAGCACCAGGACCCAACGGCCTGTCCTACAAGTTCTTCAAGAACTGTCCAGAACTGTCCTCAAGTTACAATGATCCTGTGGAAGCTCATGAGGGTGGTCTGGAAGAAGGGGTCCATCCCAGATGAGTGGCAACAGGCAGTCGGTGTCTTCATCTCTAAAGAGTTGAACTCCACTACCATCAACCAGTTCAGGAGCATTGTGCTGCTGAATGTGGAAGGGAAACTGTTCTTCTCAGTCCTTGCAAGGACAATGACCAACTTCTTAAAGGCCAATGGGTATGTAGACACAAGTTGCCAGAAGGCGGGGATTCCAGGATTCTTGGGGGGCATCGAGCACACTGCCATGATCTGGGACCAAATCCAGTGAGCCAAAGGGGAGCGTAGTGACCTTCACGTCGTGTGGCTTGACTTGGCTAATGCTCTATCAGCACCCTCATAGTGAAGTACTTCAACAACTTCTACATGTGCTTCACCCTTGAAGGCTTCACGACTGGGTGACAACAACTAGAGGTTGGAATTGAGATGGGCTGCTTGATTTCTCCAATTCTCTTTGTCGCTGCCTTTGAGATTATTCTCTGTGGAGCAAGACGGGTTGTTGGGGCCGTGAAACTACCATCTGGGGAAAGGCTTCCAGCTCTGAGGAGTTACATGGACGATGTGACGAGCGTGTTACAAACAGCCCCATGTACAGCAAGACTCCTCAAGCGCCTAGATGAGCTCACTGAATGGGCAAGGATGAGAATCAAGCCGGCTAAGTCACAGAACCTTTCAATTAGGAAAGGAGTGAAGACCGACACAACCGTCTTCATGGCAAGTGGCGAGAAGATCCCCCTGCTGTCAGAGCAGCCTATCTGGAGCTTGGGTAGAGAATACAACGGTGACCTCTCAGACAGGCAGATGGGCAAGCTGGTTCAGAAACGGCCAGGCTAGGATTGACAGCTGCCAACTCCCTGGAAAACTCAAGCTATGGTGCTACCAGTTTACACTATTCCAGCGTGTTATGTGGCCCCTTAAGGTGTGCGAAATCCCCTCCACCACGGTCAGCAGGTTGGATGGCACTGCCAACTCCTATCAGGAAGTGGTTAGGCCTCCCTCGCTGCTTCTCAAATGTAGGACTCTTCGGCAGGAATGTGCTTCAGCCTCCACTGAAGTCTGTGGGTCTTGGGTACAAACAAGAGAAGGCCCGGCTGGTGTTCGAGCTGAGGGAGTCCAGGGACTACACGATAAGGTGAGCTGCAGTTGTTGTTTGAACAGGGCGGAAGTGGAGGGCCCAGGCAGAAGTGGACCAGGCGGTTGGCCGTTTACAACACCGAGAGGTCATGGGGAGAGTGCAGGAGGGCCGGGCTGGAGTTGGCTGTGGAGAACGAGTCAGGTTCTGGTCGAAGGCCTCAAGGGAAGAGAGGAAGAGAATGGTCGTGGAGTAAGTCACACAGGCGGAGCAGGAGCACTACCTCGTCAAGGCTGTTTCTCAGGGCAAGCAAGGGGCATGGACCCGGTGGGAGGACACCATCAATAGGGTCATGACTTGGCAGGACATCAAGCCCCACAGGCACGGCTCAGGGTGAGGGCAGCGTATGACACACTCCCTTGCCCCAACAACTTGGCAACGTGGTTTGAGAGTATGGACAAATGCTCGCTGTGTGAGACAGCCAACGCAGGCCTACAGCACATCCTGTCCGCTTGCAGAGTGGCACTGTGACGGGGCGCATGGCCGCCTCCATCACCGCAGCGATGCGCTGCTTACTTCAGAGACTGAGTTTATGCACAAATGTCTATTTTATGCCTATTTCTTACAGTTTAAAATCATGTGCTTTCTATTCACCATTATGTTAAAATAACCACTCATCAAACATATCATTTACCCTTTTTATTTTAAAATCATACAGCAGTTAAAAGGTTTAAAAGTTGCATAAGTTCCTCACCTCCATTCAGTGGTTCGTCAAATGTTTGTGTAAAAGAATCTCGGACCCGAATTCCGGGTTTAAATAGGCTATTGCTTCCGGGTTCACAGGAAGTGAACCCGTGATTAGCAATTAATTATTTTTAGGCTGTTAAAATGTATGTGGGTTATGCCCACTAGAGCATCATGTTATTATTAACATTATGTAGGTGTCCAGTTTTGTGGAAAATGTTTTCTTGGCTGTTTAAGCACACTTATTGTTAGCTCACCTGAGTCACCCCTGTTAATTTGTAATATTGGTATGGTCCAATTCTAGGGGTTAGTTCAGGCCTAACTTAAGCCCTGTGGCTCAGGTGCAAGGGAGGGCAGTCTGTGAGCAGACGTGGGTCTGTTTGCTCTCTTGACTTGACTAGCTTATTGGTCATTATTTTATTTGTCTAGACAATGTAGCTCTTTATGTTAATCTAATTTACTGACAATTATGTCAATTTGTTTTCCATTTTGAAAAGTTTATTTATTTTTTTAATATTTTATTTATCTTTTTTTTCTTCCTTATCTTTATTGATATCTTTTGCCTTCTTGGCCCTAATTTGGGAGCAACAATAAATTTCCCAATCTTATCCAAGTCTTCCTGAGAGTTCCATCTTTGCTCTGCCCGCCTCGACACATCTACCCATAACAGGCACTCTCACAGGGACGCCTTAGATGGAGGCACAATCAAGTCCTCAGAAAGCTGGCAGAACTCAACAGCTCAGCTCAAGCAGTCAACCCATGCGCGTGTCCTTCGTCCGACCAGGGGAGAACCAACAGAAGCCTCACGGGGGCCAGTCAAGATTGCTGCTGACTCCTGGAAAGGCGTGGGAGATGCGAGTGGACCTGGACAAGCAGCTCGTCTTTCCCAGCGAGATTGTGGAGACAACTCTGAGGCCGGACATCGTCATGTGGTCCACAGATGCAAAGCGGGTACTCATCATTGAGCTGACCGTCCCGTGGGAAGAGGGCATACCAGCTGCCCATGAGCTGAAGCGGGCCAAGTACACCGAGCTGGCGATGGAGTGCAAGGAGGCAAGCTGGACAGCATCCATCCTCCCAGTGGAGGTTGGGTGCAGGGGTTTTGTAGGCTGCTCAGTGGTGCAGCTCCTCCGTGCCACAGGAACATCAGGGGCAAGGCTGCAGCGAGCAGTTAAGGAGCTGGCAGAAGAGGCTGAGAAAGCCAGCTTCTGGTTGTGGGTAAGGAGGAAGGATGGCAGATGTGGTCAGACACCCCAGTAGGTCAGATGCAGGGAGTGGTAGGGAGACGTCCCTGACAAGCCACTTGCCCCCCACCTGGAGATGTATTGGCAAGGGGGTGAAACATCAGTGATAGGTGGCACCAGGTGACGACCCTGCATCTGACCCGAAGTGCACCAGAGGAGGTGCGACAGGCATACGGCCAAGCAGGAAATACCACCACGAACCTGTATATTGAACTGAAAGTTCCTGCCCTGGAGGGGCGCTTTCAAATGATGCACTCTGTTGAGTGCGGAGCCGAATGAGTTGTGGTCGAGCTAGCGGGGGAGACCGAGACCCTGGGGGTGACGGTGGAGTGCCAATGGAACAGACAGCTAGCAGATCCAAAGACTAGAGTTATCAAGAAAAAGGAGCTTTTTTTTCCCTTTTCTTTTCTGAGAAGATTTTTTAGTGCTGGTAACCACAGGCTCGCTCCACTCATTTCGCTATTGCAAATGGATGAATTAAAAATTATTTAGACTGACTGACTGAAGATTATGGCAGTAAAGATGTAATTTCTCGCTAGAAATGTCATAAACTATTTTATTCATGAAGGTTTATTGCAACTAGGGCTACTGCTTGCGTTCATGTTTACTGCTACTTCCCTTAAACATTGAGCTCATTTGCTGTGTGTGACGTTGTTGTGTCCTTCATGACACTTTTGGTGCGTTTGAAGTTCATACTGGAGATCACGTACAGGCGCATACAAGTCGCATTTTAATGGAAAGGTGAACAACCCCGCAAAAAGATCAGATTGTACAAAAAAATCGGAATCGAGCATTAAGCCCTGCTGTGTGAACGTAGCCATAGTTGATGAGAGCTGACAGTTGGAATGGTAGAACAGTTGAGTATTTTAAATAGTAAAATAATTTTCCATCAATTATTACAGTCAGGACTTTTATTTTGAAACGGTTGTGGACAGGAACCAGCTGGGAGGCTGCATAGTTGATGGCAACTGGCTTAATTTTCGATCATAGAATTTCAGATAGTAGTTGTCAATCCACTTTTTGTCGTAATCTTACCTTGCGCCTGTCTAGACATGCTGCAAAGTTTTAACTTTATAAATCTAACGATGAAGTTCTTAATCAGAAACATGCCATCTGCAATTACAGTGTAATGTACAGCTATCTGTAGCAGAGAAGGTTGAAGCAGAACTTTGTGTCGTAAGCAAACAGTACAAATAATTTTTTCTAAAAAATGACAATATTTGTAATATTGATACTATCGAAATATTAATATATTATATATTCCAACAATATTCATACTATTTTAGATAGCACTATATGTGCCCAAAGAAAGAGGTAACGTTAACCTACCCCTTGTTTATTTACGCATATGTTTATTCATACACACGTAATGTAATGAGGTATTGTCTTGATTGAACAGCAGAACTAGGAATATTCAATAGGCCTAAATCTATTTGTCACATGCATTCAGAGTAGCCTGGCTTGCGCGACCCAGTTCAGAAAAGAACTGTGGTCTGGCAAAGCTAGCATTGCCCGGGAATTCTGGGCAGGGTTAATTTAAACGTCTTTTCAAATGCAATCAAACAGTACCTTGGTACTGGTACCATTTTTTGGTATCACCTGTTAGAGGCAAACCAAAGAATTTTTTTTTTTAATTTTTTTTTTTTTGTATTTGTATTATATTTTGAATTAGAATATTAATTTTATGCATATTTAGTTAAGATTAAGACCTGTGACAATTGAAAATGTGGAATTTAGGTTGGGTTATTACTCCTGAACTGTGCATGTGATAGAAACATGATGAGAACGTAAAGTTGAACTGACTTGTGCTAGAAGAGAATAGACATGTGCGCAGCTTGGAAGCATAAAGCTTTTTGACCGTGGTTCAGCTGTGTTTGTGTGTGTGGTGTGTGTGTGTGTGTGGGGGGGGGGGGGGTGTGTCTGTAAAGGTCTGGTGCTGTCTGAGTGACTCTGAAAACCTGACATTTTTTTTTTTTTCATGAAACCCTAACTGCTGTTTTTCGGACTTCGGTTTAACTTACTGTAATATACAGCCGCTTTTCGATTGACTGGTACCAGCTCGCCACGGTTCAACACAACACGATTTACTGAGAGCAGTAGCTTGTTGTGGAACAACCTCCCTTGTCATATTAGATCCACACCAATTGTTGGTGCTTAGTTAAGGGATCATATGCTATCAATGGCTTTTAAATGAAGTGTGGAATGTAATTCTATAAGCTATCTGTACATATTATTTTAGTTTTCTTTTTTCTCTCTATTGTATTTTATTTTGGATGTGTTTTTATTCATTTTTGTCTCCTATTATTATTATTATTATTATTATTACTACTACTTTTTTCTTTTCTTGAGAACTTTGGTCAACCTTTGGTTGTTTTAAATTGTCCTATATA
Source organism: Sardinella longiceps (assembly GCA_027497455.2). Classification (NCBI taxonomy): domain Eukaryota; kingdom Metazoa; phylum Chordata; class Actinopteri; order Clupeiformes; family Clupeidae; genus Sardinella; species Sardinella longiceps. Next base: position 1,640,216 of record JAODXP020000016.1, on the reverse strand, counting down.
ATTAAACTTGACTATGACTATGACTATTTATGTGTGTTTGGTGTCTCATAATAGTCCTAATCTAACAGTACCAGTCTTAATTGATGACTCAACACTTGGACTCTCATAGTCATCTTCAGTCATGGTGGCCACAGTAAAATGGTATTTCTGTCCTGGAAGAAGCCCTGTCATCTCCACCCTCAGATGCTTCACTGTGACACTGCGCTGCTTTCGTCCTTGGCTCCAGATCACCCTATAGCTGTATGACCCATGAGCGCCCTCTGGTGGAGCCCAGCTGACAGTCACTGAGTCTGGGGTCACTGAGGAGAACTGGAGCTCCCCAGGGGAAGGAACACCTGTGGTGGGGTAACAAACAGATGATTGATAAACACAAAGATAATCACCAAACTGTTAGTGTCCCAACGGCATCATTATTGCGTCCCTGAAGTCTGGTGTGGTGCCTACCCTTATCCTTATGACCTCAACAACTACTGGCCCATCTCTACCGGCTCATAAAATCTTGGAAAAAGCAGTGGCTGCCCAGCTCCAGCACCATATGTCCCATCATGAACTCTTTGAACCCTTACAATCTGGATTCAGAGCCCATCACAATACAGAGATGGTCCTTGTCAAAATCACCAATGACCTCCTCACAGCTGCTGACACATCACCACATAATGTATCGACCTGTGTAGGTCTTCCTCAGGTGTATGGGTGTCTGTGCGTCAGTAGGTGTTTTAATAAATGAGCAATTAGAGGAGGGAGGGGGGGCAATCAATCAATTAGCAGTTGTTACAACCAAAAGAAACTCCCCATATGATCGTAACACAGACACATGAACAATTCACCAAGAAAACCCATATCACCCACGAGACATGGACTCACCATTGAAAATAAAGAAATATTTACAAAAAGAAAAAACTAGACAAAATAGAAAAAAATCTATGTTACAGATAATAGGTAATGTAATAAAATTAGGCAAAAGACAAAACAGACATTGCTGATAAATAGCAATTTCATAGTACGTGTCCATTCTTATATCAAATTCTTAATTTAAGCCAGAAGGGGCCATAGTATTGAGAGCATACAATCAATATTTCATGTTGCAAAAGCAGATGGTCATGATTGCCTTCTTGATGGGGCTTATTGACTTTCTCTAGGGTACTAATGCTATGCCCTGCCGCGAGAAAATGGGCTGCTATAGTGTTCTGTACGTCACTGCATATTATATTGCTGCGGTGTTCTGAAATGCGAGTGTGTAGAGGTCTACTAGTTTTGCCTATGCAAAGCCGCATGGACATTTGATCACATAGACCACAAATGGAGTGTTACATGTGATGACATGATGATGGGTTGCCAGCCGTTCCTTAAAATAAGGATTTGTTCCGTATTTCAGTGAGAAATGACACGACTCAGCAACAGCTTTTTCCCACAAGCCATCAGACTGCTGAACTCACTCCAGAGAACAAGACTGTAACCCCCCACACACATACACACAACTAAGACCAACTACAGTAGACTAAATATTCTTTGCATTATGTACTTGTTGCATTTGCGATGGATGCGTTCTACAAATTTGCTAGCTAAGCAATATCCTCATAATCTTCGATTTCTCTAACATGAAAATATTAATAAATCCGTCAATGATTCTCAGGTGTCTTCGCGCTGGTGAGGAGGAAACATTGGAACATTAATGATATTATAGCCTATACTGGAGCCTAAGTATGGTTATGATTTTTATAATATTCATGTAGGCAACAGTAGTTTTCCATTCATGCACTTATGGGCTGCACTTCATGATCTTCAGAAATGGTCCGCTGCGTCCGTCAACTTTCTACTTGCACCATGCACTTTGCCTCACTTGCACCTTGTTAACTCAGGTTTTTGCACTCCAGTAACATACCTCAAGACTTCTGAAACACAGACAGTCCAGAATGTATGCTCACATTGTCTGTTATGTTGTCTGTTATTATGTTACTGTTATCTATTATTACCATGCCTGATATCTTGATATATTTGCACTTTATGTCTAGTGAGCTGTGATGTCTTATACATCTTAGTTGTATGTCTTAATTTTAACTGCACATCTGGAGCTTTGAGAAATGCAATTTCAGTCTGTGTGCAATGTACTGTTGCAGTGCTTCATTGACAATAAAGTTCGCTTTGACTTTGACGCTCCTTATTGAAGTAATAAGGAACGCATATTGTTCCTTATTTTTGAGGCTCAGGGAGAAAAAAAAAGCAGGATCAGAGAAAAAAAAATGTAGGATCAGAGAATAAGTACTATGAAGTTTCTATGAAGATTATGCTGCGTTATTTTGAATAAGAAATGGAATGGCTGAAGGACAACAGCCTCTGTCATCCTTCTAGTTGTCTGTCGCGACATTGCACTGACTTTTCTTTAAACCTGAAGGCTGCGCATGAGGCAGGAGCATACGAGCATAGTGGAGAATTAAAATTTGGCTTTATTATATATAGGGCAATTCCACGAAAAAGTAAACCTCACCTTAAAACTTTAAGTCTCACCTACATGGACATACAAATTCTTTCAGAAAACTTCCAATACAAAAAAGTATTGTCTCGATGTAAATATTCAACTGAGCAAGTTTCGAAAGGATATCTGTTTGTTAAAATTTTTACCCTATTCAGCTATAATGTAAGTCTATGGAGGGGCTTATAATGGGCATAAGTGGGTGATAACACACACAAAGCTGCAATACTATCAGTTATTTTTCATTGTTATATTACTATTCATCTTGTTACAGGTTAAAATCCACCGTTCACAATTGTTTTGTATCGTTTTGGAGGGTTTTTCCAGACGTCACGTCCATAACGTCACATCCATAACGCCACATCCATAACGCCACATCCATAACGCCATGTCTCCCAATGAAAACCAACTTTTTTTACATTTACTTTTGAAATTAAGTCTTTCTCTGTCTTTACTGAGGTGTCCTGTTTGGTATGAATGTAGTAATATTTACATTTCTCTAGAAATTTCACACACTTCACAGCAAAAACTACGCTCTCTCAAAAGTTTGTCCGTTTTTCGTCACGTCCATAACGCAAATTGAAAGGCTCATATTCTTATGATGCAAATCATGATATTATTTTTTTCTGTTTGCCTGTATTCAGCCATGGAGTTTGCAGAAGAATATGAAAAATTGTGAAATACTGCTAGGTTTGCAGAGGTTATCTGGCCTTTTGTTCATCAATAACGCACGAAAATGTCACGTCCATAACGCTGGAATTGCCCATATATATATATATATATATATATATATATATATATATATATATATATAAGACCTTGAGCCTACTACCAATGCATGTTCTCGCTGGGCAGGTATTAGCCCACCTATCTAGACAGTAAACTAACTACATTTGTCACTTGACGAATCCTGCGGGAACAAAGAAGTATGGAGTTCAAAGAAGTATGGAGAGTGCGCTGTCTGTGTGTGCACTCGCTCGGACCCTGAACTTCTCTGTGAAGCAATAGCCTAGACCTAAACATAATTGATACGTTTATTAGATTCAAACATTTTTAACAGATCCGTCGTCAGTTGCTTAGATTACATAATTTAAAGTAACAGACTTTAAAGCAACACTAACATCTTTGTGTTTTTAACTGCATAGGCTATCACATTCTGTTTGTCCTTGCATTGTATACAAGGCCAGCAACGAGATTGAATAGGGAGAGAGGAAAGATAGTTTCAGAGCACAGGTGGAGAAAATGAGTCAGATAAACCTTGATAAATGCTATAAGACATAAATGAACATAGCTGTAAGGATGCCTATGATCACTTTGTTTTTCATTAGCCTATTGTTCATGATTTATTAAATATAGCCTAACTTCTGCTTCATTTTCTGTTTTTATTGTCAACCAAAACATGGAGGGGAACTTTTTTTTTCAGTTCCCAGTTTTTTTTGTGGTGGTGGCGGCGTTCCTTATTTTGACTTCTGAGTCTTGCCACTAAGGAGATGTGTGTGGCTCCTGGTCTTCGTTTTTTTGCGAATGCAACCAGAAATGACAAGTGACGAACGGAGTTATTTTCAATGGCACCTACCACACAAGGGTGAGAAACTGATGTGTGGACTTATCTTAACAGACCTCACTGGTGTTGATACATTTTAACTGTGCACTGTACAAGTGGCAGAAGACCTGGTTGCAGCCCACCCAAAGCATCCGGTTAGTATTGGACAAATAAAAATATGCCTTGTAATCCCCCTTTTCATTTAATTTCATGGACTGATTTGAAAATGCACATCTAGTGTTTGATATCTGGTAAGATTTGGACATTTTCCAATTCAGTGGCAGTTTTTATGTCCAGCATGATGCTACCATCCATGTTTAAATACATCACATGGGACAATTGATTCTGACCCTAAATTGAAGAAGGTTTATACAGAGAAACCCAAACTTTAAATGTGCCCCTAACCTAAGGGACCGTCTTGTTAAGAGTGATACACGCCCGCCAGTCATGAAGTCCTTTCTTAATATGCCAGATGGCAATTACAGATGTGGTAGTGGCGACGAGCGCAGCCCGGTCGAATTGGTAAATAAATTACAGAGAGGGGGGATCGTGATGGGAAACTTCTCCAATGTGAAACCTTCTCGATACATTTTTTGAATACCTTGTCTCCAAACGGTATCAATGAAGACTTTGACATTAAACCATTCATTTGAACCAACAGTATACTATTCAATACTGATTGTGTCTTTAAATGTTCATTTGTTGATGTTGCTTGGATTATTTGGGTGGGTTTTGTGTGTATATGAGTTATCTTTTTTGTTTTTCCTTATTCTTTTGCCATAGCAATGTATTATGTTTAATTGGTGATATTTGGATTATGTATGTCCCTTTTTTGGAAATATGCATTATATCATATATTAGACCTGTCACACTCTTTAAAAGCTATTAGTGGGGCTATTAGGCCAATTAGTCATTATTAATTTATCTGCCATTGGTCACCTTATGGGTCAGCTGATCACTTGGCCTGTGTATATAAATCCTCTCAACAAATATTCAAACCATTTGCATGAAGAAGACCATAAAGGGTCAAAAAGTTTTATCAGTGGTGCAGACATTTTCTTTTGTTCTACACAATTATAAAATATGTAATGTAATGTAATCACCCATTTCATGCCATGGGCCAATTTTAACTTTTATTTAATTGCGGTTAGGTCAGAATCCTATAATATTTTGGAGAAAAGCAGTATTAAAAATCTTGTCATTGTACTGCAACAATGAAATTGCCAATATAAATGTGTGTTTTGTATGTTATGTGTTGCAGGTAATCATGGATTGTTTTTTGAAAATGTCCAAAGCATAAAAATGCAGCTAAACTAGCAAGGAAGAAGAAGAAACAATAGAGATGGAGAGCTCTACTGTATTGTACTGAAGGGACTGGCACAATAGTCTAATAAGTTCTATTTTTAAATAAAATTTACATTCAATTTTCCAGCGTTGTTCAGTGTTTATAAGAATTAAAGTAAAGTTTGTGTGAATAGGCCCTGGATGGCAGAGGTTGGTGGCATTGGGGAAAAAGGGGAAACCGAAACAACTGTCCTGTCAAAAACTCCCTTCAGTGGATTCCCATTACACAAAACCTCCTCCAGACGTTGCTTCCTTTTTTCAAGTTGGGGAAAAAATTGCACAAACCAAAACAACCAAAACTGTGACAACTTGACAATTATTATGGCTATGACATTCTACAATATTCTACTTAATGTTATGAAAAAAATCAACCAAACAAACAAAAAACTATTTTATATTACCACTTGCTTTATTTGAGTGTTTCCAGAATGATTATTAAAAATAATTCTATTTTTCACCTGTAATCATCTTAATAGCAGCAGGTCGGCTCTTTCCTCCATGTTGGAGCTGAGTGCAGATGCTAACAGTGTACTCAGTTCGTGGGTTGAGGTCAGTGATGTCTGCACTGCATTTATATGTACAGATGGAGTTTGGCTCAGTCCCTTCACTCTGGTAAGAGACCTGGAAGCTGTGTGAAGTCTGCACCATCTCAGGAGACACCTGCCAACTCAGGTGAGCAGATGATGCAGTGATGGATCTCACAGTCAGACCTCAGGGGCTGGAATTACTGAAAGATATCAAAAATTCTCATTAGATATGTCTGAGGTGGTCTCAGAAACTGACCCACTCAGGATTCTCTGAGAAGACCCACTCTTCTTGATAAAACAAAGTAAGAGAGTACTTAAAGGAAAATACAGGAGTAAGTTTAAGCATAGCCCTGCTGCATGAGCCTTCTAACAGCAATATTTCGCATTAAATGAAAGAATTTCAAACAGCATTACCTACTGCAAACGCAAAACACTTTACATTGAGTCAATGTAACCTCAGATCTTACTTTCGGTTTCCAACAGTCAGGTCCCATTGATTCAGTGTAAAGTGCCTGTACACTTCTGCGTTCGCGTTCGGTCCGTGCTGTACCAAATTATTTTGTTCCACTCGCTAACTAGCGCATTTAATTCACTCCGGTATTTTCCTTTAACTCATTGACTGCCAATGACGTCTTTAGACGTCAACTGCGTTTTTTAATGGGGCGGGCTGCAGAAAGACCTAGGGAACCTTGTCTGTAAATATCAGAATTCTCCGTCGAAAATTGTTGTTCCAAATTGATCCTGAGGGTGGCAGTGTGTCACTTTGGATGTGAGATGAGCATAGATTCATAGGTATGGCCAAGGGAGAAGTAGAGAAAGCTAATGACATGGCTAAATATGCTGTTTGCAAAGTGCAAACGTAAATCGGAGAAATTTAGGCAGTTCACACTCGATCAGAGTATGTGTCACTGCCATAGTAGTTCGAGTAGTGTTCCGATCGTGGGAGATGAAGGAGATCAACCTTGGGCAAACGGAAATAGCAGTTGTGACTTGTTTCAGTGCCCAACTAGCTCACAGTTCCGGGTCAGGTAAGAATTTGCGAGCCGGGTGTTGGATCACTGAGTTATCGCTGTCACAGCCTGTAATAGCATATATTTACCTTGTTACAACAATGTCTATTTTATTACCAAAAGCCCCCTGTTACTGTTGTTTTTGTGGTCTTATCAAAGGAAGACATTTTCCCGATGTTTGACGTGCTAACAGACCGAAAAATATGCGCATCCAAGACACTAACGTTGTCAAACAAAACGCTAATTTTCTCCCTTTTTTGGTGAAAAACGGGAAGTTTGGAGAAAGTAGCTTATGTTCGCCTGCTGATTTCTAAGCAATGGAAAGGGGTAGAAACTAACTTTTTTTTTCTGGTGAAAGAAGAGAGTCTGCTCTTTCTTGTGGTAGTTTCATTGTTTATGTAGTCGTAACACATAATATTCTGTGGCTCTTTAAAAAACAGTCAAAATTCCCCAAAACCTCTGGCAGTATGGAACTCTCTATACTGAAAACGGCTGGCAGTCAATGAGTTAATGGCCAATTTACACTGTCGCACGCAATGAGCGCACACGGCCCAGTGACGTGAAAATGACGTGGAAACCAGGCGAATTTTGAGGGCGCGTCGCGAGGTTGTGCACATAACAGATGTGCCATTCATAACAATAGGCAACTACACCGAGATAGAGAGCATATTTCACCCTCTTCTGCCAGGAAGCATATGTGACCCTGCTACCTGACACATAACTATATGTTCAGCAAATGCATGAACACCTTAAAGCATACCTGGGCAAACTAAGGCCCCGGGGCCACATGCGGCCTGAGCTATTTAATCCGGCCCGTGGAGCCTTCCCAAATAAAATAATTTCTCATTTAGCAAATGTGACTTAGATTATAGGACTGGTTTATCAAACATGTCCTCTGAAGAAAGTGGGGCTACTGGTTTGAGACTTGCCAATTTACCGGCCCGTTAGTCAAAATCTAAAACCCAATGTGGCCCTTTGGCCAAAATAATTGCCCACCCCTGCTTTAAAGCATGGATGAAACATTTTTAAACCTTGATTGTTAAGATAAATTTTGGCCCAGTCATCCGTCCGTCCTAACATCCCTAAACATTTTTACAGACTAAAACATGCCTAAAATACTACCAGAGGTTGAATGTGATGGTTGTGAGTTATGAGAGATATTCCTTAGTATAAGAAAAGACTGTTTCAGCCTAGGACAAAAGTCAGACGTAACATCGTTAGTCCGATTGGAGAATAATTGCATTCTCATTGCTATGTTAATAACAGACAGTTTGGCTACCTAGATTCCTTTGTCATATTGCAATTCCTCCCCCAGCCACAGGATCTCCTTCCTGGGCACAGGCAAAGGTGTGAATTACTCAACTGTATGATAAAGGAATAAGTGTCTGACCTATAGAAGACCCATTGGACACCAGGGCTCATGCTGAGCTCAGGGTGATTGACTGTTCTTTTCATATGAATTAGATGCGCCAGATCTGCCGTTGTGTGACTACATGTAATGTGAACGCCCTTTCTGCCTTTTCCTAATTTCTGTATAAATGTATCTCACTCTTCATTGTCAAATCAGAAGTACGGTGGAACTCTTTGGAGCGAAACTGGATTTCTCCCTTGACAGCGCTGACTCTGTAAAAGAATAAAGCCTGCATCTTGAACTCTACTCGGCCTGACCCGACCTCGTAAACTCAACACTATTAAATGCAAACACTCACCAGAAACTTTGAGATTCTTTTCATGTTTATTTAATCCATGAATTTAATCCACAACTCGGTATAGTCAAACACAAAGCAAGCACAGGCTATCACTCTCTCTCTCACTGCCTGCAAGTTACTGTAGCCTACGCGATCTCGCTGTACAGCACCATCTGCTGTTCAGGAGAACAATGCCAAAATGCCGCTTCTGTCGGATTTGGTCGTGCGGCAGGTATGAAGAGTTTGTGTGACGTCATACCAGACCCTCCACAATGTTGTGATTTTCAACTTCATCACAAATTCAGTGGCCATGCAATTTTGAGGAATCACCGCACCTTTTTGGATGGTCTCTCGAGATATCACCAATCACTCAAGAGTGAAAGACTCCACAAGTGCAGACCTTTTTTCCTGCTCCTTATTTTTCGGTGCAAAGATTACTGTGCATCTTCTGAATGCTCTGTCACCAGCAAAACAGCTGCTAATCACAATATTCTTGATCATTTAGGGTATTGCCATTTACATTACGTTTGTTATGAGGTAAATTACCTTACGCATTGGACTGAGTGAGCTCTCTTATTTTACGTGCATCTCTCTCTCTCTTTCTCTCTCTCTCCCTTCCTGTGCATGCACGTGTGGATTCCAGAATGACAAGTTAGCCCGCTTAGATAAGCAGATAAATGACAAAATCAAGCAGAGTTGCAAGTTATTTCTAATTTAGACAAAGTCGTATTACCTCCATGAAGAATTTGACAAAATTGATCTTGACCGGGCCCACTTTGTCACAGGACCCTAAACGCACATTAAGTTGGTTTCCATTCTTTTGGTTTATCAGAATTCAGAACAATCACTCATTTTATTCAGTTTGTGTAAGATAACCTGCTTCTTTTCCATGTTTTAAGATATCAAATCCTGTTTTGGCTTGTATGAACTACAATGCTTATTAGAGGGCTCTTATGTTTTTGGATTAAAATTGAGCATATTTTGTTTATGAGATATCCTTTCAGACAAGTATTTACCACAAAATAATCTTACTTGGCCTGTACTATTATAAGAAACAGTAAGCTACAGCTCATGGCTTGCTTGTTGCTGTAGCTACTTCTCTAGTAACGTCTAAATATATATAGAGAGCACTAGCTCCCTCTAGAGTAATTACCTGGCAATGGCCTCATATTAGGTACACCACAGTTTATACTGTAATACTTCAATACAGTCTACTCGGTGCAATCAAGCCCAATATGACTAAGGTTATGGTGAAGATGAATATGATGAAGAGGAAGATGATGAAATGCAAGAGCCACCCTCTCCCTCTTTACTTTAAAGCGGCTTTTTGATCACTATTCCAGATAAATTTTTAATATAATATTTTGTTTTGGTATTTACAGATGAACTTCGATGCCATGTAGTCATATGAAGGGGTTGATAACCAAGATCATAATTACCATTACCCATAATGAGCATTCTGCACTTCTAGATGGTAAACAATGTCAAAATAGTTGCAATATGGCATTGTTTACTCAATAGCTATCAACCACGTACTGTACCATCATCAAATACATCAAAATAGTGCTGCCTTAAAAAAAAAAAAGCAACTTTTCCTGGCACCCGCAATTTTCTCGCAACAAAATGCCTAAAATTGGCGCAACTTCTGCCACAACTTTTTAGAAAACCTGCAACGAAATTAAGCATTTTTGATTGCAACTATCTCAAAATAGGCCCGTGAAACCCTGGGGGCAATGTCATACCAAAGACCATCGTGAAAATAGCACCTACAGCCTCTGGCCTGGTGCTCAGACATCTAGATGGAGTAGGTAAAGTTAACGCATGAGACTACCAGAGGACTAATCCCCAGACCACCAGACTGTGGTAGTTGGGTTACTGAATGCATATCAGGATGTACTGTATGTGTTCATGTGTCAGAGTTTGTGTATGTGTGTGCCTTGAGTGTGTGTTCATGTATGTGTGTGCCACATGAGTGTATGGACAAGACAAACAACTGGATGTCACACAATTTCCTTCAGTTTAACACAGACCAACTGAATTAAGTCCGTTTCTGTAAGAATCCATGTGGGTGGTGATACACAGGGTGCGATTTGCAGGGTGGGATGGGTGACATTTCTACTCAGCTTGAATAATTTGAACATTTATCCCCCCATGATCTTTCATGACAGTAAGCGTTGCGACCAATGAACACCTAGTGCGCATAAACTGCTATAAAAATGAAAAGCCTACTGAGCAATGGCGCCCCCACCATCCTACTCATCTTAAACGGAATATTCCAATTGGCCAATTTCTACGCTTACAGACTTTGAAGACAAAGCAGTGGAGCTGTCAGAGCGCTTTCAACAGCGAGGCTACTCAAAAGGATATTGACCATGCCTGGGATAGGGCATTAAAAAACGGATCGGTCTACACTTTTAACAAAGTAAAAAAAAAAAAAAACTCTGTACGTTTAGGCTAGGTTTTTCAACAGGATACTCTCCAGTGGCTGGGAAAATTAAAAACATAACACTGGCATATTCTTCGAAGAGATCCTGCGCTAAAAGTATTCTGTTCTGAACCCCCTACTTTCACTTTCAGACGCGCACGCAGTATTCGCGACCGTCTTGTACATTCCGACATAAAACTTCCCTCTCCTACTACTTGGCTTCCTGGCCGACCACAAGGCTTTTTCAAATGTGGCAACTGTGCGCAGTGCTCTAATTCAACAAATGTTCAATATTTTTTGCATCCGCACACAGGGAAAAAGTTTGCCATCTCTTCTTTCATTAACTGTAGTAGCACACGTAGTGTACTTATTGAAATGCCCATGCAGTTTGGCATATGTTGGCCAAACTAAACGTCAACTTAAAGTGAGGATAGCAGAATATAACACGGCAATACACACTAAAAACACCACCTATGCTATTGACATTATATGCAGGCCAATCATGGTTCACCAGCCTCGCTTAAATTCTGGGGTATTGAAAAAGTCATTGCTCCACCTAGAGGCGGTGACATCATCAAAAACTTCTATGTAGAGAGGGCTATTGAAACTACATGTTAGACACACTCAAGCCTTCTGGCCTAAATGAAGAACTGAGCCTGTCCGGTTACCTCTAGGATCAACTTTATTGACCGTAATATAGACATTTGATCGGTCTTTCGGTCTTATCTTATCGGTCTCTTAAGCTATAAATTAAAAACAATTTTCTCCGGCCTGCATGAACGCATCAACCTTCTGCTCGCTGCAAATGTTCAAACTTTTTCATGACGTTACAATATACTTGCAGTCCTTATAAGACTGGTGTTCTCCTTTAAGCAACCAATAAAATTGATTGTACAGAGATATGTCTGTCAAACCCAAATACCAACCCCTAGTTTACAATGTTACTAAATCAAGTAACACCTCCCACCAGAGACACTTATATAGGAGGAGACCAATCACTTCAGAAATCTTCCCATTGAAATGGGTTAGGGCCGTTCATTACTCAAAGGTGGCGGAGTAGAGAAACCAAAAGTCCTGCCTTACGGTGAAAGTAGCCAATCGCTTTGCTGAACGCTGTATGACTGACGGTTAGCTTTTTTGTTTACTACCTTTGTCACTATGGTGATAGCCTTGCCGGGATTGTCAGCGTAGTCGCAGTAAACCAATTGCCGCTTTAAATAACGTCTTTTTTTAGCTTTGTTTTTGTGTGAGTCAGGTAGATTTTGACATTGTTCAACTCAGATTTAAAAGAGAATTCACATAATAAACTTTTCAGTCCATACAACCAGCCAAAATGGACTTTTGGATATCTCCCCATTCATTTTGATAGGGCCTTGTCTTCTTAAGCCCAAATAGCTGCTCGGAGGCGTATCCAATATGGCGGGCAAGTGACGTGACTTTGCTCCCACTCATCATCCCCCTCTCAGCCAGCGTCTCTGCCATTTTCACAGGCCATTTTCCAAAATGCAAAGTGGGTCTGGTTAGGGGGTGCAGCTAAATTTTTAAGTCTGGTATCAGCCTCATCAATGCATCACCACATCAAATGCTTTTCATCCTGCACTAAGCACTTAAACTAGTGGGAATAACCACCCAATGTGAATATTAATGTTGTGCAAATTCTCACTTGGAATGAAGGTGACCACATTTGACTATACACTGTAAAAAAGAATTTGTAATGGTTACTTGAGAAATGTGTGGAAACTCATTGCTTCAAATGAGTTAAGTAAATATGACTTATCTTTTTAAAAGTAAAGTACTTTTAACTTGAAAAAGAAAAGTTATATTTACTTAACTGGTTTGTTAAAGCCCCAATGTGTAGCCTTTAAGAGAAATTAAGCAAAACACACCGCAAATTAGGTATTACAGCTACGGAAGCCTGCATGCTAATGACGGTCTATTGTCAGTCTATAGCAAAAACGCGAACGATATGACTGGTTTCAGCTTCCGTATGTAAGGTCCTCTAAAATACACTGTATTTTATGTCCGAGTTGCTCAATTACTCAATTTACCATAATGCATTGTGGTTTATAATATTGTGCTACTGTGTTATGACACACCGTAAATTTAGACCAATGATATTTAACTATTCATTGTATATTTGTTTGAATTTTGTTATTAGCCAATTATAATTCATGTTTGCCGAATGCCCGCGAATTCACGAGCTCTCTGGACATTCCATCTCCTCACGAGCGAAAGGCTCGTGTCAGCCCCGTCTGCAATAGAGAGAGGTCACGTTTTTATGCTTGCTGCTCTTTTGCTCGTTTTAGCTAGAGTATCTGCATTTTTCAGCCTGTTTGTGAGTATTACGTGTACCGGGACTCCAGCTTCATTCTTTTAAGACTATTAGCTGTTCTCTCAATTTTAGGTTGTTTTCTTGTTACGGATAAGAGACCTAGCTGCTAATCGTTGCGCTAGCTAGTGTGAGCTAGTTTCCTTTGGACTGTGCTGCAACCAGAGTGTGTGAGCGGAGCTGAGCGCAAAAAAATTGTTCTGCGTAACTATGGGTTTATTGTGTGACGTGCGAAAACAATTCACTTCACTTCTGGACTGTGGTGGGGCCTCGATTGCAGTGTGGTTGTATATGTGTAGCCTACGTGGTTGTCTCTTAATTAAAATAGGTGAGGTATCCTTGCTTGCTGAAGTGGTATCACCACGAATTCCATCCAGGCGCGGGTCAGAGATTATTGATGGACGCAGCGGACCATTTCTGAAGATCATGAAGTGCAGCCCATAAGTGCATGAATGGAAAACTACTGTTGCCTACAAGAAAATTATAAAAATCATAAATCATACTTAGGCTCCAGTATAGGCTATAATATCATTAAAGTTCCAATGTTTCCTCCTCACCAGCGCGAAGATGCCTGAGAATCATTGACGGATTTATTAATATTTTCATGTTAGAGAAATCGAAGATTATGAGGATATTGCTTAGCTAGCAAATTTGTACAATGCATCCATCGCAAATGCAACAAGAACATAATGTAAAGAATATTTAGGCTACTGCCCAAAACATTTTAATTAAGGTGATTCAGTGTAATGCATTGATAGGTTAACTGTGGAACGAGGAAGTGTGCAAGACTGGCCCATTTTGCAACGAAGTAGAAACCATAGCCTACACAAAATTATTGACATGAATTGTATGGAAGTAGGCTATATGAAACAAAAGCACATATTTGTTCAGCTTTAAGAAGCACCAGAACTCATTAATGCGCACGCCTGTGCAACATGAAAGACAGCGCGTTTGCAACTGTTACTGCTTGTTATCGGTGCAGGTAGCTATCCACCTTATTCCTAGCTCCCATGATACCACAGAGAATTACTTTTGAGGCTAAAGTTTTCTTCATTTTTGAGGGCACAGGGAATTTCTGGATGAATTTGTGCATGCTCAAGACTGGTGGTGTGAGCGGTACCGGAGCGAAACTGGAGCGGCTCATTGTGTTCGCTCTGGCCTTTGGATAAAACTCCGCTCCACGCTCCGACTATATTTTGCACGCTCCGCTCCTCGCTCTCTCCCCACTCCGCTCCGCTCACATACTCTGGCTGCAAGTAGCTGCTCATCTAGCTCCACCTTCAAGGCTGTTTTCTCGTGACTGCCTGGTGTTGAGGCCACCGGAGCGTTTTGGCATTTCCCGGGAGTCTACTGCCCTCCGGTGCTGGGCCCACCGGAGCACTACGTCATTCCCGGACTGTGTGGGATTACATCTGTTGGCTAGTTAGCCAGCAGCCGAGCAGGAGCCTCTGCCTCTGCAACCTGCTTCGTCCGGTCTGGATCGTGAGTAACGAGAAAACGCTGACATGCATACACACTCTTTCCTCATGTCCTCTGGAGAGCCGACGTCGTAGAGGGGCATTGCAGCGGTGGCTGTACTGCCCGCAGTTCAAAGAACTGCCATTTATGGATCTATGAGCCCCAACTGCGCGCTTCTTTCTTTTTCTTGTTTTCATGCATTTTGTATGTTCACATTTACTGTGCATTTTAGGCACTTAGCCAATGTTTGAATATATCCTCCTGTATAGCTTTTATTAGGCTAATTGTTTCTGCCATGGGTATTGTACTCATAGTTTTGTAGGATTCTGAGGCATTCTTATAAATGATATTTGCTATCGCTATTAATACCTCTTATTAATAAATATAATCACTATTGATTAATTAATTATACTTGGGTGTATTGCATGCTCATTATTGTTTGTTTCATTTATTGAACTGACATTTAAACACTACCAATTAGCTTCTGCATACATTTTTTTTCTGGGAAGGTACACATGCACTAGCTTTAGAGTAAGTGTAGTATTTTCTCAGTGGAGGCACCGTGCTGTGATTCTTTAAAGTCATGATTATATTATCTTGCTTGTGTTTGAGGTAACAGGAATGTTCAGCCAGCTCACCACACAACTGCGGAGAACTCTAGGATCCTGTTGCGCCATTCTTTAATTTGTTCACTTAGTGTAACTCTCTAGAACCCGTTAGAAAGGGGTTACACGTATTCCAAGATGGCGGCAATACATGGAGAGTGTACCCAAGTTAACTCATTGACTGCCAGCCGTTTTCAGAATAGAGAGCTCCATACTGCCAGAGGTTTTGGAGAATTTTGACTGTTTTTAAAGAGCCACAGAATATTATGTGTTATGACTACATAAACAATGAAACTACCACAAGAAAGAGCAGACTCTCTTCATTTCTACCCCTTTCCATTGCTTAGAAATCAGCAGGCGAACATAAGCTACTTTCTCCAAAAACTCCCGTTTTTGACCAAAAAAGGGAGAAAATTAGCGTTTTGTTTGACAACAATAGTGTCTTGGATGCGCATATTTTTCGGTCTATTAGCACGTCAAACATCGGGAAAATGTCTTCCTTTGATAAGACCACAAAAACAACAGTAACAGGGGGCTTTTGGTAATAAAATAGACATTGTTGTAAATATATGCTATTACAGGCTGTGACAGCGAGAACTCTGTGATCAACATCCGGCTCGCAAAATTCTTACCTGACCCGGAACTGTGAGCTAGCTGGGCAGTGACACAAGTCACAACTGATATTTCCGTTTACCCAAGGTTGATCTCCTCCATCTCCCACGATCGGAACACTACTCGAACTACTATGGCAGTGACACATACTCTGTGTGAACTGCCTAAACTTCTCCGATTTACGTCTGCATTTTGCTAGCGGCATATTTAGCCATGCCATTAGCTTTCTCTACTTCTCCCTTGGCTATACCTATGGATCTATGCTCATCTCACATCCAAAGTGACACACTGCCACCCTCAGGATCAATTTGGAACAACAATTTTCGACGGAGAATTCTGATATTTACAGACAAGGTTCCCTAGGTCTTTCTGCAGCCCACCACATTAAAAACGCAGTTGACGTCTAAAGACGTCATTGGCAGTGAACGGTAGTATTTCAGTTGACGTCTAAAGACGTCATTGGCAGTTAATGACTTAATGTGTGTGGAAATGCGAAAATTCAAGCCAGTATGGACATACGGAATTAATGGTGGTGGTTAATAGTTAATTAATAATTAATAGTGGTGGTTAATATTTATGAGAAAGGACAAGCTTGTCAACAGGTAAAGCATATCTTGATATTGAACAGTAAAAACGTTACACATTGTACCTTTAAGTCCAGAGTTTGTGTAAGGTGTTACCTGTTTTTATCTTCATAAAAACCTTGTTGCTTTTCCCTCCATTATATAGTTTAGTGCAAATTCTGACAATGTACTTTGTGCCTGGTGTGAGGCCCGTGATGTCCGCACGGCACGACTCCACAAAAATGACCTTTGGCTCAGTCCCTTCACTCTGGTAAGAGACCTGGAATCTGTGTGGAGTCTGTTTCATCTCAGGAGACACCTGCCAGCTCAGGTGAGCAGATGATGCAGTGATGGATCTCACGGTCAGATCCTCAGGGACAGGAATTGCTGAAAAGAAATCACATTTGGAAAAATGCATAGATGCTCAATTTCATGATGAGTTTCGAGAATTGATAATTCATTCATTGTAAAGCTGAATTGATCATGGATAATTATTTTTAAAAAATGCTCATGTTTCATAGATTTATACTGCAACTGCAGTGTTCTGTTATTTGTGTCTAACCTAAAGAATATGTAGTTATTGTTTGTAGAAAAATTAAATTTTTTAAACAGTAAACATATTTAATTATATTTAATTTTATGGTAACATTTTGCGGTAAGGGTACATGAATTATCATGAATTCATGCATGATTTCATTCATGATTCATGCATTACTTCATCTCTGAATATCTAATGACTCATCAGGTATTAGCATGAATTCATTGTTTATCATTAATGACCTCCTGCTGAAATAGCAGATGATCTTAAGCATTAATTACTCTGGGTACATCATCATGAGTCATGACTAATTACACATGATCATGATGTTTTTGTTAAAAAAAAAATTGATATAATTTGATATAATAAAACTACTTATTTAGCCTACTTAGGCCGAGTTCCTCATATCTATCCCATACGTCAACTAAATTTTACCAATTTAACCATTTCAACACTTTAGTTGAGGGGGCACAAACATGATGAATTCATCTTGATCATGCTAATTAATCATGGCTCATGCTAATTAATCATGACTCATGATGATGTACCCAGAGAAACTACTACTTAAGATCATGTGCTATTTCAGCAGGAGGTCATTAATGACAAACAATGAATTCATGTTAGTTCCTGATAACTCATTAGACTTTCAGAGATGAAGTAATGCATGAATCATGAATTTATCATGAATGATTTCATGCATGAATTCATGATAATTCATGTACCCTTACCGTAAAGTGTTACCAAATATTTGAGTGAAATGTTTATGAAACATATTATATTTGGAAACCCATATGTTCTAAAATAATTCCAACTACATTTTCCATATCAGAGGCTCCAGAGGTTTTGATGTTTGCAATTTGCAAAAACAAACACCAACTTTTCTGCAAGTTTCTTGCTGGTTTCTTGTGCTGAGCCCCCTTTTGTCATAGGAGACTGAGTTTCCCTATTCATCACCTAGTCTACCAGAACAATCAACAGCATCATCACTTTTTCAGTTTGTGTAGGCTACATCTTTTCCCGATGTTCAGATATCAGATCTTTTCCCACCATATTGACAGTTTTATCATGGTTGTCACCATGTACTAAAATTCTGTAATATTTTATATTACAGCTTGGTTATAAGAGTGTAGTTTTGTGGTAATATCTTGGTTATTTCATGATAACAACTCATAATTGAGCACATCACTGAGTAATAACTGAATAATAACTGAAGAAATATTGATTAGTTTTGTGTTATAACCCACTATTTGTTGCGGTAATAAGTCAGTAACCAAATTGTAATAACAAGAAATAACTTATATGATTTTTTTATTATGATTATGATTTTATTTCTTGATTTTATTTGATATGAAGTAATGAAATTAATTACCTATCATCTTTCATAAACATTACATAGAATCAGGGCTGTGAAATATACACTATTTCATTGTAGTGTAATTGTTACTCCAAAAATGACAATTATTCAAATTCCATTGTATGTTGAATGGGATTCATTTACTGTGATAGTAAGATAATGCATAGTAAATACCAAGTAATTACCTACGTCCTTTCATAGAACTTACAAAGAATCAGGGCCCCCTGCTGTTCTCTCTCTATATGCTACCTCTGGGTGAAATCATTAGGAAACATGGCATTGCATTTCACTCATACGCAGATGATAAGCAGTTTTATCTCTCTATGAAGCCTAGCGACTGCACTCCGACAACCACACTCAATGCCTGCCTTGAAAACATTAAAGCTTGGATGTCAAAAAGTTATGATGATTACCTGAAGGACACCTCACTTCACCATCATAGCTCACTTAGCAGTCCTACACTCTCATTTAGCTCACAAGTGAAAAATCTGGGGGTAATTATTGATCAAGACCTCTCTCTGAATAGCCATGTAAAGCACATTTCTAAAACATTATTGTCCTTAGAAACATTGCTAAGGTTAGGGTTGCTAGGGTTGGTGAGATGCCATGTACCATACCTTAGTTTTGCTACGATAACCTAGTGCTGCCACTTTCTGCACACTTGCCATCCTGTACAACCCTCTTTCTCCTATCTCTCTCTCCCTCTCCTCACTCTAGCTAGATTATATGACACACTTATATCATAAAGTGATATCCTCCTAGACTGGCCTAATCCTGTTGTTTCTGTTTCTTTTGTTTCTCTTGCCTCCTCTGCCCCGACGCACTGGCTGAGTGATGAACCTCCCGTACCTTCCTGCCATCAACCCTACACCACTACGGATGCCGACCAACCTCTCCGGAGCAACACACCAGGACCATCCTCCCTTTTTCTCTGAGGCCCATGATGGAACTGGCCTAATGGCCCCCTGATGACCACTACTAAATGGCGACCAACACACAATGAACTCTAATCCCACTCCAACTACTGACTCCATCCCTTGGCCCTGACTGTCACACAAACTATGTGTATATCATCTCTGACTATTTTCAGTACTCATGCTTTTTTGTAAACCATGGTCAATCTATGCATCAGACTTTACGGATACTTTATTAGGCCCCAGGCATGAGGCGTGGATCTGCCCAAAGTTTCTTCTTACAAATTATTTACAAAGCGAAGGGAGTTTTTCCTTGCCCCTGTTTCTCATGGATGCTTCCCGTACTGTCTGTAAAGTACTGTATTTGAGCGCTCTACAAATAAAATTGAATTGAATTGAATTAAAATACATAATTGCTACTCCAAAAATGACAATGGATCAAATTACATTGGATCTTGAATGGGTTCCATTACCATGTGATAGAAACATGATAAGACAGTACGGTAAGACCATAAACCAAACATACAATTTTGACACTAATTTTAAAGCCCCAATGTGTAGCCTTCGAGCGAAATTAAGCATAACGCAACACAAATTACATATTACAGCTATGGAAGCCTGCATGCGGATGTCGGTCTATTGTCAGTCTATAGTAAAAACGCGAGAGATATGACTGTTTTCAGCTTCCGTATTCCAAGATGACACTAATACATGGAGAGTCTACCCCAGTTAACGTGCGTGCAAAAGCCAATACGGACATAAGGAATTTATAGTGGTGGTTATTATTTATGATAAAGGACAAGTGTAGCCGGTGGCGGTCCGCACCGCACACGGGTCTCGAACCCGCCACCCCGCAAGCTACAAACTCCCGGCGTGGGAGTGGAACGCTCTAACCAACTGAGCTAAAAGCCCCAGCTTCTAACTCAGCGTGTTAGAAGCGCCCATGGAATTGGGTGATGAGGATTTACACACTACCACCGAGCTAGCCACGCTAGCTGGCCTCCGTTACACTCACCCTCCAAATCCTCACTCCCATCCGGGTCACGGCACCAATGTAGCCGGTGGCGGTCCGCACTGAACAAGGGTTTCGAACTATGCTATTCAACTAGGTTAAGTCTTGTGGTCATCATGCTAGCACTATTTGCATGCTAGCTAGCATGGCTAACATGCTAATTAGCATTTTTAGTTTTTGATGCTATTCAACTCGGTTAAGTCTTGTGGTCATCATGCTAGTACTATTAGCATGCTAGCTAGCATGGTTAACATGCTAATTAGCATTTTTAGTTTTTGATGCTATTCAACTCAGCTAAGTCCTGTGATCATCATGCTAGCATTATTAGCATGCTAGCTAACATGGTTAACATGCTAATTAGCATTTGTGTTTTTTGATGCTATTCAACTCAGCTATGTCTTCTCATTATCATGCTAACATTATTAGCATTCTAGCTAACATGGTTAGCATGCTAATCAGCATTTTTGTTTTTTGATGCTGTTCAACTAAGCTAAGTCTTGTTATGCTAGTCAACTTAACTGTCATGTGGTTCAAACTTCTAATCTAATTAACTGTTCAACCATTTCAACTGTCAGTTATCCAATTATGCCTACATTCATCTAAAAAATCCACTAAAAACAGCAACTGCATTTTCAATGCACTCTCTGAAATTCTCTGAAATTACATTCTCTAGTTATTATTATTATTATTATTATTACCATATCTACCACAGATCCATGCTTCCAGTTTCCATTACAGACAAAAAAAATCTATATAATTCTTTTGAATGTTTCAGAAATATGTTAAATACCATACAACCATCAAACATTCTTGACAGGTTCCCTACCTCTTCTGAAACTCTTCGAGACAGCTTTACTCTGACCACGTGTTGCCAGCACAGTTGACACACTGACGGTGTACTCTGTGTCCAGCTGTAGGTCAGACAGGAGAAACTCAAGACCATCTGTGTGAATATTCCTTAGACATTCTCCTTCTCCAATCAAGTCCAGGAGGTAAGACTCTCTGTCTACTCCAGCTGGTTTGGTCCATTTCACAGAAGCCTGGGCTCTCTGAAGATCCACACAGAGACTCTCTGGTGCAGGAATTTCTGCAGGACAAGAAATCAAACAGAAGTCATTTTCCTGTTAAGTTTCACTTGACATTGATGATCCAATTTTCTTTTTTTTTTTCACCTTGCTCTGAGAAAATAGTATGTCTGATCCAAATATCTCAGTGCCTTTTGCATTATATATCAAAATATATAATTTCATATACTTTTGTGACGAAAAAATATCTAAGGGATTAAGATTTATATGCCCCGGGCCCTGTATATACACTATGATTAGTTAATATGTATGCCCATAACTAAGGTGTTTTTTTTTTTTATTAGACCAGGAGCCCAGGGGGGTCAGCCTAGTTGGGAAGGTTACCAATTTTTATGGGTACTATGATGTCTGGCATGGTCCCCAGATAGAGGAACGGAACGTCTGCCGGGTTCCCTCTGGTGGGTGTGGCCAGGAGGGCTGTAAAACTGGCACCCAAAAAATGGGCTAGATCAGTTGGTGAGGGTACCACTTGAAACCTGTTGCAAATTGTTTGTCATGGTCCCCTGATTGAGGAATGGCCACTGCCAGACATTTTTGTTGGTGGGCGGGGCTTGCCAGACATCATTAACTGGAGGGGAAAAAAATGGGCTAGATCAGCTGGTGAGGTTACCACTTGAAACCTGTTGTAAATTGTTCATCATAGTCCCCTGGTAGGGAAATGACCACTGCCAGACATTTTTAGTGGTGGGTTACCCCCGGCAGACGCCCCCGTATGATGACACCCCCCCAAAATGGGCTAGATCAGCTGGTGGGGTTACTGATTGAAACCTGTTAAAAATTGTTCATCATGGTCCCCTGATAGAGAAATGACCACTGCCAGACATTTTTGTGGGTGGGTTACCCCCGGCAGACGCCCCCATATGATGAAACCCCCAGAAATGGGCTAGATCATGCTGGTGGCATTACCAATTGAAACCTGTTAAAAATCGTTCTTCGTGGTCCCCTGATTGAGGAATGGCCCCTGCCAGACATTTTTGTTGGTGGGTTACTCCCACTAGACCCCCATTGTGAACACACCTTCTTGTGAAGTCGCCTGCAAGTGCCAGAGGTATATCCCTGAAACGGCCCAGACTTTGGATTAGCACACAAAGCGACATTTGAGACATCCCAAATATAACCAGTTAATGTATTATGGAGCGTTAGCACACAAGATTTATTGCAAAAAAGGCTGTCCATCCAGAAAGTGTTGGTCTCAAAATGTAATCACTTCCTGCACTTAATATGGAGTGTTAGCAACATACAAAGTTTGGAGTAAATCTAAGTATTTGTTGAAAAGTAATGGGCCAAACATAAAGTTGCCCGTGTTTTAAGTCGGCCATCTTAAAAGTCTTTGCCTCCGAAATCAAATATTTTCATGTACCAATAATAGAGCATTAGCACACAAAATTTAGTGCAGATCCGTCCACTTTTTCAAAAGTTGTAGCTTTACACAAAATACCTGTGGCAACGGCCATCAGAAAAAAAGCCCCAAACATATCTTAATTGTGTCCTGAAATTTGAATACAAATAAATCCATGTTACTTGCCAAGTCAATTATTAATAGTATTTTCAACAACTGACACCACGACTATTAACTTTTTTTCTAAAAAAACATAAGAGATAAAGGCGCTGATTCTTGCATATACTACCAGGACAAGATCATCAACGCTACAGACACCAGGAAACTGTTCTCCACGTTCAAATCTCTACTGAACCCTCCACCACCGCCTCCTGCAACCAACCTCACAGCTGACACCTTTGCGGAATTCTTCACTGACAAAGTAGCAGCAATCAGCAATCAGCAACAGATTCTCGGACCCACCTATACAGATGACTTCACAAAGGCTTCCTCCTGCTTCATTCACTTCATTTGCTTCTCTATCAGAAAACGATGTGACTAAGCTTCTCACAAGCAGTCGTCCGACATCCTGCCAGTTGGACCCAATTCCAACCACTCTTCTACAGGACATTACTCCTACAATTGTGAAGGCAACCACTCATGTTATCAATGCTTCACTAACTTCAGGGACATTTCCCACCACCTTCAAGCAAGCTCAGGTAAGACCACTGCTCAAAAAACCTTCTCTCTCTCCCACGCAAGTGGAGCACTACCGACCTGTCTCTCTTCTTCCTTTCCTGTCAAAAACCATTGAAAGAACAGTCTTCAAACAAGTCATGGAATTTTTCACTCAGCATAACCTCCTGGATTCCAAACAATCTGGCTTCAGAAGTGGACACTCAACGGAAACGGCACTCCTCTCAGTAACAGAAGCTCTTAAAGAAGCCAAATCAGCAGGACAATCGTCAGTTCTTATTCTACTTGACCTATCAGCAGTGTTTGATACAGTCAACCATAGAATTCTTCTGGATAAACTTAGAAGCATGGGCGTCGGCGGCAAAGCGCACTCCTGGTTCAAATCCTACCTCACTGGACGATCATTCAATGTGTCATGGCTTGGCAAAACCTCAGCAAAGCACTACCTTACCACAGGAGTACCCCAAGGCTCAGTACTGGGGCCCCTTCTCTTTGCTTTGTACACAACAACACTGGGTCCAGTCATCCACTCACATGGCTTTTCCTACCACTGCTATGCAGATGACACCCAGCTTTATCTGTCTTTTCCTCCTGGTGACTCTACAGTGACAACACGGATCTCTGACTGTCTCTCAGACATATCTGCATGGATGAAAGACAACCACCTTCAACTAAACCTCTCAAAAACGGAACTGCTGATCATCCCTGCCAAGCAAACCCTGCACCACAACATCAGCATTAAGATAGACTCTCTATCTGTTGCTCCTACCAAGGCTGCAAGAAACCTAGGCGTAATAATTGATAACCAGCTGACCTTCACGGATCATGTTGCTGCTGTTGCTAGGTCGTGCCGTTTCTCTTTATTCAACATTAGGAAAATCAGGCCGTACCTTACTCAACATGCGACACAGCTCCTGGTTCAGACGCTGGTTATCTCTCGTCTTGACTACTGCAACGCTCTTCTAACAGGTCTACCAGCGTGTGCAGCAAAACCACTATTGATGATCCAGAAGGCTGCTGCACGCCTGGTCTTCAACCAGCCAAAGAGAGCACATGTCTCTCCACTGTTCAGGGAGCTCCATTGGCTGCCCCTGGCTGCTCGCATTAAATTCAAGTCACTAATGTTGGTATACAGGGTACTGGAGGGAACTGCTCCAGTCTACCTGAAAGACATCATCAAACCATATGCTAACCTCCAATCGCTCCGCTCAACCAAGGATCGCTGTTTGGAACGACCAGCACCGCGCACAGGTCAATCTAGGCTCTTTTCATGCATTGTTCCTAACTGGTGGAATAGTCTCCCCAAGACTATTAGAACAACAGGCACTCTTTCTACTTTCAAGAGACTCTTGAAGACCCAGCTCTTTCAAGAGTATCTCTTGTCCTAATTCGTTAAATTACTTGGAATGCACTGACCAAGCACTTCTAAACTCTAGCACTTGCTCTCCTATTAGCAAATGGCACTCCCAGTAGGCACTTACTTGTATTGTGTTGCAGCTTAATTGTTATCCCTCTTTTGTAAGTCGCTTTGGATAAAAGCGTCTGCTAAATGCATAAATGTAAATGTAAATGTAAATATACAGTATATACACACATATACAGTAATATCCCATCCAGTTCCTTATGTCAAAATTTTGGCCTTTTTGGGAATCCTTTGGGGATTAGGTAAACTTTTTATTTTTGGAAAGGTTATTGTCAGATGTCTATTGTGGCAATATTGAAGTTTTAAAAATGGTCAATATAAAACAATAGTCCTGCATCTCAATGGGGCTATTTTGTTCCCTGTAGTCCAAACAAAATAAAAGTTTATACAGTGAAAGTATCCATGAAAAGTAGATTTTTTTGTATTACAAGTTTTTCCTGTAAATTAATTGTAGTGTGCAAATGAGCTATACTGTACCCATATAAATACCAAGGAGGTGGAAAAAAAATATTGGTGAAATTCTGAGGGCATAAGCTCTGAGAAAATATATGTTGGGGTCTAATATGTTTCCCTTAAATGCCACTGGCATAAATGCCATCAAAAACAGCCCTTTTTCCAAATCACATTTCTTAATTTTGGGCTTTGTTGTAATGAGGAGGATGGGGCATGCCTCACTAGCGCATACATTTTTGGATACTTACATAATTGCATACTGAGTCAGAAAATCAATGTTTACATTTGCCCATATAGTCCAGGCAAAATAGCATTTTTCGCAGGACTAATTGTAAAATAATTTTTTTTCAGCTTGGATCATTTCTATGAGATGTCCAGAGCAACATACTAAAAGTGCTAAGACATCCTAGTTGAGGAAATGTAAAAATAATTGAGGAAAGTAAATTTCCCATTGAACTGAATGGGATTCGGGTGGATTTTGGAGGAAAATGTACACTGGCCGCCCTCCCAGTGACGTAACAATCAAGCTACACTACTAGTACATTTTGGCCTGAAGCATGAGGGGGAAGCTACTTTCACCATATATCCCATACATTTTCTGAAAGCCCCTCAGGATATTCTATAACACGGCATGGTTTGACATTGAGGTATGCCCCTTCTCATTACAATATATCCCAAAATTAAGAAATTTGGCACAAAATGGGCAATTTTTGGTGACATTTAGGCCAGCGGCGTGTAGGGAAAACATATTAGACCCCATAAACCATATATTTTCTGAAAGCTTATATGCCCAGGATTTCACCCAAGAAAATGTTCTCACATCCCACCACCTCCTTATTTTAAAGCTTATGCCTATTTTGGGGGAAAATGAAAAAAAATATTGAACAAAACACTTGAACTTGAACAAAAGTGCCTATGGGATGTATTAGAAAGTAATAAACCTTGAAAAGTAATACGTTTTAGGATCTCAGTAAATATAAATTTAGACAGGTTCCACCCCTCCTCCCCTTGATACCCATTTATAGATCAGCTGGTATTGGTGATTTTGATGTACTGTATAGCTAATGCATTTGGACCTGAGGTATTAAAGGAGAAATCCGGGCAAAATTGACCCAAAACTCTATTTTCTGTGGTCAAGGCGAGCTGTCAGTGAAAAAAAACCCGACAAAAATTGATCTTGCCTACCCCAAGTTATGCTCCTGTCCGATTTTGCATCCCAGCGGCTGTAACGGGGCAAGTTGGAAACACGCCTATTTTGCCTCTTAAAATGTTCGAAATTCAATTTCAAGTGCATGGCCATGTTAACATAGCACTTCGAAGCGAACACAGTTGATATGAGCATAGTAGGTGACCTAGAAATGCTAAAAAGTTGAGCTAATTCACTCAGTCTACATACCTCTGTTGAGTTCCTGATTCCAGCGAAGCCCACAAAAGTCGACCGTCGAGCTCGATACAATCCAATATTCCAAAACGTGATTTTCCACCAGAAAAACGATTCTCATGAATTAATGTGATCATGTTCATATAGTAATGACCATGTAGCTACATAGCTTAGCCGTAACATGAGCAAAACATTGCAAACACAACATCTTGCAGCTGGAGTTCTCGCGCATGCTCATGGGTAGCCTACGCTATTGGCTGCGCCAGGCCGGGTGGTAGTTTCGGCAAGATCAGAGAGAGTAGGCTAGTGATCGAACAGGTGACACACAACTAGCTTGGAGTTGGACCTTGAGGAATATCGGAGAAGATGGTTCGAATTTGTGCCTTTCCAAATTGCGGGAACAAAATGAAGGATATATGTGCTTGAGTTTTCATCGTCTGCCTCTACGCAACAGAGAGACTTTGCAGTTGTGGCTGGTTGCACTGCAACTTGATGTGCAAACACCCTTGCACACATTACGAGAGAGAGACTACCGTGCCTGCAGTGATCATTTTGATGATGAAGACTTCACCAAAAAGAGTGATAAGCACCGGTATCTGAAGGCAAATGCCATTCCGAAACAAAAAAGGACAGCTATGGACAGTTTGGAGGTAATCATTTCTTTTTCACTTTATTATCTTCGAGGCAAGATTCGAATAGCCTCTTACATGTAACCCTATGCTTATGGAGCTTTTTCAATTATTATCATATCAATTATTTGTTTTCATTTCATCGATTGAATTTCTTATGTGTACGGTCTGCTTTGATATTGAAAATATCGTTTAGAAGAGAATACTGGATGTTCAACCCTGTTGTAGTACAGTTAGTGATAGGCTATGCTAGATGTGAGGTGTTGGGGGAGGGGAGTCTTATTGCTAACAGTGCAGGCGAAGTGCACATAGCACTACCATAGCCGTTGCATCGAAAATGGACTGTCGATGTCACTGCTTGGGCCTTTTTAGTCTGGTTACAGTTATTTCTTCTTTATACTCTAGGGACATCATCCAGTGGGATAGACAACGAATTAGCTGCAGTGCCACAGTCAACTCCGAAGAAGACGTCACTCAAGTCTGGCCAGCCCTATAGTTTCAACATCTTACTATCAAGTCCACAGACAACCCAACAATATCCTAAAAGGGCTTCATTATCTGGCACATATCTTGCTCGACCTGCTTTATGGCAACAATTAGTGAGTTCTTTCAATTATGTATGCTTTTTGAAACTGTATTTTAAAAAATCAGACACTATTGTAGAATATTGTTGTTATTACAAGTGAAATATCTTTTCTGAATTGAAGGACCGGGCTGCCACTGCATCTACTTCCGGTACCTCATCATCATACAATGTCCCTCACACAGCCAGTGGACAAGTGAGTATACTTTTTCAATAGAGGTCTACACTCTTTCTGACACTGTTATTATTATGTAGTCAAGCCTTGAAAACCTCATTATCATGTTTGAAATGTGGATGGACTTTTCAAGCATCACTTTTATTGTTATTATTGTAGGAGCTGTCTGCATCTGCATCTAGTCCATCTGTGACTATCCCCTGCGGTGTTAGTGAGGATGTGTCAAAAGTAAGTAGAATGTATTACCTTACATGCTTTTGCACAACTGTTAGCTTGATATGTAATAAATCCTAATGTTGTATGATGGAAAAGTCAGAATCAGCCCAGGTAAGCATCATGCTCCAAATTCTAAACATAAAATGAGTTGTGCAGTTCAGTACTTAGTTTTCACAAAACACCTAGTCATGACCAGCTCGCCTTGACCACAGAAAATAGAGTTTTGGGTCAATTTTGCCCGGATTTCTCCTTTAAGAAAAAGTAATCGACCCCTTATGCTATACCTTTTCTGAAAGCTTACATCCACAGGGTGTCATATAAAATGAATTGAGACAGGTCCCACCCTCTTCATCTCTTCACTATCCATGTATGAGTGTATTTGGGACTAGTTTCATTAGCTTGTGTATAGCTCATTTGCATATTCAAGATGCTACTTTTCATGAGTACTTTCATCATATAAAGCTTTATTTTGATAGGACTAAAGGAAAAAACTAGCCCCATTCAGACATGTTCTGGCCTAATATTGGTGCACATATCAGATTGATGAGAATTTAACATATTTCCTCAACTAGGATTTCTTTGGACCTTAAGCTGAAAAAAAAAATCTTTTAAATTACTCCCTATTTTGGCCCCAAAATGGGCTATTTTGCCTGGACTAAGATGTCTTTCTGAAGGAATATATGGAAATTATGTTAATTTTCTCTGAAGCATGAAGGGGAAACTAATTCACCCTACATCCCATATATTTTCTGAAAGCTTACACCATCAGGATGTGACATAACATGCAAGGTGTGACAGTGAGGCATGCCCCATCCTCCTCGTTACAATAAAGCCCAAAATTAAGAAATTATTTTTTTTTCACAATGGGCTGTTTTTGATGACATTTATGCCAGTGGCATTCAGGAGAAACATATTAAACCCCATAAAACATATTTTCTGAGAGCTTATGCCCTCAGAATTTCCACCTCCCACCCCCCTCCTTATTTTCAGGCTTATGCCCATTTTGGGTGAAATGGAAAATTCGCTTTATTTTTCATACAGAAGTGCCTATGGAATGTAGGAAAAAGTAATTAACCTTGATAAGTAATATTTTTTTGGAAAGCAGTAGGCTTCAGGATATCAGAAAACATAAATTAAGACAGGTACCATTCCCCTCCTCCTTTTGATATCCATTTAGAGATCACTTGGTACTGATGACTTTGGCGTATAGCCAATTATTCGCTATAACCTTTGAAAGAGTGGACGGATCTGCACCAAATTTTGTGTGCTAATGCTCTATTATTGGTAGATTAAAAGACTTGATTTCGGAGGCCAAGGCTTTTAAGATGGCCGACTTAAAACATGAGCGACTTTATGTTTGGCCCAGTACTTATGAACAAGTGCTTGGATTTACTCCAAACTTTGTATGTTTGCTAACACTCCATATTAAGTGCAGGAACTGATTACACTTTGAGACCAACACTTTCTGGATGGACAGCCTTTTTTGCAATAAATCTTGTGTGCTTACGCTCTATAATAGCCTACATTAACTGATTATATTTGGGATGTCTCAAATGTCACTTTGTGTGCTAATCCAAAGTCTGGGCCGTTTCAGGGATATACCTCTGGCACTTGCAGGCGACTTCACAAGAAGGTGTGTTCACAATGAGGGTCTAGTGGGAGTAACCCACCAACAAAAAATGTCTGGCAGGGGCCATTCCTCAATCAGGGGACCATGAAGAACGATTTTTAACAGGTTTCAATCAGTAACCCCACCAGCTAATCTAGCCCATTTTGGGGGGTGTCATCATACGGGGGCGTCTGCCGGGGGTAACCCACCACTAAAAATGTCTGGCAGTGGTCATTTCCCTACCAGGGGACTATGATCAGGGGTGAAAGTAGTTTGAATTTCTTACCTGTACTACAAAAAAAAAAAAAAAATTCAATAGCCTATTCTAGTGCGCCCTTGTGTTATATATGGCTCAAACAAAAAGGTATAAGCAGGCCTACGGCACTGGGCTAATTTCACACACATTCCGACATTCCATGGTAGCAAACTGAACATATACTTTCATACTCATTATCCCTTTTTCTGACTTGAAAAAATGGGTAATAACATTTAAAACATATGATGAAAATCACTTTTTTTCAAATAATGCACATGGGAAGCCACCAACCTAGAAGTCCCAAATAGATAGAAGCTTAGATAGATAGAATATTCATGCACAAAAATGTAAAACCACTTCAGGACTTCCCATTTTGTGGACTTCAAATATGCATTATTTGAAAGAAAGTGAATTTAGATATGTTTTAAACATCATTGCCCATTTTTTCAAGTCAGAAAAAGAGATAAATTCAATGCATTAGAATATTCAGTTTACTACCATGGGATGTTTGTTTATTAAACAGCTCTAGGAACTCAGGGCTGTGCAGAGACCTTTGGAGGGGCAGGGGCTCAAATTTTTAAAAAGGGCACATTGAGCAAAATTTACAAACAACATGCCAACTCTAATTACAAGTACTTTTTAATTACAAGAGGGATGGAGAATACTGTATTTTGAAAAATAAAACTCTAAGTCTCCTATCTTAATATATCCAACAATAATGCTTGTCTTTATACAGAGGCTAGGGGCGTCAGGTCAGGAATTTTGTAAGCATTTTCATGCAATGTCCTTCATTCTGGTGCATTTTACCAGGTTGCTATAGCAATTAATTCAATGGCTTACCTAATTTCATTTGATTTCACACCAAAAAGTAGTTTGCAAAGTACTATTGCCACATTACAATAGTACTGAAAATGGCAGACCCACATGTCACCTGTGGGACTCAAAACCTACTGTGTGTGTGTGTGTGTGAGCATGTGACTGGCCTTGCTACCAGGCACAAAAATGTTTAACATTTACTCAATTGTAGTCATGACTTTGAGCCTGTGTTTGAGTGTAACATTTAGGCTACTTGGTTATCCCTTTTATACAGTAATCTATATATAATAAAATGATGCAGCACAGCTCATCATGGCCTAGATCAAGAGGATAAAAACAACAAACCAAAAATGTATATAGCCATTTCTTCTAAGTTCCTCTTTTTTATTTTTTATTTTATTTTTTTGGTAGAACTCTATGGGATTAGTTGCTCTACTCTGAGCTCTTGGTTATCAGATGGAAGTCCAGCAGCTAACTAAGCCAAGTTTATAATATCAAATAAAGATATTTCCCTAGCCAAATGATCTTAACACTGAAATTGAACCATCTTATTCTCAAGCAAGTACATTACAAGTGGTACCAATGCATGCCTCTGGTTGTCTACTTTAATTTGATACCGAATACCTCCATTGTAGATGCAGGTATGTCCATATCAAAGCTTCCAAAAGACAATGAAGCAAAACCGCTTCACCCGCTGTTGTATTTTTCGGCGCTCGCGTGCGCAAAAACAAACAACAAAGAAAAAACTTCGGAGTGCCAGATGCCAGAAAATGTATTTGCAAATGGCACAAATAACTGGTGAGACATTTTAGCGAATTTCCAAGTCTGAGCAACAAGTGTTACTGTCACAAATGCCAAAGACAGGCAGGCCCTGTCAGAAGGGCACTTTTGACATCAAAGAGCAAAGGGCGGTAACCCTTATGTCTTACCACTACGGCGTACCGCCTGTCAATCTTAAACCGGTACGTAGTATAGGTGCGTAACGACTTACTTTCACCTCTGATTACAACACAATAACCAATCAGTGGTCAGACAATTTGGCCGGCTGCTCCAACTGTCACTTTTTTAAACTTAATCAGCTCCCTTAAAACTACAGATCCTGTTCCAGTTTCATCTGCCTACAATTGTGCTGACAGTTGACTCATGTTTAAAACTACTCTGTTATTTAACTGTGCAACCACTCTTCTGTCAGTTGTCATCAGTTGCCAACTGTTCCTCTGTCCACAACTGTTTCAAAATAAGAGCCCTCACTACAATAACTGGTGTTAAGTGATTTTACAATTTAAACTACTCAACTATGTAACTTCTTAACCATTCCAACTGTCACTTGTCACCAACTTTGTCCTCTGCCTCTGTCCACAACTGTTTCAAAATAAAAGTCCTATAAAAAGTCTATAATAATCCACTGTTGCACAATTTAACTACTAAAAATTCTCAACTATTTAACTGTTTAGTGACTCCAACTGTTGGTGGTCATCAACTATTGTGCGCCCCCCTCCGCAACTGTTTCCTCTGTCGACAACTGTTTCAAAATAAAAGTCATCACAAAAATAATCAATTGATCACTCATTAAACTAGTTAAATGAATCCGCTATTTCACTCTTCAGTGACTCCAACTGTCAGTTGTCATCAATTATGAGCCCCTTTTCTCTGTCCACAACTATTTCAAAATAAAAGTCCTCTCTAAAATAATTATAAATATAAAAATAATTATACTTAACTATTTGACTGTTTAACCCCTCCAACGGTCATGTCACCTACTTTGACGTCCACCTACTGTTTCTTCTGCCCACAACTGTTTCATCTCTAGTCTCTTGGTACTAAAGGTCAACCATTAACACCTAGTGGCGTGGGGTGGTAGTGCATGTACTAATTATCAGTCAGGATACTACAGTTTCAAATTAAAAAGTCCTCACTATAATAATTTTATTTAAAATAATTAAACTGTTTAACAATACAACTATTTAACTGTTCATTGACTCCAACTGCCAGCAACCGCCTGAAGGGCCTAGCAACCACTTCCACAGTCGCAACCTAGCAACAGACATGGTTAACATAGGAACCACCCTAGCAACCACCATACCTACACCAGCAACAGCCTAGCCAATACTTCTTTAGTTGCAACCTAACGACCAACATAGCAACCGACATGACCAACCTAGCAATCACCCTAGCAACCACCGCACCTATCCTAGCAACAATCTTAACTACCCTGGCAATGGCCTAGCATCCACTTCTACAGTTGCAACCTAGCAACCAACATGACTAGCATAGCAACCACCCTAACAACCACCGCACCTACTCTGGCAACAACCTAGCGACCACCTGAACTACCCTAGCAACGGCCTAGCAACCACTTCCACAGTTGCAAACTAGCAGCTTACGTAGCAACCAACATGAGTAACCTAGCAACCACCTCAACTATCCTAGCAACAACCTAGCCAATACTTCCAGTTGCAACCTAGCGACCAACATAGCAACCGACATGACCTCCCTAGCAACCACTGCACCTACCCTAGCAACAACCTAGCGACAACCTCAACTACCCAAGCAACGGCATAGCAACCACTTCCATAGTTGCAATTGTAACAGGTTGAAATCATCCTTTGTATATTTAAATGTATATTTGCACAATAGATCTAGTTTGTTATATAGTAGGGCTGTTTAACTCTTTATAATCATAGGAATTGTGCACAAAATGAAAGAAGCATGAAAATTTCAGGGTTTGTTCTTGATGACATAAGCTTTGATTTAAGATGTGGAAGCCCTCTCAGTTTGACCCCTGGGGTCAGCTAGAGGTCATTGACCCCTGAGACATGATATTTCTATGCCTGGTATTAAAAACAGGTGTGCAATGGTCCCTAAAAGCTCTGCCGAATCTCTAAGCTGACAAAACGTGTAGAAATGCACCTTCTCCAGCAACCCACTTTGGATTGCTGTACTTTGTGTTGTTACCAATAAACCGTCTTTCAACTAATACAGGTTTCGGCATCATTCATTTTCCTCCCTGTAATGACCACGCATAGAACAAAACATTTGTTCAACAGTTGGTGGCCTTCCGACGTTCAGGGGAGGAAAGGGGCTTCTGGGCTCCGGCCTAGGGGACTTCCATCCAGTCCAGTGGACAGACAAATAGCTGCAGCAACTTCTCATCAGGTAAGAAGAAACCTATTTCAGGTTTCGGCATCATTCCTTTTCCTCCATGTAACGACCACGCATAGAACAAAGATTTTGTTCTAACAATACAAACTTCCCTTTCTGTGAGTCTGATCACATGACACTAAATTCTGATGAGTTCAACACCCCCAGAGGTCAATGATGGTCATTCAGGGGTCAAAGGTCAAGGTTGATTGAAAGACAAATCAACCACATTTCAGTAATTCTAAATACAAACTTCCCTTTCTGTGAGTCTGATCATAACAAACCCATTTCTGATAACTCCAACACCCCCAAAAGTCAATAATGCTCAGAGGTCAAAGGTCAAGGTAAAAAAAAAACACACCTCATTTTCAGTAATTCTAAATACAAATGTGCATTGTATTCTATTAGAAATTGCACGTAAATATGAACATGACAACAAATATAGGCCTATGAATATGAACATGAAAAGAACAGGCCTACTCCCAATGCAACAAAAATACAATAGTTCAACAGGTTAGACTACATAATGAAATGATTATAATACAGTGGAATTTGTCGTACAAGCCTTGACGGGGTTGCATCAGTGCTGGCCTTCAGTGTTGGCATACTACTTGTATCATATATTTAGTGACTGCAGTCACCAGAACTTGTGCACAGTAGGGACGAGGACGAGTCAAGATTGAGTCCTTGAAGCTTCAGGTCAGTGTCAAGAACGAGTAAAAAAAAAAAAAAAAAAAAAACGTCCAGAACGAGTAAAAGCTTGTCAGTTTTGATATCCTTGATCAGAGGCCTACAGAATAAGCTAGTTTTTTTGTTTGTTCTGCCCAAATTCTGTCTATTACTCTAATACACTGCTCTGTTATCAACATATTAAGCCCACCCAGACTTTGAATCATCGTAGTACATGAAGAGCAAATTCTATTTTTGTAGTGAAACTTTATTCCCCTATAACACTTACATAAACATAATTGCAGTGTAATACAGATAATGACCCTTTGTAGATGCAGATAATGACTCCTTTACACCCCCCGCCCTACCACAAACACAAGTGATGGAGACGAGACCATCTATGCCGATTCCAAATCAATGATGACCGATAGGATCAATAGGAGCATTGGTCTTATGCAGGGGTGGGCAATTATTTTGGTCAAAGGGCCACATTGGCTTTTAGATTTTGACTAATGGGGTAGGTATTAACAGTGAACCGGTTGATGCCAGTAAATTGCCATGTCTCAAAACAGTAGCCCCACTTTCTCCAGGGGACATGTTAACATGCAGGATTAAAAGGGGGGATCTGTAGGAATACAAAAATAAATTGATAAATCAGGCCTATAATCTCTGTCACCTTGGCTAAATGAGAAATTATTCTATTTTGGGAAGGCTCCACAGGCCATATTAAATAGCTCAACAGGCCTCACGTGGCCCCCGGGTCTTAGTTTGCCCAGGTCTGGTCTTATGAAATGAGCAGCATTAGATGCAACAAAGTACGCAACAGTAGAAGCCTCATCCCCCTCAGCCATGTCCACCCTAAACAAAAATCATGTGTGTAATGGGTGTCTCCTATGTACAGTATGTTCCTACCCATGTTTTCCAACCCCCACCAAATGCAATGCCATCACCACTTATGCTCTTTCCCTGGGCCTATAACAACCTATACAAATGTTTTTGTCTTTTATGCATGTCCTATGTACTTATGTACATCCCCTGATACAAATCTGTTCTCGTCTTATATGCTGTCTGTGGCTTATGTACATACTCTATGTTTGCTGTACAGAATGTAAAATCAGTGCAGAAAGGAAACTGTGAAAACAAAGGGACAATAAACCAACCAACCAACTACCTAACTAACTAACTAAATGAGTTCCATATGCTCATAAACTTTACATTTCCATCCAAAGATAAACCTTTTTTAATGCAAGCTGAGAATGCCTCCACTTTAGGC
The DNA here is from genome assembly GCA_027497455.2 of Sardinella longiceps. Classification (NCBI taxonomy): domain Eukaryota; kingdom Metazoa; phylum Chordata; class Actinopteri; order Clupeiformes; family Clupeidae; genus Sardinella; species Sardinella longiceps. Next base: position 1,604,101 of record JAODXP020000016.1, on the reverse strand, counting down.
CAATTTTAAGGTTCGAGGGGGTTTTGTTGTCAGTTAAACCACTTATGTACAATGCAAAAAGAAAGTACTGTAAGTTTTTCAGGGGCCCTGGTAAGATAAATCACCACACCACATTAATGGCATCTTTGCAAGACCACACTTCATTTATTAACTGTGCGCAAATCAGGCAAAAAGTTAGCAGCTTCAAGAACAAACCTTCGGAAGTTTCATGCTTCAAGAACAGCATCAACACTACTACTACTACACCTTCAATTGTTTAATGAAATACAATGGAGCTGTAAGTTTGCATTTAGAATAAAGTTCTTTTTTCCCCCCAAGCGACCTTGACATTTGACATCTGAGCGACCATTGATGGTGGGTGGGTGATGGGGCGGTGGTTGTTGGTCAAATGGTCTTATCAGAAGTAAGCGCGGCGCTGATTGTTTTTCATCTGCTCCTCCACAGCAATCCACTTGTTGCTCCAGGGCGAAGGATCTCTAAGCTACGTCGCCTTGTTGTTCCATGCGCCCCACAATGTTTGATTCAAGATACCGGCTGCTTGGTGTTATTCTCCTATGCTTGTCATATGGACTAATTACATCTCTTTCACCCGTTGGGGTAGAGAGCTATGATTGTCTATCCAGACGTTTGCGCATTTCGCCGGCACTTTATATTTCTATAATGTTTATACTGTTAACTCGTCTGGTTGCCAACTACATTGTCTATCCAGTAAAATTATTTTTACAAACACTGATATTTTTATGCTCACCTGCCAACTCCTAAGGTATAACTGTAACTATTTTAAAACTGCTAGATTGAAACATCTTAGTTTTGCTTCTTTTAATGTCTGGAAATGTTGAGCCTAACCCTGGGTCCGCATCCACAATTGGTAATCTAACTACCCCTTTAGATTTTAAGGCACAAAATGGCCTTGGTTTGCTTCATATATATGCCAGGAGTTTAGTTCCCAAATTAGATTTGGTTCAAGCTTGGGTGTCAACCTCTGATCCTGATGTATTGGTGATATCGGAATCCTGGCTGAAAAAGTCTATTTCAGATCCCTCCATCCAGATTAAAGGTTATAATTTATTTCAATGCGATCGCCCAAGTAAAGGGGGTGGAGTTGCAATATATGTCAAAACAAGATTCAACTGCTCCATAACAATATCCATTTCACGTCCCAAGCTTTTTGAATTTCTGTCTGTTGATATTACATTATCTTCTACCTCTTTCTTAACAGTTATTGGTTGTTATAGGGCCCCCTCTGCCTCCAAGGAGTCCTTGGACCAGTTGGCAGATCTACTAGCTGATTGGCAGGATAGAGAATTTGTGTTACTGGAGGACCTAAACTGTGACTGGCTTTCTGCCTGTTCTGACCCCCTGAAGCGTATATGCACTGAATTTTATCTTACTCAGATAGTTTCTTCTCCTACCCGTCCAAATGTTAAAACACCAAGTCGTTTTTTTGTGTTTTTTTTTCAAATGATATCAGTGAGCACTGCACTATATCTTGTATCAGGGATACTAGGCTTCCCAAAACGAAACCCTGTATACTAATTAAGAGAAATTTTACAAGATTTGTTGAACAGGCTTTCTTACATGATCTTTATAACTGTGATTTCCAAAGAATCAGTCTAATTCCTGACATCAACATTGCATGGAATTATCTCCACAGGCCTTTTCTTTCTGTCACTAATAAACATGCTCCTATGACCTGCTATAGAATAAAAGGGCGGGATAATCCATGGTTTTCCCCAGAGTTGGCCTCACTGATTCACAATAGAAATTCTGCTTGGGCTTTAGCTAGAGCCACAGACTCACAATCTGACTGGATTAAGTTTAGATTTCTGAGGAACAAATGCACTTACTTGATAAGAAAATGTAAGTCTGACTTTTTTCTTAAATCTGTGTCTGATAATTTAAATAACCCCTCAAAATTTTGGAAAACTATCAAGTCTTTGGCTCAGCCCCCGTGTGATACAGCTCTGCCACACCACATAGTTAAAGACACGCAACAGGTCTCAAATAAAGAGAAAATTGTGAATTTATTCAGTGAACATTTCATAAAATCAGGAAAGCTATTTGATCAGCTTCACACTACTGACAATATCCCCTCTTTTGACACCCCCTTCCTGACATTCCTGATACTCAGGATGGGTTTAATTTTGAGGCTATTCCAGTAGTTGCAGTACTCAAGGCCCTCAAACAAATTGATACCAGTAAATCAGCAGGCCCTGATGGTCTTGATCCTGCCTTATTCAAATTGGCAGCAGACATAATTGCAGAACCTTTTACTTTTATTTTTAATTTATCTCTCTCTTCCAATGTCATTCCAGATGTTTGGAAAACAGCCCATGTGTTACCCCTCTTAAAAGGGGGGACCCTGCTGATCTAGACAATTATCGCCCAATATCAAAATTGTCTGTCCTTGCTAAGATTCTGGAGTCCCTTGTGAACACTCAAATGAAAGAATTTCTGCTACAGCACAAAATTCTTAGCCCGGCTCAGTCAGGTTTCAGGTCCCCTGCAGCAACACAGGTTTTAAATGACATAATTATAGCATTGGATAGGAAGATGAGCTGTGCAGCATTGTTTATTGACCTCTCCAAGGCCTTTGACACAGTCAACCATGCCATCTTGTTAAAAAGACTGCTTCACATTGGCATGAGCTCAAATGCCGTGGGTTGGTTTAAGGACTATCTATCCAACAGAACCCAAGCTGTTTGTGGCTGATGGTGTCAGCTCCCTGTCTATGTAATGAATGGGGACCCCCAAGGATCCATATTGGGTCCAGTTCTTTTTACTATATATATTGACACCATTGCCTCTGCTGTTGGAAATGCTAAGATCCATCTCTACGCAGATGACACAGTTCTGTACTGTGATGCCCTACCCTTTCTCAAGCAAACCAAATGTTACAGCAGTCTTTTAACTCTCTGCAGAACGCTTTCACTGATCTAAGATTAATTTTAAATGCTAAGAAGACTAAGGTTATGCAGTTCACTAAATCGAAAGCCGCTTCCACTTCCCTAAATATAACCACCCTGGATGGCCATTGTTTGGAGAATGTTGAAGTGTACAAATATCTAGGACTGTGGATCGATGATAAGATCACTTTTAAATTTCATATAGGTAAGTTGGCTCAGAAACTGAAAATCAAGCTTGGATTTTATTTCAGAAACAAAGCATGTTTTACACTTTCAGCTAGAAAGAAATTGGTACATGCCACTTTCCTTCCTGTACTGGATTATGGCGACATCCTATATATGAATGCTGCCTCTTCCACTCTGCACACACTTAACACAGTTTATCATGGAGCTTTGCGTTTCATCTCTAATGCCAAACCGCGCACTCATCATTGTACACTCTATGAACTGACTGGTTTCAGCTCTCTCTCACTGCACAGATGGACTCATTGGCATATTTTTATCTATAAAGGTATTATAGACAAACTGCCTTTATATCTCTCCCATTTACTTTGCCAAATTCAATCAACTTATAGTTTGCGTTCAACATACTACTTGACACACCACGAACTCAAACTGAATTTGGGAAGACAGCTTTTAAATTTGCAGCTCCCTGGTGCTGGAATTTTCTTCAAAAAGAACTTAGGTTGTCTACTTTTATTTCTTTAAATCATTTTAAAAAACTAATCTCTCAGCTCAAATCTGACAGCTGCAAATGTTTTCCTTGGTCTAGGCTTTCAATTACTGTTGTTGTGTGCTATGCCCTGTCCTGTTTGATTGTTTTACTTTTTTGTTTCTGTTTATTGTTTTTTAAGTCTGTCCATGTTGTCTTTGTATGGTTGAATTTGTCCTTTATGCTTTATGTTTTTTTTTTTTTTTGTAACTTGTATGTCTTTATGTCAGGGCTCCCTTTAAAAAGAGGCTCAAGGTCTCAATGGGACTCACCTGGGAAAATAAAGTTTAAATAAAAATAAATAAAAAAGTGAGTTTCTTATATCAGACTCACAGAAAAGGAACTTTGTATTTAGGATTACTGAAATGTGGTTTATTTGTTTTTCAATCAACCTTGACCTTTGACCTCTAAGTGACCATTATTGACCTCTGGGTGTGTCAAACCTATCAGTAATGAGTTTCTTATGATCAAACACACAGAAATGCATTGGTCTATCACATTTACATACTAAAGTACACATATATTTAATACCAGGCATAGAAATATCATGTCTCAGAGGTCAATGACCTCTAGCTGACCCCAGGGGTCAAACTGAGAAGGCCTCCACATCTTAAATCAAAGCTTATGTCATCAAGAACAAACCCTGAAAATGTCATGCTTCTTTCATTTTGTGCACAATTCTTATGCTTAACAGCCCCACTAATATAGTTTTCCTCTATGGTACACTGTTATGGTATGAGGGTCCTGGTAGCCCCTCCTCTTCCCCATCTCCTCTTCCTCCTTCCTGTTTCGTTTCCTTATGGATAGAGGTAGGTTTGGAGATATTAGCTTATATGAATCTATGAAAATGTTAATGTTAAAAAGTGCCATCTATAGGTTTAGGCTAATTGCATTTATTTTATTCTATGTACATAATTTTTGGGTTATTTTTGTAAGATGGCTTTTCTGAAAGTAATGTTTATGTTTTTGTGTCACGCCACATGTGGGAACCAGCCCCACTGTGGATTCCAGTTGTAGTTAGCTGTGATCTTCATTTTGTTTGTACGGTTTTTGATTGTTTTAGGAGTTGGAGGAGGTAGCCTAACCAGGACCAACATTTTGTTTATGCATATTCTTGTACAAGTGTGCCATGTTTTTATTATTTCTTAGGTGACTTAATGTACGTTGTATTACGTTACGTTACGTTACCACTTCCACAGTTGAAACCTAGCAACCAACTTAGCAACCGACATGCTTAACCTCACAAACACCCTAGCAACCACCGCACCCACCCTAGCAACAATCTAGCAACTACCTCAAGTATCCTAGCAATGGCCTAGCAACCACTTCCACAGTTGCAACCTAGCAATCAACATAGCAACCGACATGACTAACGTAGCAACCACTGCACCTACCCTAGCAACAACCTAGCAACCACTTCAACAGTTGCAAAGTATCAACCAAGACAGTAAATTGCATTTTCGTGAACTCGTAATTTCCTTGAAATGACATTTTCTAGTTTCTTTTAGACCTATTAACAGTTACAAGGAAGGGGGCTACTCAAATAGGTTCTCTTTTCAGACAAGTACAGGTATATTGCTCCAATTACACAAAAAACAGAAATACATTAAAACTTGTGGTTTTAATCAGGTTTTGCAGACCTATGCAAACTTGTCTTCGAGATCGAACAACTTACAATTGCACCCCAACCAACATTGACTGACCACTACCTTATTACTCTAGAAATACCAGTCGACCATGTAGCGCAAAATGTGACCCACTACTACACTAGAGGCATAACGCCTAAAACCACTGACGATTTCATTGGAAAAATTCCTGACCTTACACCAACACGCTATGATAGTCCTATCCCATCACCAACACATATCGACCAATTTACTGATCATGTTATGAACACATTACATTCAACACTTGACTTAATTGCTCCACTTAAAAAGAAAACAAGGAAGGTAGAAAAAACTGCCCCTTGGTACACCACACATACACGTACATCAAAACAGGCTGCTCGCAGACTAGAAAGGAAATGGCTCAACACTAAACTCGAAGTATTTCACATTGCCTGGAGAGAGAGCCTGAAAGAATACAAGACTGCACTGAACAATGCTAAAACAGCTTATTATTCCTCGCTTATACATGAACACAAAGACGATCCAAAATTCCTCTTCAACACTATATCAAATTTGACAAAAAGTAAGACTGAAGTAACTCAGTCCATTCCAAGTTTCCTGAATTTTTTCAATGAAAAAATTGAAACCATACGACTTAAAATTAGCAACATGCCTACAGCCTCTCTACTAACTACTGATAGCTGTAGCCAACCCGTAGCATACCTTGACTCCTTTATGCCCACTGATATATTAGAAATTTCTTCTCTCATTACTAAAGCGAAGGCGTCAACATGCCTACTTGATCCTATTCCTACTCACCTCCTCAAGGCAGCCTTTACACCGCTAGCTGAGACATTACTTGAAATTATCAATAGCTCACTCCTAGCGGGACATGTACCAACTACTTTCAAGACATCAGTCATTAAACCATTGATTAAAAAACCAAACCTTGACCCTGATGTTCTGGCTAATTACAGACCTATATCCAACCTTCCTTTTATATCCAAAATTCTAGAAAAAATTGTGTTCAAACAAATTTGTCGCTTCCTAGACGAAAACAAAATCCAGGAAGTCTTCCAATCAGGATTTAGAGCTAATCACAGCACTGAAACAGCCTTAGTTAAAGTCTTCAACGACCTCCTTCTTTCCATGGACAATGGTAATGTATCCATATTAATCTTACTTGATCTTAGTGCAGCTTTTGACACCATTGACCACGATATCCTACTACACAGACTCGAACATACGATAGGCATTAGAAATTCAGCACTAGCTTGGTTCAAATCCTACCTCACTGATCGATACCAATTTGTACATGCTCACAACGTCTCATCTTATCATGCTAAAGTTAAATATGGCGTTCCGCAAGGCTCAGTACTGGGCCCCCTACTATTCTCTCTATATATGCTACCTCTGGGTGAAATCATTAGGAAACATGGCATTGCATTTCACTCATACGCAGATGATACACAGCTTTATCTCTCTATGAAGCCTAGCGACTGTACTCCGACAACCAAACTTAATGCCTGTCTTGAAGACATTAAAGTTTGGATTAGGGCTGGGCGATATTCCGGTATTACGACTACGATACGATATGTTTTTGATATCGGATTGTAATTAATAATATCGTCATATCGGTGTCATCTTAATGTTGGACCATTTTATCAAAATCCACTCGCTCTATTGTGTTTTGACCCGTCACTGCCGCAGCCAGAGCCAGTTCTCTCACGTTGCTCAACAGCGCCCCTTTCATAATGCATGTGCTGCCAAATAGCAATTGCACCCTTTCAGTTCAAACACGGCGGAGACAGTAGAAGAAGCAGAGCTTGCATCAAAGAAAAAGAACATTGTCTCGCTTATATTTCCGCCATTCTAACGTTTCAGTATGTCCTGTGTTTGTAGCCTTTCAGCCTACTTGAAGTAGGCCTACTGCTAACTCATGCCTACACACGCACACAGGTGTATGCGTCTGCTCTGTTGCTCCGAAGTTTAGTGTAACTCCGATGTCAGTGAAAACAAATATTTTACCGACGCAATCATAGACGTTAACTCGCATGTTCGATATTTAGGTTGTTAATTAGCTAGATGATTAATGTTGTCGCTTAGAAATCTCTTCTCTTGAACGGAATACCCCGCAAATATCAGTTTCAAAATTACAGCGCGAGTGAGAGAGGACGGTGAAACAGTTCGGAGCGCAACTGAGAGAGAGAATGTTTGTGAGCGTCATTATAGCAATAGCATTGGCTATATGCAGACGCATATCTGAACGTATACCCTCTGTCTCTCTCTCATCTTCAAATCACTTCGTCACTGAGAGCTTTTTGCAGGGCAAAATGGCAATATGGCAAAATGCATTTTAAAGGTATGCTCATGCAATGTAGGTCTACTCATGTAGGCCTATATCATAATGCCATATTTTCATTGAGCCTGTTTAAAATATAGGCCTAGTAGGCTATAATTTAAAGGGCCACCATCCAAATTTTTTTTTTATTTTTTTATTTTTTTTTTTTTTGTGAACTTGGTACATAAAAGACAACATCTGTCTGGCACTACTTGAACATGTTAATGATTTCTGATAGCAAAAATTATATCAATATCATGCTACAATTTTTAATTGGTATTCACCTCCTAGCCTGACATAGCCCGCCCATAATACGAATGTTCATACGTATCCATGGTCTGGGAACGGTCCTCTTGGGCGTGTTTATATCGGTAGAGAGTCTACCGGCCAATAAGCGACGCTGATTAGACGAGCTGTCCAATTGTTTCAAACCAAAAGTGAATGCCCTCCCCCCGCAGTATAATCGCGCCAGGTTAAAGAACCTCCAGACCATGAATACGGATGAACAGCAGTATTATGGTCGGGCTATGTCAGGCTATTCACCTCCACCAATCCATGTTGAACAGGACGAAAATTAAAATAAATAAATAAATGTTAAATGTTGCAGAGCTGTTGGCCCGTTTCACTCTTCGTCGTTAAAATATCGATATATATCCTATATCGCCCCTTGGCCCCAAAATATCGGGATATCAGTTTTGGCTCATATCGCCCAGCCCTAGTTTGGATGTCAAAAAATTTCTTATGCTTGAACTCAGATAAAACTGAAGTTATGATGATTGCCTCTAAACAACTGAAGGACACCTCGCTTCACCATCATAGCTCACTTAGCAGTCCTACACTCTCATTTAGCTCACAAGTGAAAAATCTGGGGGTACTTATTGATCAAGACCTCTCCCTGAATAGCCATGTAAAGCACATTTCTAAAACATCATTTTTTCACCTTAGAAACATTGCTAAGGTTAGGAATTTCCTGTCCTTTGAGGATGCTGAAAAACTTATACATGCATTTGTTACCTCCAGACTCGACTACTGCAATGCTCTGTTCTCAGGGTGCAGTAACACCTGCATTAAAAGTCTACAGCTAATCCAAAATGCAGCAGCTAGAACACTCACTAGAACTAAGAAATATGAACATATTTCTCCCATTCTAGCATCTCTACACTGGCTTCCTGTCAAAAGTCGAATTGACTTCAAAATCCTTCTCATGACGTATAAGGCACTTAATGGCTTAGCTCCTGCATATATTACAGATTTACTTGTTCCATACCATCCAGCAAGACCTCTGAGATCTCAAAATGCTGGCCTCCTTGAAAAAGTGACCATATCTAAAACTACAATTGGGGGAAGAGCTTTTGCCTATCGAGCACCTCTTCTATGGAATTCTATTCCTCCCTACATTCGCGAAGCGGACACTCTCAATACCTTTAAGTCTAGACTTAAAACCTTCCTTTTTGACATTTCCTATAATTAGGAGTGGGCCATGGCATATCACCACTCCTCTTGGGCTTTCTTGGGAGGGCTACCTCTGCTGTTTTTCCAAGGCGGCCACTGACCACCCCCTTCTGGGTTGGTGAGATGCCATGTACCATACCTTAGTTATGCTGCGATAGCCTAGTGCTGCCACCTTCTGCACACTTGCCATCCTGTACAACCCTCTTTCTCCTCTCTCTCTCTCTCCCTCTCCTCACTCTAGCTAGATTATATGACACATATCATGAAGTGATATCCTCCTAGATTGGCCTAATCCTCTTGTTTCTGTTTCTCTTTGTTTCTCTTGCCTCCTCTGCCCCGACGCACTGGCTGAGTGATGAACCTCCTGTACCTCCCTGCCACCAACCCTACCCCACTACGGATGCTGACCAACCTCCCCGGAGCCACACACCATGACCATCCCCCTTTTCTCTGAGGCCCGTGATGGAACTGGCCTGATGGCCCCCTGATGACCACTACTTAGATGGCGACCAACACCCAATGAACTCTGATCCCACTCCAAATACTGACTAATCCCACACTCCAACTACTAACTCCATCCCTTGGCCCTGACTGTCGCACAAACTATGTGTATATCATCTCTGACTACATTCAGTACTCATACTGTTTTGTGTTAACCATGGTCAATCTATGCATCAGACTTTACGGATACTTTATTAGGCCCCAGGCAGGTAGGCTGAGTCCATGAGGCGTGGATCTGCCCAAGGTTTCTTCCTACATAACAAACTATTTACAAAGCGAGGGAGTTTTTCCTTGCCCCTGATTCTCATGGATGCTTCCCGTACTGTCTGTAAAGCGCCGCGAGACAATGTACTGTATTTGTGCGCTCTACAAATAAAATTGAATTGAATTGAATTGAATTGAATCGAAAAAAACAACGCTTCATACTTCATTTGCGGTGGACAGTTTAGTGTCAGTGCAAGATGGTCTACACAGAATTCAAGCTGTGTGTCACTGTGTGTGATTCTGAGCTTATAATTTGACATTATATGTGGATTATTTTTCAAAGATTATTAAGATGTGTCGCCTCAAATCAACATTGTACCATAGAGGAGAAAGTAAAACAGTTAGTATTTTTAAGATATAAGGCTAATCTTTTTCTTTAAAATACCAATACCTACAGCTAAACTCTACAATACATAATACATATAAAACATTGCAGCTCAAACATTTCAAACTATTCATAATCAATAAAATTTTGTATGTTAATCAAGAAAATTCTTTAATGACAGACAGATACTGTACCTGTCTTAATAGATGCCTCCACACTAGGGCCCTCACGGTCATCTTCAGCAAGGGTGGCCACAGTAAAGTGGTACTTCTCTCCTGGATGAAGTCCAGTCACCTCCATTTCAGAACCAGCCACCACAATGCTGTGCTGTTCTTGGTGTCCACACCAGTTGACTTTGTACCTGTTGTGCAGAAAGAGTGGCACCACTTTCCCCTAAGGTCTATATTTCTGGAGTTTAATTCTATGCATCAAACACACAGGTAGATTTATCATCCGTTTTGCGATGGTGCTATCCGTTTTCAGGTGCTATTTCCACACAAAGACTGTTTTGGACGCACCTGCCTGAAATAGCAAAGCTGTGCCTGAAATCGCAAGCTGCGCTTGAGGGAGGGGAGTGGGATGCTAGGCCAGGCCGATGTGCAAACTGCATCAAATTACATATTCCATGGTATTTATGTGTAAGAGCGTGCCTGTATTTTGCGTAGGGCAAATACTGTCTCTTCACAGCAGGTCTAAACCAAGCGCAAATCGTTTTGTGTTACAATTTACTTTGTTTAATGGCAGCAGTGATCCGGCCAGGATGAAGTCGGATACATGTTTGGGAGCAGATACATGTTTGCCTCGAGAATTACTCTTTTGTAAAGTCAAGAAGAAATCATCTGACGATAGAAATTAAACAGCAATACCACACGCATTATTCAATTACTGAATGTAATCAAAGATGACGTCCACATTCCATCCCAACACATGTTGAACTAGAAAAATCGCTAAAATAATAATAATAAAGACCACAAAGCCATATCGGTCTGCTTTGATTTTATTTTCCCCATTGTTAATTTTAACTCATTGACTGCCAGCCGTTTTCAGAATAGAGAGCTCCATACTGCCAGAGGTTTTGGAGAATTTTGACTTTTTTAAAGAGCCACCGAATATTTTGTGTTATGACTATGTCAAGTGCCTAAGTGTATGGACAGGAAATGTGGGCATAGTTGTGGGCTACATTATGTATTATGCTGTAATGTTAAGCTGTGCTTGTGGACATGTTTGTTATTTTATTGAATGAAATGGGGTATATGTTGTGCTTGTGTACAAAGACTGAGGGCTGGGGAAATGTTTACAAGGGGACTACGTGAGCTATCATGGAACTCTGCCATGACGTTAGTCATGCGGGACATTGGGCTAATTGATTGGTGTTAATGGACTGATTGAGGCCGTGATGAGCACGGAGCCAGGATAGGCTGTTCTCTTTCATAAATAGGGGCAGCCTACTATTGTGGACGGCGAACGGCAGGAGGACACATTGGAACGTCGGACGGAAGAACTGTGTCTCAACGCAAGCTAAGTAGCCTCTAAGGGATGTCCGAGTTTCACTGCTGATAACGTTACATCTGCCGTAGAATAGTCCGATCGCTGTGTTGATACCGTTGTGTTTTACAGCCACCACCACGAAGCCGCAGCCGGCGATCACAGCTGAAGACGGCCGAGCAACAGGGAGGCTTGGCGTGTGAAGACTGGAGCCTGGAGCAAGGAGATGCGAGGACACGGCAGCGACTGTCAAACTACGCGCTCAAAACAGTGTTAAAAGGGAAGTACTTTTCTTCCACTCTGTGTTGCTGTGCTGGCTAATCTCTGCTGCATTTGTGATCGCTGTGAGCCGTGTCTTAGTTCCGTGTTTCGTTGCCTTGCAGTTGGGGGCGTGGCATCGCGTCAGTGACTGGAGGGCACGTTCGGGATGGTCCGTGGTGCGCAACCCGGCGCACCTGAAGCTGGATAAGCCAGGATATTATTGTATGGACAGAGAGAGCTGTGGAGCGTTGCTGTACAGATTTTTGTGAAGAGACTCTTTATTTGTTGTACTGGTCGGTGTGGACCGACCAGTACAGGTTGTTTTATTCCTCTTTTGGGACTGCTGTGTGGGTGGGCCTGGGGCTTCTGCATCTCTGACTAACCATGGTGGCAAAGTGTATCTCCCCTCTTATTGTGCCTTTGAGTGAACTGTGGTGACTATTTATATTTCCATAGATATGTGCATTGTGTGCATTTTGTAGTTGGATTGCAGTGATTATTTATTATTATGGTGCATTTATTTATTGATCTATTGTGGGTGTGTCATATTTGCTGTGCTGTGGTTTTCATGTATGATCTGTGTATCTTAACTTATTGGGGAAGGGTTCAGTAGCTTTCCATGTGTCATTTAGGGTAAGTCTGCCCCCTAGTGGTGCCCTTTACATCTGTATGCCCTTTACATCTGTATGCCCTCTGGCAGTCCCATTGACTTGTGTTAATAAATAAATTGTTAAAAACTTTATTGGAAGACTTGTGTGTTGCCTGTGTTCCGGGTGGATCTGGTTTAAGATTGACTGAGGGGAATAGCCCTGGTCACGACAACTACATAAACAATGAAACTACCACAAGAAAGAGCAGACTCTCTTCTTTCACCAGAAAAAAAAGTTAGTTTCTACCCCTTTCCATTGCTTAGAAATCAGCAGGCGAACATAAGCTACTTTCTCCAAAAACTCCCGTTTTTGACCAAAGAAGGGAGAAAAGTAGCGTTTAACAAGGTAAATATATGCTATTACAGGCTGTGACAGCGAGAACTCAGTAATCAACATCCAGCTCGCAAATTCTTACCTGACCCGGAACTGTGAGCTAGCTGGGCAGTGAAACAAGTCACAACTGCTATTTCCGTTTGCCCAAGGTTGATCTCCTCCACCTCCCACAATCGGAACACTACTCGAACTACTATGGCAGTGACACATACTCTGATCGAGTGTGAACTGCCTAAACTTCTCCGATTTACGTCTGCACTTTGCTAGCGGCATATTTAGCCATGTCATTAGCTTTCTCTACTTCTCCCTTGGCTATACCTATGAATCTATGCTCATCTCACATCCAAAGTGACACACTGCCACCCTCAGGATCAATTTGGAATAACAATTTTCGACGGAGAATTCTGATATTTACAGACAAGGTTCCCTAGGTCTTTCTGCAGCCTGCCCCATTAAAAAACACAGTTGGAAACTTCAACGAGCTTACCTCTTCATATGTATCTTTATTCAGATAAGCTAGATAAACTGAAGAAATCTACAGGTAACCCTTTTGTTTCCAACTCCATTCATGTATGGCATGAAGTTCATAACTACCTAAAGTTTCCCCTTAGTCTATCACAGTTCACTCCCATTTGGGGAAACAATGTCTTTCATCCAGGGACAAAGGACAAGGGATTTAAACTATGGGCAGACAAAGGTATTGGCCAAGTAGCAGATCTTTTCCAGGCAGAAGCCCTCATGTCATTTGAAGATATCAGAACAAAATTTGACATACCTGCTAAACATTTCTTCAAATACCTACAAATTAGAGACTTCATCCATAAGACCCAAAAAAAGCTTTCAATACCAGACCTCTCAGAAGTAGAAAATGTTGTGGTAAGCCCACACCAGAGAAGACTTATATCCATCTTTTATAGGATCTTGTCATCTGGGTCATCAGAATCATCTGAGGACAAAAGACTAGCTTGGTGTGCTGACTTGGGGGAGGAGATTACTGTGTCTGAATGGCAAACCATTTGTAACCAGTCACAAACACAAACATCTAATTCTGGTTTCAAACTGTTACAGTACAAATGGGTAATGAGGTTGTATATTACTCCAGAGCTTCTGAATCGTTTCAGTGGTAATATTCCTGATGTATGTATAAAATGTGAAACACATAAAGGGACACTTTTCCATTGCTTATGGTCCTGTTCAAAAGTACAAGAATTTTGGACTGAGGTTGTTGAGATACTCTCAAATACTTTAGAGATAACTCTTCCTATGTGCCCAAGGATGTGCATTTTGGGACTCATACCAAAGGACATTATTCCCAACCGGGCTAACAGAAAGATGACTGCTTTAAGTCTACTACAGGCCAGACGGACTATTGCAAAATGTTGGAAATCTATACACAGACCAACTACAAAAAGCTGGCTTGAGGACATTGTACATGTTATAGCCATGGAGAAAATAACATATTCACTGAAAGGAAAATATGCACTGTTTGAAGAAATGTGGACTTCTTTCATGGACTTTGTAAAGGGCCCTCAGTTTCTTAGGGCTCTAAAGTGACCTTCAAGTCATTACCCCTGAAAAAACAAAAAACAAAAAACAAAAAAACATGACTAATCATACCCATTGTGTCCTGAATAACCCACTGTCTAATTTCTCCTCACTTATGTATCATTAAGTGTGCCATATAGTGCCATCTAGTGTTTCTTTTAATTTAATTCTTTTTATTTTTAATTTTTTGCTTTTTCTTTCTTTATTTATTTATTTTAGTTTTGGTCTTAATTTTTTAATTTCAAATGTTTTTGTCTTGTGACTTGTTTCTTATGCTGTGCCTGTTTGTTACTTGGAAAAAGAAAACCCAATAAACACATTTTGAAAAAAAAAAAGAAAAAAAAAAAAAAACACAGTTGACATTGGCAGTTGTCATTGGCAGTGAACGGTAGTATTTCAGTTGACGTCTAAAGACGTCATCGGCAGTCAATGAGTTAATCAATTAAAATCTAACACATTCATTTACCTGCCAGTTATTTCTTGAAATGTCAGACAAAAGATCATGCTGTTTTTTTTCGGGTGGTGAAGACTTTTTGGCGTAGGCTATAATATTATTGTCCGTTGGTCTACTTCATAAAGCAATAACGCCATTGCTAAACTAATTCTTCATGGCTAAACTTCTGCTTGCGCTTCTGCTGCGCAGTATCCAGGATAGAGATCACATGCGGGCCGATGTCATTTTTAGAGGCACGCTAATTTTGCACTAGAAGGCGGAGTAAGCGCTGTCGGTTTGAGGATTGATAAATACATCGCAAAATGAGGAGGCGCTGCGTACACTATTAACGTTGTCGCATAAGGGCCATTCCGTGTGAAATCAACAATGCATTCCGCCTGACCCTCTTGGATTTTCTTCAAACTTTAGGTGCCTAATGTCATGGTACCCATCAGCAATTGTGCAAAATATAACCTTGTATCTACTTTACTTTCTGAGATATTGGGCCTTAAAAAACAGGGTCTTGATCTCAGAAAAGTGCATTTTTTTTTAACTTTGTTAAGTTCTGTTGGCCATTACTTACACATACTTCATGTTAGAGAATTGAACATTTCAGGTGATGTTGGCGTTCTGAACTGTCAAATATTTTAGCTTAGAGTAAGACAATCGCCAAGTTATGGATTCCTGAAAATGGTATGAAAACAAAATGATGGCCACTTTTGATGACAATATTTCCACATTGAAGCATATGAGATTTTCGATGATTAAATAGATCACTTCAGTAATCATGTTTTCTTGAAGTGGAGGAATACCTCGGAAAGAATTCAAACTTTTTGATTTATGGCACTTCAAAATCGACAAAGATAATATTGGATTCAACTTTTAAAGGAATACTTCACCAATCAGAACTTGAAACTTGGTCATAAATGTATAACATTTGAGAAATAAATCAGTGTTTCCCACACATGTATTAATCAATGGCGGGCCACCTTAGTTTCCTGAGAGCCGCCATAGTGTGTGCGGATGAAAAAAAAAAAAAAAAATCCGCTGTTTCAACACATAGTCTACCACTGTTTCAGTTTGTCTCTTTAGTTTTTGCATTGCTTTTATTTAATTATGTAGGCCTATCGCTTATTCAGGCCTTCTTTGAGGTGGAGAAAATATCATAAAGCTCTTTTCGAAATCTACAGCGCTGCGCTTCTCCAATCATGCTCGCACAGGCACTGACACACACGTTGAAAGTTGAGTCTGATGCGCACCTGTGCTGCTCTGAAGCCTGAAATAGGTTAGCATAAATTAGTGACAAAATGACAAAGATGTGTGGGTGGTATTGTCAGTTGAAGACTGTAAGAAATATGTATTTATCAAAAAGTCCGTTGGCATGAGTAAATCCGATGTCAGTGAAATAGCGTTCCACCAAGAGCCTATAAACTGTGTTATTTCTTTGGGAGAGATGGCAGAAACAAGCTTGGCAGGCATAAAAGGCAGTTTGCGTTGGAACTTTAATCAGAGATAGGCTTGCTTTAAAACGAACTCTGATATAATATTAGGTAAAGAGAACAATGTGTAGGAATGCAGCCTACCATAACTACTGCTCTACCTATGCAGAAAGTAGCCGCCGTCTAGGCAGTTTACCAAGCGAAAAGTTGCCTGAAAGTCTAGGCTACTCTAGCTGATTTACAATCGCAAACCATGCGTTAGTTACAGTATTTACAATTTGATGCCGGTTATGGGTAAGTCTAATGTAGGCCTATAATGTTTACAATTAAGACAGCAAACGCACAGACAGTCACTCACTCCCTCTTTCAAGTATGCTTGGCGCACGCTGTTGACAAGACACATGCACGCTCCCTCCCTTCCTCTGTGTCTCTGTCTTGCATGTAGGCTACTGTGAATGCATTTGGGCTTATTCTGTATTCGTAAGTGATTTTTTTTTTCTGTTGATAACCCTGTAATCGTTTTGACTTTTAAAAGCTAAAGCTAAGAACAAATAGCCTAGCCTTTATTTGTAAAGTTTCATTTTATTAATGGGATAAGTTTACAATAAGTTGATGTTGTGCCATGTGTATGGCCTAATGCTACAATGATTTTGCACTTATATAACATTACATAGTGTAACAGGTTGAAAGGTCCCCCTTTGTATGAATATATAATTGCACAAGATCTGGTCTAAATAGTTTCTATGGTACCCTGATACAGTTAGGGGTTCCTGGTAGCCCCTCCTTTCCCCCCTTGTCTTATGTTTCCCTATCTCCTCTTCCTCCTTCCTGTTGCGTTTTGGTTTGGATTGAGGTAGGTTTGGAGATTTAGGCTAATCCTAATCTATGTAAATATTGATATATAAAAGTGCCATCTGTAGCTTTAATTGTAATTATTTTATTTGTATATATTTTATGTGCATTATTTTTGAGTTATTTTTGCGTGATGGCCTTTCTGTAAGATATGTTTATGATTTTGAGACACGCCACATGTGGGGATTAGCCCCACTGTGGATTCCAGTGTAGTTATGCTGTAGTTGCTAACTCACTGTGATATTTCTTTTTGTTTCTACTGTATTTAATCATTTTAGGAGTGGAGGGAGCCAGCTAACAGGGACAACGTTTGTATGTGTGCCTTTCTGTGTACAGGTGTGCCATGTTTTTCTTATATCTTTGATTACATTAATGTATAGTATTTGCGTTACGTTATGTACGCTTCCTGTTGCGTTTTGGTTTGGATTGAGGAGTGGAGGGAGCCAGCTAACAGGGACAACGTTTGTATGTGTGCCTTTCTGTGTACAGGCAATAAAACATCTTTGCAGCGGTAATTCTGGGTCGTCAACTTAATTCAACACAACGCAGAAGTTATCACCCGTTACAATAGCCTTATGTTACAAATATGATTTAATAAGTATAATTTACCTCCGTGGGAGGAAAAGGCTGCATCATACTCATGTGGATGTGCCCCCAATAGCATGTAATTCAATGGGCTGACAAAACCATTTTGTAAAATTCACTTATTTTCACAACACTTTTGAGCCAAACAAATGGCTACATCAAGCTTTCAAAGCAACTATTTCATCTTCCTTCCTAACCAAGGCTACTATGTTGTGACTACAGTCGTCTGATTGATGGTTTGTGAAAGAATAGACATAAATTTACAAATGCAAATAAAATGATGGCTGTAAAATGTATAACCTTTTAAATTATTCAATTATTTATTGATTGATCTATAATTATTATCTTCTTCTGCAATTCTTATCGCCAAGCTCAGGGATATTGGGCTGCACAACTCCATATGTGAATGGATTTTAAACTTTCTGACAGGCAGACCACAGGTGGTGCGAGTGGATAGTCATATATCATCATCACTTATCCTCAACACAGGGGCACCAAGGCTGTGTATTAAGTCCATTGTTGTACACGTCTGATTGTATGGCTCAGCATAATTCCAATATAATTGTCAAGTTTGCTGATGATACAGCAGTGGTCGGCCTTATCTCTGATAATAACGAGGAGCCTTACCTAAATGAGGTAGAGTAGACCGTCTAACACTCTGGTGCAATGATAACAATCTCCATCTAAATGTTACCTAGACAAAGGAGATGATTATTGACTTTGGGCGTAATCAGCACAGGGTCTACCAGCACCTTAACATCAATGAATCACAGGTGGAGAGGGTGGACACTTTCAAATATCTTGGTGTCCATATTAATGGAGACTTGACATGGACTAAGCACACCGATTCCCTTGTGAGGAAAGCACGTCAGCGTCTTTTTCATCTTAGACGACTGAAGAAGTTTAGCCTACCCCAACATCTGCTTAAGAACTTTTACAGAGCCACCACTGAAAGCATCCTTACAGGGAACACAACCACCTGGTATGGAAACAGCGCGCAACAAGATCGCAAAGCGCTGCAAAGAGTGGTGAAGTCAACTGAACGTACCATCAGAACTAAGCTGCCCCACCTACAGGACATCTATGTCCAGGGTGCGATTTATGAAAAAAATCAGAGGGGGGGGGATGTTTCTGAAACGGTATTGCGTTGGTGACATCATTACTAGAAATAAAACATTTTATAATTAGCTGCACACTAGATGTTTCTTAGTCGCATTGCTTGCATGCTGTCACGAGATATCAATGGGGGATAAATGTTATCCCCACTGGAGATAAAATTTTTCAAGCAGAGGCAGGGATACCAAAACCAGAAGTACGGAAATCCTACCCAGCAAATCGCACCCTGTCTATGTCAACAGATGCCAGTCCAGAGCAAAGTAGATCGTCAGAGACCCAAGTCATCCAAACCATGGCCTGTTTTCTGTGTTACGGTCTGGGAAACGTTACCAGTGCCTGAAAGCCAGAACTGAGAGAATGAGGAAAAGCTTCTATCCTCATTCTATCCGCATCTTGAATGAGAACCATAAGACTTTATAACATCTCTTCTTCTATCTATTTATTCCTCATTTATTTTTATACATAATATATTTCAACACTGCTAGCATAGTCATTGGAGTCGGTAGACAAAGAATTTCACTGCACATTGTACACTGTATAATGGTATGTGACCAATAAAATATGAATTTGAGTTTGAAATAAGTGCGCACTGGAGCTGTGGCATTCTGGGAAATACCCGAGTAGGCTAAATGAGCTATGTTCCCACCCACCCTACATTGGGTGGTATGAAAACATGCAAAACTGGGGCGAATTCAACGAGCGTAACGTTTTGTAACGTAACATAACAGTTCCCTTTCATCCCTATGGGTTTTGCAACGTTACGTCGTCTTGAAAACGCCACTGTTGTAGTTATTGACTAGTCACACCCATTTTACCCAGTGATGCAATATGACCATTTTTGCATCACTGGGCACTTTCAATCTGGCAAGAAAAATAATGTTTTAGCTCTCTGGGGTGGAAGTCAGTGCTGAAACCTTTACCATATAAATATACTAACTGGTTACTAATTACATAAAGCTTAATACAAATCGGTGAAGTATTCCTTTAATCTTTGCAGCATCAAGGACAACAAGGAATAAATATGCCGCTCATAAGGAATAAAATAGTGCCACCTTATTGCCCTTCAGAGTGCGATTCTCTGCTGCTGCAGCTGATAGGGTGGCCATTAATTTTGTAAAACCAGCGACATTTTTCTGTTAAAAAGTTTCACCGTTCCATATCAATGCTTTTTAGAATGGTAGTCATAACAACAGTAAGCAGCCTTTTAGGTCGTCATTCACACGAAAATAGTACCCCAACTGAACAGGATAAAAATTGGGGTTGAGTGTTTCTTTTATGTTTTCAACATTTGCTGAAGTATGCGGGAGATAAATACAAATGGGAGGCGGGATAACGGCCGACGAGGTGACCAGTTTTACATAAATAATGTTTTGGCAGAGGTATCTCCGCCTCACTTCAATTAGGGCTGCGATTTACTTGTTTCAGTATCATGGCTGATTTTGAGTTGTGTGTTGTAATTCTGACCTGTAGTGTCCAGATACCCCGTCTGGTGGTAGCCACTTCAGTGTCACAGATCCAGCCAGCACCAAGGCGAACTGGATTGGACCGGGCTGGGGAACTCCTGGGAAGATTGCATTTAGTCACAAAACATGTTGCAACCATCAAATACTCAGCATTTAGAAGATTTAGACATTTTTGAATGAAATTAATGAAATTATTTCTACCTGTCTTCATCTGTACAGCAGCAGGTTGGCTCTCTCCTCTACTCTGGATCACAGAGCAGACTCTAATAGTGTACTCTGTGTCTGGTTTTAGGTCTGTGATGTCTGCACTGCATGAATCAGTAGAAACAGACTTTAGAGTCCCTTCACTCTTGTAAGAGACCAGGAATGTGTGTGGAGTCTGCGTCATCTCAGGAGACACCTGCCAGCTCAGGTGAGTAGATGATGCAGCGATGGAGCTCACAGTGAGACCCTCAGGGGCTGGAATCACTAAAATTCATAAACATATCAATATTAACTAGATTTTTTTTATTCTTTTTTTTCACCCCTAACAACTTGGGTACATTTTTGTTTAAAAAATCTGTATTGTTTTCAATTATAGTCACAGCATATTCATAAATCCAACCTTGCACAATCTCTAAATCTTTACATTTCTTTTTCACCCTGTGTCAAAGTGACAACAGTGAATCTCAAAGTGAAAAAGTAAAAAGGGGAATAAATAAATACAAACAAACAAATAGATAAATAGGTAACATACATGTATATTGTCTACAATCCCTTATTTCATTATCATGAAGTTATTTGGTGTGCATATACTGTATATTTACTACAGGTTAAATTATTTATTTACAAAATACAAACAAAAAGAAACAAAAACGAATAGGGTAAGGTAACAAATAATGAATAGAAATCATCAAAATCTGGCTTTGTTGATTCTAGAATACTTCCTTGAGCTGCTACCCCCTGGGCTGATGAGGGGCATCCCAACCCCAGAAGCTACTTCTGGGGAAGTTTTACCATCCAAGCCTCGTTCTAGTGCCTCATAGTGAGGTAGGTGAAAAAGGTGAATTGAATGCATTTGTTGATTTTTTCATAGTTATCAATATATCTGGAAGTTAGTTTGAGTAAAAGTGCAATTTAAACAAGATCATATTTTCACCTGTGGTCATCTGAATAGCAGCAGGTTGGCTCTTTCCTCCATGTTGGAGCTGAGTGCAGACGCTAACAGTGTACTCAGTTCCTGGGTTGAGGCCTGTTATGTCTGCGCTGCATGAGTCAGTAGAGATGGACTTTGGCTCAGTCCCTTCAGTCTGGTAAGAGACCTGGAATGTGTGTGGAGTCTGCGTCATCTCAGCAGACACCTGCCAGCTCAGGTGAGCAGATGATGCAGTGATGGAACTCACAGTCAGAGCCTCAGGGGCTGGAATCACTATAAACATGGATACAGCTCATGGTTATTAAAGCAACTGGGACACCAAAACAAATCAAAGCATGATTGGACAGCATGATTGGGTTCCATTTGATAACAGGGAAATGCTCAAAATAGTTCAACAAAATAGTTCAACAACATTCACTGATTCAGGAGGAATAAGGTATGAAGCATGGGTGATAAGTTTTGGGAGAGATACTGTATGTGTTTTTGCATGTTAGCTATCGTCTTATGCTACAATCAAACAGTGTTATGCCAAATGATCTCAGAATTTAGAGAAAGGAATTTCTGTTTCAAGAAATAATCCAAAGCAATGGAGAAAAACTGTAAGATGACTAAGATGGCTTGGGCATGTGTTAAGATTGGGGCAAAACTGCATCCATCAGATATTTTTCTGTCAATAAAAAGATAACAAAAACGTTTCTGGTTTTAGTTAAATCGTATTAGTTATACACTGCAAAAAATGCCCCTCTAGAAATAAGATGAAAATTCTTACATTTCTGTCATTTTGTCTTGTATTTAGCAAAAAAAACTGCCAATGGGGTAAGTAAAATTTTCTAGTTAAGAATTCTTAAAATTTGCAAAAATAGAATTCTTAAAATTAGCAAAATAGTCTAAACTTATTTCAAGCAACATTTCTTGAAACAAGAAAAAATACTAAGATTAATTTTCTTATTTTTGAGATCTAGAGTCTATAAACTAGCCATATTTTCTTAAAACTAGTCAACAAAAAAATGCTGAAAACAAGACAAATTTGCTTGAATATAAGACATTTATGCTAAATTCAAGCCAGGCCATGTGGTCTCCCATCCAGCTTTGAATCCTTCACAATGCTGCTTAGCTTTTTTTATGAAGTTGCTCTGCTTACCTTGGTTTGCCACTGTGAACTTGTTAAAATAGAGTGATCAAATACCAGTTTTGTTTAGTAACTATTTTTAAGTAATTCTACCATAATTTGTTTCCAAAGTGTAACTAAGTAGCCTATCAATAAGTTTCAGATCAACATGGTACAGCGCCACCAATGGGTCAAATCTGGAGTTGCATCTATGATAGTGCCCGCAATTTTTTCAAAAATCTTTTCCCAAAATACAAGATTACACAAATGAGTGATTATGTCTCAATTAAGGCACCATAAGTATTCTTATCTTTAGCATTATTCACTATTTGTGTATTTAGTAGTTTAGTCTAGTAGTATGCAAGCACCATAACTACTGTATACCAGCGACAGCCTATCAACCACCAGTGTACACTATGACAACCTACTAATCAATATGATTTTAATAGCAACCAGCATAGCAACCACCATTACTACAGCAAAGACCAACCAACTACCTCAAGTACCCTCACAACATCTTATAGGCCATCTCCATATGACAGCAACCTATCAACAGGCATAGACCAGGATTAAGAGAGTAGGCTATACACCATGAATACCATGGTTAATAGGCCACTGACTACATGTAGGCCTATGTGCCTAATTTAGGACATGGTAGGCTATGACAGCATAGATCCCAAATTCAACACAAGTACAGTAACTGAGCTGGTGTCATTGTGTCATATAGGCCATCTGATGGGCAAACTGTAGCTGATATATCATTTTGGATCTTGATTGTGGTGTTAAACTAGTTTTAATAGTTTTAAGACTGTGAAGAGGGATTAAAAACCTTGCATTTCTGTCATTTTCTTTAAGATTCTTGAATTGAGAGAATGTATTAAGAGTTTTAGTCTTAAAATAAGGAAAAAAATCTTGTTACTTTCTTGAGATCATATGTAAATTTTCAAATCTATCTTGATATTAGCTGGAAAATCCTATTTAGAAAAAGTTAGATCCATTTTCTCAAAATAAGACAATATCTCTTAAGGAAAAAATGCTTGACAAGATTTTATTTCTATCTAGACTTAAAATAAGAAAAAAATAAGGAAAAAAATCTTATTGCTTTCTTGAGATCATTTGTCAATTTTCACTATAGCTTATTACTGGTTAAATTCATCTTGATTTTAGCTGGAAAATCTTAATAAGAAAAAGTTAGATAATTTTTCTCAAAATAAGAAAATATTTTGCTTGATATAAATTGCTTGACAAGATTTTATTACTATTTTTACTTAAAATAAGACTTTTCAAGAAACAAGACTTTTTTTACTTGCTTAGAAATCACTTTTTGCAGTGTATAGCAGTTTTTTTCTAATGCTAATACACTTGTAATGATTCTTTTGGCACAATTTCGCAAATCAAATAAAAGCAAGCGGGCACAGCAAGACTTGGCCTATGTAAAATAGTGGTAGGGAACACTGATGCAACAGCAGAATTATAGGTTTATTCATAAGTGAAACTAATGAATGCGTGAAGAAGAATATTTTAGCAAAAATCCGGGACAATATGTGTCCTGGAAAGATTTATCAGCTTTCCGGGACAGACGCACAAAAAACGGGACAATCAAGGAAAATCCAATACATGTGGCAACCCTAACGTTCAGTGAGGCCGCCATCAATCGCGGAAATATTTCCCTTCAGAGTGATGCCACTTCCGCGTCGGGATGCATTGATCACTCTGCCAGGAGATATTCTATGATAATGACCATCTCACCGAACATTATCCCTTACATACAGGTATATGATGATCCCTGGAATTTGTTAGTCTATTTGTATGCAACTCTAGCTTTTAGCCCTTTGGTTCCCTACCTCTTCTGAAACTCTTCGAGACAGCTTTACTCTGACCACGTGTTCCCAGCACAGTTGACACACTGACGGTGTACTCTGTGTCCAGCTGTAGGTCAGACAGGAGAAACTCAAGACCATCTGTGTGAATATTCCTTAGACATTCTCCTTCTCCAATCAAGTCCAGGAGGTAAGACTCTCTGTCTACTCCAGCTGGTTTGGTCCATTTCACAGAAGCCTGGGCTCTCTGAAGATCCACACAGAGACTCTCTGGTGCAGGAATTTCTGTCAAAGAGTTTACACAAAGCCTAAGTCAGTACAGTCAAATGAGCTATGTCTAGGAATTTTTCTATAAAAACCATTTAAAAATCTTTTTTTATTTATTTTTTTTTTTTTTTTTTGTCGAAACCCAGTCGATAACCGCCCACAAAAATATGTGTTCCTTATAAAGATTAGTCTGATTCACTGTTGTGTTTAATACAGTGTATTTAATAATTATCACAGTGAAATACTTACCTCACTCACGTCAGATGATGCGCTACGTAACTTTCGTAAGGCACTTCCGCGCAACGATCTGACGTTGAAGCCCTTCAGAGCGATTTCAAGCCCAATATTTTCTAACCGAACCAGGGCTGCTGTCTGATGTAGAGGGTGTGACGTAGTGAAGAAGCAACCGTTTTGAATCCAACCAATCCAGCAAACATAACAGCGTCATTGGTTGGTTTCGATGTGATTGGCTGAAGTGTACGTCAATTAAACTGATGGACAAGCCGTTTGTCCAGTTGAATTCAAGGATTTCTGGCTCCTGAAATAAATCGTCTATCGTTGATCATCAGATGTACGTGCGTTAGCGCTACATCTGACGTGAGTGAGGTAAGTGAAATACAGCTCCTATCCAGTTTTATTTGCCTTGTTGTTGTGCTAATTGGTATTACACAGGAAAAATACTTCCAGAATGTTCACAATACCTTGTCAAAATGCGACAGAAACTGTATCTCACTTTATTATTTCACGATAATCGTTTTGGTACATCAACAGACACCACTAAACACTTTTAAAATAAAGGTTTCAGGTTGTTTTAAGGACATTATCAGACATGCACATGGCAACAGACATGACAGTCTGGGATTTCAAATGAGTCAAATATCCAAGACCGGAACAATCCTCAAAATTTTGGTGTTGATGATTCTATTTCATGCTAGACAACCCAGAAAAGGGGCTAAACATGCTAAAATCCAAACTTGCCCTTTAATTACAAAATTTGTTTTAATTGATGAGTCATTCCTGGTCAATTAACCCAAATTCTGGAAAATTCCCAGCTTAACCATCTCAGAATTTCCTGAAAAAATTCCACTAAAAAGATACAATTTTTAATAGAAAAATTAAAATACTAGCTTCATAACCTCAATAGTTTTTCAATAAGAAATATTTCATCTGGAATGCTTTTTGGGCATTTTTTGGCATCATAATCTAAAGGCCATTTTTAAACAGCAATTATCTCACCTATAACCTGCAAATTTCCCACGGTCATATGTGATAGTTATAGCCTCCAGATATGGAATATCAAGATTGTAGCTCAAGCATAACTTGGAATACAGGCGCTCAAACTTCTTCCAAAGTATGGCTTGGCAAAATGAAATGGCAACTTTAAAGAGTTGTCAAGGCCCCAGTTTTGGAGATAGAAGACTTATATTTTACAGGAAGTATCTCTGGTAACAGGTTAAACACTCTACAAAATATGGTCGCTCTAAGATGATTAGATCCAAAATATGGTCGCTCTAATATGAATATACCCTTCATATTTTTGGCAATCCCCTACAGCATATTTTAAGTAAAGATATACTTAAAACAATCAGTTCCAAAAACTGTGATATTCACCCATTCAAAATCTTTTTTTCTCTCAATCCACAAAGACTGAGAAAATGATAAAATTAACGTCAAATGGTAGTTTTTAATTGGTCATATGCAGAGAGTGAGTTGCCTCTAAGCATTATGGGTAGCCTAAATATCAAATTGAAATATTAATTTATCTTTTTGTCTGTTCAATGTGGCTTCTCAAATATAGGTATGATTGAAAATGTATGCCAAATTCAATCTACGGATACAGCTTAAGTCATTTGTTGATTTTCAGGGTATGGTAAGGATAATTGAGAAGCCTGTTCTCAAAATATGAAGGTGAATTTGGAATCATAATATTAATTTCTTTTGAGTTCAATGTGAAGTTGACTGCTCATGGTCAGGTGTCACACCAAGTTGGGCAGTCTTTGTTCACTTCAGTTGTGCATTTGTGTCTCCCTTCACTTGAAAGGGAAGCTACAGTACAAATAAACTGACCTTGTGAGGTTAGTTTATTATGAATTCTGGTGGATAGCGTGAACTAATGATATATTATGGAATATGACTCATTACAATGAAGATGAGTGATGTGAATGAATGACATTCCAAAATTAATAAAAGCCTCTATTCTGTTTGCAATCCAGACTAGGATGTTGGGGATAGTCATCTCTTTGATGGTTTGTGAAATCATCAATATCGATACATATGCATACATACATTGATACCTTGCAAGTAGCACAATGACTGTAACGTGTATAGCCAAAACATTTTTCAAAAAAAATGTTTCAAGCAAGGAATAATATGATTACAAACATTTGGTCAGGACTGTGGCATCCTGGGACATCCAAAAAACCTTGCAGTCAAATTGACATTAAATGTCCAAGGCTTTTTTTTCAGAGTAAGATTGTTCATATATCAAGAAGACTGACTTCATGGCATTGATCTCTTCTACTCATTTTCATCTGGTTTGAGTCTACTCAATTTTTTTCAGGGTAATATTGTTGCACCAAAAGAATTGAGTAATCCTATTGTTAGACTTTTTACAGTGCAGATATTGCTGTTTAAAAATGGCCTTCCAGATTATGGTGCCCAAAAACGTCATAAATTCTTCATGAAATACTTGTTATAAAAAAAAACTATTGATGTTATCAAGCTAATATTTTAGATTCTTAAAATTGTATCTTTTTACTAGAATTTTTTCAGGAAATTCTTAGATGGTCAAGCTGGAGGCATTGGGTGAAGTGACACGGAATGACCCTAATATCAACATATACTGTAGACAGATTGTGTTCTCTGAGCTCCAAGTTAAACCCAGCTGTCTACCAGGAAGTGCTATAGCACTCCATGCTTCCTGCTGCTGACCAACTTTATGGAGATGCAGATTTAATTTTCTAACAGGACCTGGCATCTGCACACTATGCCAAAGCTATCAGTACCTGGTTTAAGGACCATGGTATCCCTGTTCTTAACTGGCCCTCAAACTTACCTGACCATAAGCCCATAGAAAACTTATGGGGTATTGTGAAGAGGAAAATGTGAGACACAAGAACAAACAATGCAGAAGAGATGAAGGCCACTATCAGAGCAACCTGGGCTCTCATACCACATCAGTGCCACTGACTGATCGACTCCATGCCATGCCACATTGCTGCAGTAATTCAAGTAAAAGGAGCTCAGACTACGTATTGAGTGCTGTACATGTCACAGGTGGACTTAGTCCTTCCTGGTTGCCAAACGCACATTTGTCATTAGGGCGTTATTGTGTGCAGATTTGATGTATTATTGTGTTTGCTGTGTGAACATCATTTTCACTGAATTGTAGCGGGTTTTTACTGTGTGATTTCACTGTGTGCATAATCTTTGTTGTGGATTTCACAGCCATTGTCTTTCTGTTCTATTTGACTGCTGCTTTTGGACCAACCTGGCAATCCACTTCCTGTTTCCCTAAAATGCCCATATGTGGAGTGCCCCTCTTCCCCCTGCCTTGTTGGCTTGACTGTTTGATTGGAACTTGTTGAGTTGCTCCACCTATTTGTC
This sequence comes from Sardinella longiceps, assembly GCA_027497455.2. Lineage (NCBI taxonomy): Eukaryota > Metazoa > Chordata > Actinopteri > Clupeiformes > Clupeidae > Sardinella > Sardinella longiceps. The sequence goes on along the minus strand of JAODXP020000016.1, from coordinate 1,575,895 downwards.
CATATTTGGTCAGAACTTCCTGTCAAAGACTAATGAGTGAATGAGAACAGGAGTCAGTTTCCCAACAGCGTCGTTGCAAACTAACGTAGCAACTTCCGTGGTTGGAACGACGGTTGTCCGGCATTTGTGTTACCCAAAGCTGTCGCTAAGACAGCCACAGTAGTTTCACTGTCGTTAGTGTTTAGAATCGTTCCCCAACGGCGTCGGATGACCTTACCATCGGATGTGGGACTGTAGTTGCAGCGACAGGTGTATAGCTGTCGTTAAGCCTCTTCCTCGTCTGTTTGGGTCTTAAAACTGTCAAATTGAGCATCATTTGATGCATTACCCCCACCTACAGGATTAACTAATTCCCACTTCAACTTCACCATGTGGTAAGATGCTGTTTGAAACACAAATGCTCCAGTTATCCATAGAAGTTTCAAAGAACAAACAAAGATAACTTACAACACGTCACCAACCATCACGAGTAGGCTACAGCATGTCAAATATATATATAAAAAAAGACGACTTCGTTCCCGCCTGGATTCGAACCGGAGATTTGACAAAACATCAATATGCTATTACAGGTGTGCTTGGCCTTAACCCTTATCACCACCGTTCCTGATAGTTGAGATGAGGCACAACTCGTAGTTGACTACCAAAAGAAGTACGTTTTTAACTTTTTTTTGTTTTGTATGGAGACTCATTAAATAACGTGGTTATCATCAAATAGCCCATACAAATTGAAACACTGTCATGTCGGGGAATATTATCTACCACTACCACTAAGTTTATCATTGTGTAGTTTATTTATCAACACTAGCGATTTTATGAGCTTAGTGATGCTACAACTTTAGCCATGCTATGTTGACATGCTTTTTTGCAACGAGTGCTTCCGAATTCTCCCGGAACGCTGCCGAAACATCTGGGAACTATGTAGTTGGAACAATGTAAGTTGTAACCAATGTCGTCAGGACTAACATGTAACGACAGAACTTCAAGCGCGTTGGGAATTGGTCGTTGTTTGCCATCTTTATCGTTAGTAACTGCGTCGGACAACGGTGGTTAGCTAGCATCCGTCGGGAAACGGAGTCCAGATTACTGCTTCTGCTTTGCTGGTTATGGTTGCAATTAGTAGCTGATGACCTAATGACTGGCCACGCTCTGGTAACAGGGTATAAAAAGCTAGTCTTTGTGAGGAACTGGGAGCTGCTGGATCGAGAACACCCTTTCTGTCTGCCTGCTGCTGCCCTGCTTGCTGTTTGCCGCCTGTTGCTGTACAACGCACTCAAAGTTCTCTTTAAAGGGCCGTATTTGTTTGCTACCTGGGCCTTCCTGCTTGTCGTGTGGTTCCCCGGAGTCGGCGTCGTCCTGATATGAGGACTGTGTGACTACACGTGAACCCCTCAACGCTCGCTACTGCTGCCTGAAGGGCCGTAACTATACAGACTCACCCCCAGTATTGTGTGCCAGTGCTCCCTACTTCTGTGGTGTTAGAGTGCTCATGTCTGGTGCTTACTGTTAGCCTCCAGCCAACCTGTTGTGTATCCCGGCACTGCTCCTGAAGACTGCCCGGACCCCGTGCTTTCTCCCCACGCCTACTGCTGCTTGAAGAACCGTAACTACCTCTGCTGGTCTGACGACTACCGATGCCCCCGTGCCGAACGTGACCCCTTCCACTGCTCTGAGGAACTACCTGAGAGGCGACTTTAGCCTTTGGCTAAAAGAGGCTGACACCTTGGACTATTCTCCTTTTTAAAGATTGCAGTCATTTTTATATGTTAATTTATAGGCTAAAATAAAATATATTGTTTTTGCATAAATTTGGCTGTCTGCTGGGACCTGACGTTGCTTATTCAAGTGTTGGCCACTAGGTGACATACATGATCATACTTTTCATGATCACACTTTTACGGTTAACTAAAATTTCTAAAAATGCAGTTTTTTGTATTGGTGTTAAGTGATATTCTGATTTTCTGAGATACTGAATCTGGGTTTTTCCCACTAGTTTTCCATTATAATAATCAAATTAAACGAAATAAACACTTGAAATACATCAGTCTGTGTGGAATGTATGTATACATAAGTTACAAATTTTTTAAATGGAATTACTGAAATAAATCAACTTTTTCATATTATAATTATATGACCAGCACCTGTAGACAAAGACAAAAATATACAAGACCAATTAAACCATACCAATCTTTATGTTGTTTTCAGCATATAGACTCTGGCGGCCATCTTCAGTGAGGATGGACACAGTAAAATGGTATCTCTCTGCTGGATAAAGTCCCGTCACCTCAACTTCAGAGGTTTTCACAACTATGCTGTGATGCTCTTGGCTTCCAGTCCAAGTCACTCTGTACCTATGTGGTTCTGAAATGCCATTTGGTGATGGCCAGCACAGCTTCACACAATCTGGTCTCAATGAAATGAACTGGATTGTCTTCTGTACACGTGTATCTGGGAAGGAGAGTCATAATGAAAACATAGGTGAAGGCTTCATCACCATGTTTTGAAAACTGGGCATATTGATTTGAATTTCCCTTGCATGCAATTTCCCACTAAGTCTGCCGTATACTAACACGCACATGACTGTGCAGGGAGCACTTGCACATTGTGTACAACAACATTGGCCTCATGGGAATAATCACTGGTTCAAGACATGAGATCAACTAATAAGTTGAGGTAGTAGGCTACATCAAAATGAGCCTGAGTGTAGAACAGAGAAAGTAAAAACAGAGGATCGAAAACACAAAAAAGGAGACAGATAATGCTAAAATAGTAGACAGACGAATTTGTGGACAGTGTGACAGATGCTAGAACATCCACCAGTGTTACTGCTGCTAGAACCTTCAATGCTATGGAGAATGTAACGGTTAATGTTGTCAATGTCCAAAGTAGACAGTCCAATAGGGAGTCACGAAAGGGAGCTTGAGATTGACCTATTTTTCTGATCCTGTACAATGGCCTGACAGAACGCACAATGACTCCAAGCCAGGCATAGTCAGAGATAAACTGCTGAAATGGTAGCCTTTGGACTACAAGAGGAACTACAGAAAAACAGTTGTTACTTTTGATCTTTTAGCTGACAAAAAGCGAGGTTTGAGCCCACATTTTTTGCCAGAGAGTTCCTCCCATGCAGGCGCCTATTTTCCCAAAAGTTAGTATATATGTTTTGAGGAAATAGACCCAAGGACCGGCTATTACACATTTTTACCCATAGAACTCCGCAACACTGTAACCCTGCCGTCCTAATTTTGCATATTCCCCCATCTCTGTGTGAGACAAAACAGCCACCAAAAAAGGTTGTGGGACCTTCGCAATAATTCTTAACCTGCTAAATTTATATCGAGTACAATAACAACGTATCAGTGCGCAATGTGAGTTTACAGTAAGTTGCATAAGACCTGGAATTTTACCTCACACTTGGGAAGCAATCAGTGAAAGTTTTTCACCACTCGCGCGTGTTTTGTGTTTTGGCAAAAGGAATCTTTTTAAATCGGATGGAATCCATCCAAATCACATGGGAGCACTATACTCGCTGCTTTTAAGCTTACCCCACATTGTCGTTCTGGAAACGGTTTCTCCAAAAAACCCAGACTGGTAGCTCCACATACTACATCCATCAGGAATTACCATAGCTACGCTGACAATACCCAAATCTACATTTCGCTGTCCCCTGCTGACTATACCCCCTTGAAGGCCTCTATCAGTGTATAGAGCAAATAAACAACTGGATGTCTTTCAATTTTCTACAGTTGAACAAAGACAAGACTAAAGTAATTATATTTGGAAAAAAGGAGAAAAGATTCAAGTTTGCCACTGCCCTCAACAAAAAGGGGTTCAAAGCAAAAGAGACTGTTAAAGCTCTTGGGGTTATCATTGATCTTAAAGGAAAGCGCTGGACTGAATTCAAACCAAACGCGAACGCAGAAGTGAACAAGCACTTTACACTGAATCAATGGAAACTGATTAGTCGAAACCGAAAGCAAGATCTGAGGTACCGTTGACTCAAGGTAAAGTGCTTCGCGTTCACATTAGGTCTAGTGGGGTCATAAACCTCACTTCCATGACCATCTACTGGCTAATATAGTTTGACAACTGATTTGGCTTTTATACACCATTTACAAAAAAATTAGGCTCCATGTCCCTCGCAAAAATTAGGCATTATTTCCTAGAGGGCCGAATCCAAAATGGCTGCAGGCGTCATCTTGAAAAAGTATTAAAGAAGTATTATTTTTATCAGAGCACCTACAATTATGTATGAATACATTATTTGTAGTAAATAGACCCTTAGAATTGTGATTCTGACATCATTTTGAGATTTCAACGTCATCTTGGCCCTGAAATCCAAGATAGCCGCCATTTGCTAATAAACCAAGCACAAAAAGTAAGGAAACTTGACTTTTACCTGACCATTATATCTCCTCTTTAGTAAGACCAGTCTATCAAGTGTTATATATAATTTTCATCGTCGATCTGTCTCCTTTACAATGAGTGGTAGCTTGCAAGGATCGGGCAATCTTGGTAGCCTGGCAATGCCATCCTACGTACCTCCGCTAAACATTTTATCTCTGTACGTAGTCTGGACCAAGCCCCCTAGCTGCCTTTCCCTCGCTTACTCTATGGTTTAGCCAATCAGCACACAGTTTAGAGCGATATCTCAAATTTTTGTAGTCCTACAGGATAGGAGCGCGTTTGTTACTCTCCCTCCACTTTCGAATTACATTCACAAAATTGGTACATGACATTAGCATCCATTATTTAGAGGATTTATTTCCACTACGATGTCAAAATAGATCAAAACTTGCCAGAGATCCAGTGGCGCAAAAGGGGGTATGCACTATACGTGCACGGACGTGCGCCTGTTTGAAGCAAGATTGAGAGGGCAAAAAAGTTATACCTGTCCGAGTTAGAAAGAGCTAAAGACAAAGATGAAAGCACGTGAGATCATATGTCAAAGATTATTGTGCATGAATGACAGCAGGTAACCTTAAAATTGTCCCTACCACTACCCACCACCCGACCCTTCGCGATATAAAAACAGCGGACGCATTTAATATTGTAAAAAGATACCTCTGTTCAGTGACATTGTGGGCCGTCTTACATCAGGACACTACAAAATGAATAAAACATTAGCGTTACAACCAGAAGTACAAAAATTTAGATTCATGACAGATTTTTTTTATTTTGTTAAGAGTATTTTCAGGAATACATTTCACTTCAATCTATTCCTCCAAACCAGGATTTGAAGCATACCTGGCTTGCATCTTGATTAGACAAATCCAATACGTCATGTCCACGATGATTTTCAAGGAAACAGCATGAGCAGATTTGAATGTTGTCAGTCTTGCAGTAAAACTCTAGTACTTTATGATGCTTTAGACAAAGTCCTTGACTTGGATATGGATGCTTTTCCATAGGGCCAAATGTGGTCTGCATCTGGTATGATAAGTTGGAGAAGTTTTGTTTTTAAAGTATAACGTTTTTAACCCTCTACAGTATTTATGAAGGATATTAGTTGAAAAAAATGCATTTACAATATCTCTATGTAATATTTATTCAGTAAAGAAGATACAAATTATGATAAAATTCATGCTTAGCTGAATTAGTCATTTTAGCTCTATACAGTGGTAATTCATACAACTATACCTCTTCACAAGAGAGCCCAATGATCATATGACAAGACTAACTGAATGTCAAGGTTAGAAAATCAATAAAAAGGGAAGGGAAAATGAGAGTTGGACTCTCTGCATAGTCTATATGAACCCCCACCCTCTATACACTCAAACGACATTTTTGTACAATAATGTGTACTGTTGTCACTGTTTACCGACCTACTGGCTACAATAGCCCACATGCATAACCTGACTACATTACACTTACTGACTATATTAGCTCTCATGCACAACCCCTCCCACATCTGACTTATCCTTGCACTGATGTGATAAATTATAATAACTCTTCTTCTAAGGTTCTTTTTTTTTTTTTTTTTTTTTTTTAATGGAACTGTTATATTATGCCAGGGCGCCGCTAGGGTGGGGAAAATTAGGATGATTCTAAGGGCCCAGCACAGACCAGAGAAAATTTTAATATTAAAATCAATATTTGAGGGGCCCAAAAAAAATTTTGTTATAGGGCCCAAAATCTCTAGCAACGCCCCTGTATTATGCTTACATACTTTTTTTATTGTCCATATTTACATATGCACATATTTACTGTAGGTCAATAGATTTTAACCTTGCACTGTAGCACTATTGGACTTATTTGCACTACTACCTTGACACACACCTCATACTGGAACACATTACATTACCAATCCTCAGAGAATGGCAAATTTGGGTAGTGTGAGTGTCAGGAATGGAAATTGGACGTGAGAGTGCTGGTTGTAATAATTTTTAAATGCTTAAAGGGATAGGCCACCCCAAAACGAAATTTAGTGTCTTACCGTATTCTCCTGAGTTGGATAAGTGACCAAAAGTGTTTTTCATTCACCCCCGTGGTTTTCCGTATCCAGAAGCGCAGCGTTAGCTTATCTTAGCATAGAGTGCCGTAATTTGGAGTTGCCATTTAGCCAGTCGTTCTCAAAATAGTCATAATATTCACTATATTCAGGCGAAAGCACAGGCAAAGCACCGCTGATGGGCGTAAAGTCATCACAGCACCTGAAAACCCCAGAAAGAAAGTACTACGGTAACTTTATGCCTATCAGCGGTGCTTTGCCTGTGCTTTGCCTGAATATAGTCCCAAGACTGTGTCACTCCTAGGCAAATCCTTCGTGATAATGGCATTGGCATTTGTACTCGGTTTGAATGTACAGGTGAAACAACGAAATTAGGAAAAATCTTGAGTTCATTTATGACTATTTTGAGAACGACTGGCTAAATGGAAACTCCAAATTACGGTGCTCTATGCTAAGCTAAGCTAACGCTGTGCTTTTGGATACGGATAACCATGGGGGTGAATGAAAAACACTTTTGGTCACTTATCCAACTCAGGGGAATATGGTAAGAGACTAAATTTTGTCTCCTTTAAAGATCCGGGGCTTCTGATATGCGATTCGGACTCCAGTCCCCAAAGCTCCCCTAGCTCTGCTGCTGGCCTACACAACAGACTTGCGATTGAGGCATAATGGAACAGGTGAAGCACAGATCAAGATCAAAACGAAAAACAATGATTCCAGGTGTAACCCACAAACAGTTTGGTTACTCAGACCGAACCTTTAGTAATGGGCTGTGCCATATAAATAGATAATTATGAATAAATAAAATACTAAGACTCTTATTTTGGTACATGCATTGTATAGTCATCTCCTAGGTTTTGTTTTCTTCTTTCGAGAATTCAATTCTGCACTTGAATGAACGCTTCTCTGCTCATTTGGGGAACTGGTGATCCTCTGCCCATCTTGACTTCTGAGAGTCAATGCCACTCTCGGAGGCTCTTTTCATACCAAAATCATGTTGCCAATTGACCAAATAAGTTGCAAATGGGTACTCAAGCTGTCCCTTATCTGAAAATTTTACTTTTCTGGCGTCTTATTGCTACCCGTCCCAACTATTTTGGAATGTGTAGCTCTCATAAAATCCAAAATGAGCCAATACTCGGCATAACATTTCAAAAAGTCTCACTTTCAACATTTGCCTTGCTATCTATATTCTATTGTGAACAATATATAGGTTTATGAGATTTGTAAATTATTGGATATATATATATATATATATATATATATATGGGCAATTCCAGCGTTATGGACGTGACATTTTCGTGCATTATTGATGAACAAAAGGCCAGATAACCTCTGCAAACCTAGCAGTATTTCACAATTTTTTTTCATATTCTTCTGCAAACTCCATGGCTGAATACAGGCAAACAGAAAAAAATAATATCATGATTTGCATCATAAGAATATGAGCCTTTCAATTTGCGTTATGGACGTGACGAAAAACGGACAAACTTTTGAGAGAGCGTAGTTTTTGCTGTGAAGTGTGTGAAATTTCTAGAGAAATGTAAATATTACTACATTCATACCAAACAGGACACCTCAGTAAAGACAGAGAAAGACTTAATTTCAAATGTAAATGTAAAAAAAGTTGGTTTTCATTGGGAGACATGGCGTTATGGATGTGACGTTATGGACGTGACGTCTGGAAAACCCCTCCAAAACGATACAAACCAATTGTGAACGGTGGATTTTAACCTGTAACAAGATAAATAGTAATATAACAATGAAAAATAACTGATAGTATTGCAGCTTTGTGTGTGTTATCACCCACTTATGCCCATTATAAGCCCCTCCATAGACTTACATTATAGCTGAATAGGGTAAAAATTTTAACAAACAGATATCCTTTCGAAACTTGCTCAGTTGAATATTTACATCGAGACAATACTTTTTTGAATTGGAAGTTTTCTGAAAGAATTTGTATGTCCATGTAGGTGAGACTTAAAGTTTTAAGGTGAGGTTTACTTTTTCGTGGAATTGCCCATATATAGATATATATATATATATATGGGCAATTCCAGCGTTATGGACGTGACATTTTCATGCATTACAAAATGCCACATACCTCCGCAAACCTAGCAGTATTTCACAATTTTGTTCATATTCTTATGCAAACTCCATGGCTGAATATAGCCAAACACAAAAAATTAATATCATGATTTACATCATTATCATACAACTTCCTCAGAGACAATACTTTTTTGCTTTGCAAGTTTTCTGAAAGAATTTGTATGTCCATGTAGATGAAACTTTAATTTTAAGTAAACCTCACCTTAAAACTTCAACATAAAAGTCTAAATTAAACATAAAATTGACATAAAAGTCAACCTCACCTTAAAACTTAAATTCTCATCTACATGGACATACAAATTATTTAAGAAAACTTGCAGTACCAAAAAGTATTGTCTCGATGTAAATATTCAACTGAAGTTTCGAAAAGATATCTGTTTTGCCTTATTGATGAATAAAATGCCACATAACCTCTGCAAACCTAGCAGTATTTCACAATTTTGTTCATATTCTTATGCAAACTCCATGGCTGAATATAGGCAAACACAAAAAATTAATATCATGATTTACATCATAAGAATATGAGCCTTTCAATTTGCATTATGGAAAAATGGACAAGCTTTTATGGGAGAGTAGTTTTTGCTGTGAAGTCTGTGAAATTTCTAGAGAAACGTAAATATTACTACATTCATGCCAAACAGGACACCTCAGTAAACACAGAGAAAGACTTAATTTAAATGTTAAATGTAAAAAAGTTGGTTTTCATTGGGAGAAATGGCGTTATGGACGTGACGTCTGGAAAAGACTTCCAAAACTATACAAAACAATTGTGAATGGTGGATTTTAACCTGTAACAACAGAAATAATAATATAACAATAAAAAATAACTGATAGCATTGCAGCTTTGTGTGTGTTATCACCCACTTATGCCCATTAGGGCTGAATAGGGTAAAAATTTTAACAAATAGATATCCTTTGGAAACTTGCTCAGATGATGATTACATCGAGACAATACTTTTTTGTATTGTAAGTTTTCTGAAAGAATTTGTATGTCCATGTAGATGAGACTGGAAGTTTTAAGGTGAGGTTGACTTTTTCGTGGAATTGCTCATATATATACACATATATTCTACATTCTTAAACAGTGTGTCGTTGTCAATGTACCCCCCCCCCCCCTTTAATTCTTACCTCAAATTGGCCAAAACCCTTAACCTTACCTAGACTAACACCTCCTTCTACTTTTATAGTTTAATTGTAATTTAAGTAGAGCAGAGGGGTGCAACTAGGGTTGTGCGATATATTATCGTCTGCGGTATATCGGGAAAAAAAATTCCCACGGTAGGAATTTTGTCATATCGGAAAAACGATAGGCTAAGTCAGAAAATGTTTTGGTAGCGTCTAATGAAGCTTAGTAGAAACGGCCTATGCATATGCAACGCGCTCACTCGCAGCCTCACCAAGCTCTGCCCATGCCTTCAGCTCAAGTTGTTTCTGTTTGAGTGCAGCTATGGAAGTAGCTGGCGAAGCCTAACCTAAAGCCTGTTCAAATTCAGACCGAATATTTAAGACAACATGAGACAACCGCAGCGGTGTGAATCAAAGTTTTCATGTAGTTGCAAGTAGTTTCAAGCCGCTAAACATTTAGTCAAGTTCATTATGTATTTTTGCTGGATTTTTTTGGAGATTTGGAAAACTATATATTTTTGGAAAGTATATTGTATAAGCAATCAGAAAACCAATGTTTCCATTTGCACAGGTGTTTGCATGGCGGCCATCTTGGATTTTTCAAAATGGCGTCCGAAAAACCCATATTTTGACATTTCTCAGCTTCTGAATTAGCTAGAACACTGATTGTAACTGCTAAACCTACATTTTCAGGGACAAGGAATCCAATGGCACCAACATAAATTGGATAGGTCTTAACAAAATGGATTTTAATACAGAATTTTTCTTTTATTGATTGTTTTACAGACATGCGCACATGGTCAGTGTAATGGAACGTTACACATAGGAAGGATCATGCCCTTTTGACAGTCTCTACACCTCATCGTCATCATCATCATTGTCACTTTCGTACGTAATGTCTTGAGAGTCTTCATCATTCTGGCAGTGGCTGCCACACTGACAGAGATCTGTACAGGCTAAGTTCTTAGTTCTGCAAGAGCACCTAATAGAGGAACAGTCTGATTTTTACTGACATCTCACCATCTCAACAATGACTTTTGGAGCTGGAAGGACCTCTGTGGTGGTAGGTTTTAGCTGGCCATCTGAGTCTTTGAAGTACCCATTTTCCAGGGGATCCAACTGTGGAACCTGGTGAGCGATGGCTGCCTGTCCCCACACCCGTGTTTGGATATGGACTCTCAAGATGTGCTGTTTCAGAGCTCCGATTGTTGGAGGGAGCTTGTCACCTTCTGCTATGTGCTTTCAGAAGAGATGCCAACGTAGGTCACCTATCAGTCACCTCTTAGTGTTGTCAGCCCCTGTGAAGGCATGGAAGGCCTTTGCTCTTTCTGGACTTGGAGTTCTCCACAGTGGTTCAATTTTCACCACACCAGATGCCATAGAAATGGAGGTGTTCTTCAACAGGACATAATAGTTTGCTATGACCAGCACCAAGACATCTGTGTCTGGTGAGGACACCAGCTGTGCATCAGGTGGGTTTCGCTGTGACGCCAGCACTGCCTGTTGGATCAGGAGTGTGTATGCTTTGTTTGTGGTTGTTGTCCCCAAAGAGCAGGTCGTTGTTGCTCTTTGTGTGCCCAGAAGCAGATGTGATGATCAGCTTGGAGGATCCCATGTTGTACTTTAGGATTTTGGCAGCAAGGTAGCTGAGATCATTCTCATGTTTGACACCTACAGAGAAGACTCTCTGAAAAGTGCTACCAGAGACAAACAAAGACAAGGCAAAGCTCCTGTCCAGTACCAAGTCAGAGATGACACCAACATCAAGCACATCCCAATGAGCATGTTCCTCTCTCATGAGAAAACAAGGGCTGACTTAACCAGCTACCTTGCTGCCAAAATCCTAGTGTACAACATGGGATCCTCCAAGCTGATCATCACCTCTGCTTCTGGGCACACAAGGAGCAACAAAGACCTGCTCTTTGGGGACAACGACCACAAAGAAGCAGACATACTCCTGATCCACCAGGCAGTGCTGGCGTCACAGTGAAACCCACCTGATGCACAGCTGATGTCCTCACCAGACACAGATGTCTTGGTGCTGGTCATAGCAAACTATGATTTCTATTTCTATGGTATCTGGTGGTGTGAAAATTGAACCACTGTGGAGAGCTCTAAGTCCAGAAAGAGCAAAGGCTTTGCCCGTCTTACATGCCTTCACAGGGGCTGACAACACTGGGAGGTTCTCTCGCATAGGCAAGGCAACATGGTTCCAGGTGTACCTCAAAGCTGATGAGGATGTCATCAGTGCTTTTTGAGGGAATGCTTTCAACACTGGCTACCTTTGTATGTACAGCCTACACACCCAAGGGCATCAGCATCAAGACCATCCCTGACCTACGTTGGCATCTCTTCTACAAGCACATGGCAGAAGGTGACAAGCTCCCTCCAACAATCGGAGCTCTGAGACAGCACATATTGAGAGTTGTAACGAAGGGAGAGAACAGTGACCCCACCTAGGGTGCTAAACGTGCAACTTGACTGCAACGCCAAAGAACCAGGCTCGCTTCATGCACACTAGCATCCCTCACAAATCCACCAGCCGTACTTCTCCCATCCCAGGGCCCCACATTCTAGTGCTTCACCCATCTCTGGGGTCCCTATCACCGGGGTCAACCTATCCTGGAGGTCCCTCATACGGCTCACACATTGGGTATGCCTCCGATGGCCTCACGGTCGCCATCCCACTTCTGACACCATATGTAGCGAAGGGAGAGAACCCGGGTCTCCGGGGTGCTAAACGTGCAACTTGACCACAACACCAAAGAGCCAGGATCATTGGTATGGCAGTCAGAGCGTATACTCAACCGTCGTGACGGTACTCCGTCACAAGAGTCCATATCCAAACACGGGTGTGGGGACAGGCAGCCATCGCTCACCAGGTTCCACAGTTGGATCCCCTGGAAAATGGGTACTTCAAAGACTCAGATGGTCAGCTAAAACCTACCACCACAGAGGTCCTTCCAGCTCCAAAAGTCATTGTTGAGATGGTGAGATGTCAGTACAAATCAGACTGTTCCTCTATTAGGTGCTCTTGCAGAACTAAGAACTTAGCCTGTACAGATCTCTGTCAGTGTGGCAGCCACTGCCAGAATGATGAAGACTCTCAAGACATTACGTACGAAAGTGACAATGATGATGATGACGATGAGGTGTAGAGACTGTCAAAAGGGCATGATCCTTCCTATGTGTAACGTTCCATTACACTGACCATGTGCGCATGTCTGTAAAACAATCAATAAAAGAAAAATTCTGTATTAAAATCCATTTTGTTAAGACCTATCCAATTTATGTTGGTGCCATTGGATTCCTTGTCCCTGAAAATGTAGGTTTAGCAGTTACAATCAGTGTTCTAGCTTATTCAGAAGCTGAGAAATGTCAAAATATAGGTTTTTCGGACACCATTTTGAAAAATCCAAGATGGCCGCCATGCAGACACCTGTGCAAATGGAAACATTGGTTTTCTGATTGCTAATACATTACAGTTTTCAAAAATGTATAGTTTTACAACTCTCCAAAAATCCAGCGAAAGTTAAAATCCAAACGTAATGAACCTGACTAATTCAACATGTCAAATCACAGTTGCAAGGTTTCTTGCCGATATGTCCGGAGCTGCATCAACAAGGACAGGCAAACTTTGGTCAGTGGAGAGATGGAGCGAACTGAAGTAGAGTCGTTGCACAGACTGGTGTATGCGCACATATATTGAACACGTTTTTTTTCTCTTCACAAATAGGTTACTGTTTGAGTGCAGCTATGGAAGTAGCTGGCGTAGCCTAACCTAAAGCCTATTCAAATGCAGGCCGAAGATTTAAGACAACATGAGACAACCGCAGCGGTGTGAATCAAAGTTTTCATGTAGTTACAAGTAGTTTCAAGCCGCTAAACATTCAACATGTCAAATCACAGTTTCCAAGGTTTCTTGCCGCGATGTCAGGGCAGCATCAATAAGGGCAGGCAAACTTTTGTCAGTGGACAAAAGTTGCATAGACTGGTGTATGCGCACATATATTGAACACGTTTTTTTTCTCTTCACAAATACGTTACTCACAGAAAGCCTATAGCCTATGATACGCAGGAAGAATTGCTTATTCTTTCTCTGTTACAGTCACGGACATGTTGATTATCTGAGCGCAAATGGAAGCACAAATAAATTAGACGCAATCTGACTCAATGCTGACCTAGCGATCTAAAAGGGGTGGTTCTGGCACTTTGAAAATTATTTTCTATGTCAACTGTAGGCTCTCGTCTGTGACAACATTGCTGCTAATATTCTATTATGTTGAAAACCACCCAGTAAAAAAATCACATCGGTCTATCTGTTGCTTGCGTTCTACACGCGTCTGACATGCATTGTCATGGACAATTTATGAATCCAAGTGAGTTTGGGAGAGGCGTGGTCACTCACTCACACAGTGTCACAATTGTCAGGTAAACTTAGTTTTCATTTAGGATCATCATTTTATATTTCCATCCACCGAATAGCCTACACAAACAACTCTGTCAGGTGAATATTTATAGGCAACAATTAATTTGCAATTGATTACCTGTACAACATTTTCAAGAAGTGTCTTTCTAAACCTTGAAAACCATTTAAAACCCAAGCATTTTCAAGGGTTTCAGGCACCTGTATGAACCCTGTGTTAAACTGTAGGCTTAATATAGGCCTACTTTTTATCGTCAGTTATCGATATCGTGAAATAATAGGTGAAAAGTGAAAGATGAATCGATGTCAAAATGTCACTATCAATTTTACATCATTCTATTGATGTCAAAATTAGGTTGAATTATCAACATCAATGAGACATCATTCTATTGATGTCCAAATTGTGTCAAAATAAGGTGAAACGTGAAAGTCAACTCGACATCAAAATGTCAACATCAATTTGACATCATTGCACTGATCTCAAAATAGTATCAACATCTAATGTCAAAATTAGGTGAAAAGTGAAAGTCGAGTTGATGTCAAAATGTCAACATCGATTTTACATCATTTCATTAATGTCAAACATTAAAATTTCAACATCAATTTGATATTGTTGGATCAATATCAAAATCAGGACATCTTTCAATGCCGATATTTAGAAAAAAGTGAAAGTCAAATTGACATTGATATGGCAACATCAATTTGACATTATTCTACTGATGTCACTTTTGGTTGAGACTGCCAATATTAATTTGACAATTTTCAATTCATATTAAAATTGGTTTCAAATTGAAACTCAAGTTGACATTAAAAATGTCAGTGTCAATTCATCATAATGATATGAATGGCAAATTTCAAAGTCAAATGTATAGCTCTGACGGCTCTCACCTACGGTATGTGCACAGCGCGTAGGCGGGGCTAGAGAAGAAGGGGCGTGTTTTTGCACACATTTTGTGTGGATAGGGCTCTAAGAGTTAGCAATTTCACAAAACCTGACACTCTGGAACTGGAGGTGGGCTAATGATTGGCAAGGGGAAGGGGAGTGTGGAGTGCATTCTAGGAGTTGTAGGCTTTTCATACGTAGTTTTCTACCTTCTAGATATTTAGCATGGAGTCAAAATCTTGTTTACTAACCATCAAACTGGATATCCTTTTAATGTCAGTTTGATATCGATATGATGCTTTGTTTGGGACCTTTATTTTATTTACAACAATTTATTTACAACATTTTATTGTCAGCCTTATTGACCTTATGCTTATTACAGCAATGACTGGAAGTTGTAATGGTAAAATCCTAATCCTAGATATTTAACATGGAATCAAAATCTTGATAAACCCTAAATGTCAAATTGACTTCAAGGGGGATAAATGTTATCCCCATCATTTTCATGTCATTTAGATATTGATATGATGCTTTGTTAAGGACATCAATTTGATACAATTTTCATGTCGGCTCTATTGACCTTATGCTTAATAGAGGAGGGGCAGTATGTTGTTTTGAAACCTTTTTTATAGATGTGATGTTAAAATCCTAATGAAATTGTAGATATTTCATATGGAGTCAAAATGTTAATAAATCCTAAATATCAAATTGATGTTGACTACAAATCCATTGACATAATTTTGATAACATTTAGATATCGATATGATGCTTTGTTACTGACATCAATTTGATATTATTTTAATGTCCACATTATTGACCTTAGGCTTAATAGAACAGTGACTGGATGTTGTAATGCAACCTCTTTACAGGCCACAACTGGTGACTTTGAGATCCTAATGAAATTATAGATATTTAGGATGGAGCCAAAATCTTGATCAATACTAAACATCATATGGATGTGTACTACAAATTCCTGGACATCATTTTGATATCAGCTTGATATCGATATGAAGCTTTATGTAGGACATCAAAATAATGTTATTCTAATATAAAATGTATTGACCTTATGCTTAATAGGACAGTGACTGATGAAACCTATTTACAGACAATAACTTGAGATGTTAAAAACCTATTGAAAATGTAAATATTTAATATGGAGTCAAAATCTTGATAAATCATAAATGTTAAATTGACATTGACAGCAAATTTCTGGACATCAATTTTATATAATTTTAATATCAAGAAGATGCTTTGGTTCAGGACATCAAATTGATGTCAATTTAATGACAATTGAAGCTTAAAAAAAATCAGTAATTGGATTTTTTAACAAACCCTTGTGAGACCTCTTAACATGCCTTAACTTATGATGTTAACATCTTCATGAAATAATGTATATTTCATATGGAGTCAAAATGTTGATGAATTCCAAACGTCAAAATACGTCAAAATGCCCACTGGGTAGTCCATATCGCCCAACCCTAGGTGCAACACATGCTATCCTAGTGGGGCTACATGTTGATTGTTTATTTCTGCAAATATATTTTTTTGTTTTTGCATTTTGTTTTAAGTTGTTGGGAGTATGTAGAACCAGGGTGCGATTTGTAGGGGGGGATGGCTCAGAAATCCCCACTTCTGGTTTTGGTATCCCTCCCTCTGCTTGAATAATTTTATCTCCGGTGGGGATAACATTTATCCCCCTTGATATCTCATGACAGTATGCAAACCATGTGATGTGACTAAAGAACATCTAGCGCGCATAAACAAGCGAATTATAAAATGTAAAAAATGCGTCCTGTGTCCTGAATTGCGTGCGTGACAACTGGCGAACTTTGCCGCGAACTTCAGCCTATGCGCAGGTGTTTTTTTTCTCACTGGAAAGACTAAAGCTTGGAAAACGAAAGGAAACTTTGTGATGTTATCACATTGCTTGAACAACTTTGTGCAAAGGAAAACAAACTGTTTGTCATAGGCATTATTTAAGTTTGATATGAAATGCGTGTACTGTCAACGTATCAGGCAAAATATCCTTCTGAATCGCGGGGGATGACAATTTTTTTAGGTCATTCAGCCAGTAGTGGAAAATGACCAAGAAATGGCATAATCTAGGCAAAATGCTTCAACAATACCCAAGGAATGCCTAGCTGGCCCTATTTGCATTGGCTATTTTTATGCTCAATGCCCTGGCTTTCCTCACATTTGCAAAAACCAAATTGTTTAGGTTACAGTCTCCAGCGCCCTATACTGCGCATACCGTCGGATCCAATGAATGACTTGGGTCAACACATCTCTGAGATATCAAAGTAATTTGGCTATTGTCGGCAACATTAAGCAATGTAATCTGCAGCACTTTATTTAACTATTTAACACACAGTAAGCAGCAGGAGAGTTAAGTCTGAATGAGAGAATTTCTAAGTGTTGTGAAAAATATTGCACTCGACACGCAGCAGTCACAGGAACTGCAGTAGACTTCAGGAGGCATAAGACACTGCGCTGTAACCCAGATAGGCAACTAATAGCAGATTTTTTTTTTGGCGGGGGGGGGGGGGGGGGCTATTTCAGTGTGTAGTAATGACGTCACCAACGCAATGCCGTTTCAGAATCATCCCCCCTCTGATTTTTTCATAAATCGCACCCTGTGTAGAACTATTATTTCATGATTTATTTAAATTACCATGCCTACATAACGGTTATATCTTACACTGTTGTATCTGAAAAATCAATAAACAAATGTTTTTTTAAAAAAAGAAAAACAAATATCCTTGAAGTGATGATAATTTAAGTAGCCAAGTTACCTCCCTTAACTTGTGAGTATCACCATTGGAAAACTGGGTCCTGTGGTTTCATGTAATACTGTACTATGTGTGTGACCAGGAATCATAACATAGTCTATTTAGATTGTCGCAAAGGTAGCTGCTGTCTGGTTTAGGTTTGATAAGATCACAGAAATTCTCACAAACCAAGCTGTTATAGTATATCTCATAATAAAGGCATCATGCTAACCTCATGTGGAATATCATCAGCTGAGCTGGAGCTTCTTCTCATGTCTTGGTGTATGCCTACTTCCACTAGTTGATGGTAGCTTTCATCAATGAATCTCTCCAGCTCTCCCAAGCTATAATATGACACCCATGAAAAGCTAAAAAAAAAAATAATAATGGTAAATAAACAATGGTAAAATTATTTGGCTTATTCATTACTGCTGTGGTGGGTCCATAAGAAAAAAACAGGAATAAAATGTTTTTGCCCATATGCACTAGTGGGAAGATCTGATATCACCAAGTAACTAAGAGTCCGGGATCAATGTCAAACTTGTTGCCCTGGATCAGGGGTGGGCAATTATTTTGGCTGAAGGGCCACTTGGCTTTTAGATTTTGACTTACGGGCCGGGTTTTAACAGTCAACTGGTTTATTCTGGTAAAATGGCAAATCTCAAACCAGCAGCCCCACTTTCTTCAGAGGACAGGTTAACATGCGGGGTTAATAGGGGGGATTTATACTTAATGAATACAAGAAATATGATAAATCAGGCCAACAATCTTGGCTGAAAGAGAACTTATTTTATTTTAGGAAGGCTCCACGGGCCGGATTAAATAGCTCAACGGGCGGCATGTGGCCCCCGGGCCTTAGTTTGCCCAGGCCTGCCCTGGATAAATGGGTTAGGATTAGGGTTAAGGTTAATGTACATTGATCCAGGGCAGACGTTTGACGTTGATCCTGGACTCTTAAATACTTGGTGATATCAGATCTTGCTGCAGTAGTGATGCCGTGTCAAACATATTGAATATAAAACCTCATTATGAAGCTGATTGGTCATCTCTGAATGTTCTTCAAAAATGTTCTCTCACTTCTGATCCAGGGAAGCAGATATGATCCTGTTGAAATTATAAATTGGACTTTTATCCAATTTTTATCAACAGCAAACAAACATTATACATAAAAGGAATTACAAACGCATAGATTATCAATTATTGGACCCTTTAGACTACTACTCCATTCAGCAAACTAGGGAACTAGTGATCTGCAATCTCAAAAGTGCCATACATGGAATATGATAGGTTTATGTGTGTTTTTGCATTATATGGTGCAAGTGAAAATATAACACTATATTAGCCATCTGCAATAGCCACCTAAAATGGTGACACAGAGAAAATCAGACCAATTCCAATATTCAGTAAATAATTATACGCTGAATGAAAACTGTAAATTAATAACAAGAGTGTAATTTCAGGGAAATTACAAGTGCATAAAAATGCAACCTGCAGTTGTAGTTTCCCACACATAGATTTAACTATGGTGGGCCGCCATAGATTCCTCAGAGCCGCCATACTTAATGTGGGATAAAAAATATATATATATCCGCCATTTCAAAGCACATAGCCTACCGCTGCTTCAGTTTCTCCCTTGGTTTGCATTGCTTTTAATTACTTACGTAGAGCTATCGCTTATTCCGGCCCTCTTTGAGGTGGAAAAAATATCATAAAGGTCTTTTTGAATTAGCACTGGCTGCGCTTCTCCACTCATGCTCACACACGCACCCACACAGACGTTGAAAGGTGCGTCCGCTGTGCAGATAGACCTGTGCTGCTCTGGAGATTGAAGTAGCCATAAATTAGTTACAAAATGACAGTGCCGCCTATGAGTGGCTGTTAAGGTTAGTTGTAGACTGTCAGCTATTTATCAAAAATCCAGTTTCAAGTAAAACCGTTGCCATGAATAATTCCGATGTCAGTGAAATAACATTCAGTGCGTTATTTCTTTGGTAGCGATGTCGGAAACGAGCTTGCCGGGCATAAATGGCAGCGAACATCGGAACACTTAATCAAAGATACTTTAAGACGGTATCTGGGGGTTCCGGTGACGTCACGAACCAGATGGCTGCTTGAAAGAGTGGCTCCCTGACTTTTGACCGTTTGTATATGTTTAAATCGTGTAAATGTCTCATTTGGTCCTCTAATACTTTTAATATCGCCATGGCACAAAGTCAACGCCAGAGAGGAAGACCTCCAAAAGTCAAATGTATAGCTCTGATGGCTCTCGCCTACGGTGTGTACACAGCGCGTAGGCTGGGCTAGAGAAGAAGGGGCGTGTTTTTACACACATTTTGTGTGGATAGGGCTCTAAGAGTTAGCAATTTCACAAAACCTTACACTCTGGAACTGGAGGTGGGCTAGGGATTGGCATGAGGTCCAAATTATTGACCTCATGCTTAATAGAACAGCGACTGGATGTTGTAATGGAACATCTTGATAAGCTACAACTTGTGATGTTAAAATCCTAATAAAATTGTACATATTTCATATAGAGAGAAAATGCTGATAAATCCTAAACGTCAAATTGACATATTCTACAAATTTCTGGACGTAATTTTGATGTTAGTTTGATATTGATATGATGCTTTGTTCCTGACATCAATTTGATATCATTTTAATATCAGCTCTATTGACTTTATGTTTATTAGAGCAGTGACTGGATGTTGTAATGCAACCTCTTTACACGCCATATCTTGTGATGTTAAAATCCTTATGAAATTAAAAATATTCAACATGGAGTCAAAATCTTGATAAACGCTAAACGTCAAATTGACTTTGACTACAAATTCCAGGACAACATTTTGATGTCATTTAGATATTGATGTAATACTTTTTAAGGACATCAATTCAATGTCAACTCTATTGACCTTATGCTTAATAGAGGAGTGGCTGTATGTTGTAATGAAACCTCTTTACAGGCCATAACTTGTGATGTTAAAAAATCCTAATGAAATTGTAGATATTTCATATGGAGTCAAAATGTTGATAAATCCTAAATATCAAATTGACGTTGACTACAAATCCATTGACATAATTTTGATAACATTTAGATATCGATATGATGCTTTGTTACTGACATCAATTTTATATTATTTTAATGTCCACATTATTGACCTTAGGCTTAATAGAACAGTGACTGGATGTTGTAATGCAACCTCTTTACAGGCCACAACTGGTGACTTTGAGATCCTAATGAAATTATAGATATTTAGGATGGAGCCAAAATATTGATCAATACTAAAGATCATATGGATGTGTACTACAAATGAAAATGAAATAATGATGTTAACATCTTCATGAAATAATGTATATTTCACATGGAGTCAAAATCTTGATGAATTCTAAACGTCAAAATACGTCAAAATGCCCACTGGGATAGTAACCAGCATAGCAACTAGTATATCCGTCCTAGCAACGGCCTAGCAACAGCTTCCAGCACCATTGTAACGTCTTGGGAACCACTGCGACAATGATGACAAAGCACTCAGCATAGCATTCAACATTACGAACATGGCAACCAGCATAGCAACAGACATGTCCGCCCTAGCAACGGCCTAGCAACAGCTTCCAGCACCCTTGCAACGTCTCAGGAACTATTCCAACAATGATGACATTCCAACAATGATGACATGGCAATCGACATAGCAACCAACATGATCAACACAGCAACCGCCATGTTCGCCCTAGCAACGGCCTAGCAACAGCTTCTAGCAGCCTTGCAACGTCTCATGAACCACTCCAACAATTATGACCTATGCACCCACATAGCAACCAAGACGATCAATGTCGCAACCAGCATAACGACCGCCATGTCCGCCTTAGCAACGCCCTAGCAACAACCTTACGCAAACTTGAAACTTCTTAGGTACAACTTCCACATTGATGATGTAGCAATCAACATTACATCCAACATGATCAACAAAGCAACCAGCATAGCAACCGCCTTATCCGCCTTAGAAACGCCCTAGCAACAACCTTAAGAAACCTTGTTCAATGCAGCAACCAGCATGGCAACCACCATACTTAATATCTTACTTACATACAGTATCTTACTTAGTTACTGTACTTATCTTACTTACTTTCTTCCTTAGCAACAACTTCAATGGTTTAGCAACTGTATCATGTTTTATTTCTCTTATCAGATGTTTATGCAAAGCGATGCACTGTACTGTTCTCCGTTGGCTTCTTCTTCTTTTTATTATTACAGTGCATGCAAAGCGATGCACTGTACTGTTCTCCGTTGGCTTCTTCTTCTTTTTATTATTACAGTGCATGCATAGCGATGCACTGTCTTGTTATCCGTTGGCTTCTTCTTCTTATTCTTATTATTCTTCTATGCACGCTTTTTCTCAATAACCGTTTCACCTAGAAACTTCATTCAAACTTCATCTTGTAGGGGGGTATTCCATCAACGGAGCTATTCGCTAAGCCGCGCTAATTTCGGCAAGCGGCGCTAGTTTTAGTGTGAGTTCAGTTCCATTACTCTCGCTAACAGTAATCGCAGCTGAGTTGCTGGGGTAACATATGCACCCAAACTAACCAGCTCCATGGCAGGTTAACTGCAAGGCTTAATAAAGCGGTGTCTCAGAAAATACAATCAGTCAGAAACACAAGTCACCAAAAAAGGTTCCATACACCTGCTTAATAATCTTTCCCACCAAATAAAGGTTGATAGGTTTTGCAAACACTGTGATCATGCATTAATTCCCCTTTTTACTAAACTACTATTGATATTGTGAAGTATCTATTAGGAATAATTTTAGTTACGAATTAAAAACAAATGCATGCATAATCAAAGACGTGTCACATGCCGGCCCATCACGTGGTGTCTGGAGTTGTAGGCTATGTCTTAATTGAATGATTGATTGATTTCAGTTGCAGGTGCAAGTCTGCTGTGACAGAACAATGAGACTGGCAATTTGCTCCAACAAGCAATGGTCAAACATTATGATTCAAAATATATTTCCAATCACCTTTTCAAATTTCTGCATTGCCAGTAGGCCTACTACTATGAAATTGTGATATTCAGTTATTTCACACAAAATCCAACAGATGACGTATGCATATCGAAGGTTCTTTCTTGTAATTCTTTTATTTCTGCCTTAATTTTACGACAGTTCATCAGGTATTCCTAAATCACCTATTTAGGTCTAGTGTTGAGTTCGTGCACTCAGCCTTGTTTAAGTTAACGACAGGCAGGCGCAGCTAACTTGCGTTGATGGAATGGCTTCAGCCTCATCTCTGAGTTGACGCTACTTCAAACGAGGCTTAATCACATAAGCGCCGATATCATTAGCGACTTTGCAGGAATACCCCCCAGGTCTCAATTTCTATTGTTATGCTAAGACTTTTCTCTTTTCTATTATTTTTACTTTTTCCACTATCTGCAATAAACGAGCGAAAAAGAGCTTTTTTTTTCAGAAATGATAGAATTTTGATAGTTCCATAACAGAATTCTACTTCCTATTGTTGCTACCTTAACTACTGTAAACATTCTATTGTTGCTTTCTTGACTACTGTAAACATTCCAGAGAACTTTCAGCAGACTAGTGGAACTTCTAGGATTCTATTTCCACGAACATTCTGTTACCTGCTGTATTAACCTTTCCAGTTCATTTCTATTAACCTAATGGGCTATTTAAGCTTATTAACTTCCATTTGCTGAGGCAAAGGGCCTCGCGAAGCGAGCCTCTTTGCCTTTTCCCTCTTCTACTGTCTTTTTCTTTTCAATTCTCTGTATCATCTATTCAACTTTTAACAACTTTTACATCTTTGCCATTTTTTTATTAGTATTTGTATTATCTGTTCAACTTTTGGCAACTATTTACGTCTTCACCTTTTTGTCTTCAATTCTCTCCAATTATCTATTCACTTTTTAATCGACATTTTACATTTTTGCCTATTTCCCTTCAACTTTTTCCCAACTTTTTACTGAACATCTTTGCCTTTTTCTCTTCAATTCTCTGTATTATCTCTTCAACTTTTTGGCAACCTTTCAGGCCTAGCCTACATATTTTCCTTTTTTTCTCTTCAATTCTCTGTATTATATTCAACATTTTTTTCAACTTTTTTTCCTCATCTTTTCCTTTTCAACTATTTCCTATTTCAACATTTTTAAACAAATTTACACAAAGCAACTTTTTATGTAATCAAGTCTCTTTGCCTTTTCTTTCCAATTCTCTGTATTATCTATTCAACTTTTTGAAAACTATTCAACTTTTTGGCATCTTTTCCCATTTTTCTCTCCAGTTCTCTATACTATATATTGAACTTTCTGGCAACTTCTTACATCTTTTCCAATTTCAACTATTTCAACATTTTTAAACAAGTTTACACAAAGCAACTTTTTATGTAATCATCAACAATCAACCATTTGACGCAGCCAAAGGCTGCGTCCACCTTTTACCACTAATTTAACTACTGTTACGGGCCATGTTCATTCAAATCAACTTTTTGCAACTTTTTCACTTTTTGCAACTTTTCACTGCTAACCACTCCCACAATGATGACCTAGCAATATACATATACGGCCTAGCAATAACCTCAGGCACCCCTACAACGTCCTGGGAATCCCTTCCACAATGATGACATAGTAATTGACATAACAACCAACATGCTAAACATAGCAAGCAGCATAGCAACCACCATATCTGCCCTAGCAACGGCCCAGCAACAGCGTCCAGCAGCCTTGCAATGTCTTAAGAACCACTCCAGCAATGATGATATAGCAATGAACATAGCAACCAACATGATCAATGTAGCAACCAGCATAGCAACCACCATATCTGCCCTAGCAACGGCTTAGCAACAGCATCCAGCAGAATTTTAACATTTTAGAAACCGCTTCCACAATGAGACATGGCAATATACATTGTAACCAACATGATCAACGTAGCAACAATCAACTATTCAATTTTTGACAACTTTTCA